>JAYESA010000012.1:164115893-164498234 GCA_036927795.1 Iris macrosiphon
AACTGTTGTTGCATGCTGTACTTTAAAAAGCGCGTGAAAGAATCATTGGCCGTCCAATCCCGCCGGGACCATCGGACGCTCTATACGGCCGCCACGGACGGATAGATTTTACTTGTGAATGCAACGGACGGCTGATCTTGTCCGCATAGGAGATTATTATGCGGGGGGCTTCCGGTGTTGGTTGTGTCGGTGTCCTGACCCTGGCAATGGAAACTTGAGTAACTGACTAGAGAGAGGATCTAGTCGTACGCTGGTGGGAAAGGCCATTGTGATGATTCCCCCGATCTTTATTTATCCTTTTATTTATTTATTTTTATATGTCATTTTGTTTATTAAAGAATTTACAAAAAAATCAAGAAACATTTAAAATGTTTGCTTATTATATATATTGTTTCCAAAATTTGCAATGTGTCACGAAAATAATGTGTTGTTTCTATCATGGGTTTGAGTCACAAAAATAGTCTTCGTATATCTAGATGTAACTCTCTACATCTTAAGACTTGTCCTGTGCGCTTGGACGTACTTTTTTCTTTTCTTTTCCAAATTTATCCAAATTTATGTATGATATTATTTAAGATACAAAGCGCGAAGGTATATGTCATTAAATTTTACAAATTCTTGTAAAATTCACATGTTCCTCTATGTTTTCGAAGCATCCCCAAAAACATTTCCAAAATTAAGCAGAATCAGCATACTCCAAACATCCTTACATGCTGCTTTGTTAGAAAAATAGGAAACAAAAGCAGCTTTTATAACCTTATACCAAAAAATCCATCATAAACCCTCCATAAACACACACACACACACACAAATATATATATTGCCAAACTCCTTATCCAAAGTAAGTGGTTAAGGAGTGAGGCATCTCCCACGTACCTATAGGTCTTACTCATACCTTCGGATCAAACCATGAGGGAAGAGCACATTAATTCCCTTTATGAGAAAAATTATGTGAGGTATGTGTGGTGCGGCCCGGTAGCGGATACGGTGCTCGTCTAGAGTCCTTCAGATCAGATCGTGATATGATTTTCGGACTGAGTTTAAGACCTACGGACTGTGTTTGTAGACATTCAAAATATATATATATATATATATATATATATATATATATATATATATATATATAATACTAACTTCGGTAAAAAAAATCGTCAAGGGTTTGTTAGCTAAGTGCCCTCAAAACTATTAACCAATTATGAGCATACATAGTGTTCACAAGAAAAGTTGATGTGAATGTGGCTTTGAAACTTCATTGGAAGCTCAGTAGGTCTTTATCCACAGCTTGGACTCTTGCTACTTTGCTCTTTCTGTGTCCTTGTTATTCCATAGATAAACAAATGAAGGCTTGAAAGCTCTTTCAACTGAGAATATTAAACATAGACATCAATCTTTTGTCCCAAGTACCTGGATTTTGTTATCGGAGTCATTTTCGTCCATAGCTGCCTTTAAGATCTGGTGCTACTTACTGGAGTTTGATTCACTTTCACAAGGGAATAGGATTAAAAAGAAAAATAATACAATTAAAACAAAGAATTTATGAAGAAATTAAATAGAGTATAATATCTGAGAAGCAAAGCTGAAAAGATTTACGCGGTAATTTCAATAATATTTGAATATAGCCAACACTATTGTGTTAAAATATAAGTGCAGTAGAGAGAGAACACATAAGAAAAAACCATTTGATGATCTAAAAGACATTATATTTAGGAAAAATATGCACTATTTCATACGACAAAGATCAGTAGACGCAAATGTAGCTCTGAATGAAACCAATGAAGATTATAATGAAAGATTTCTCACAGTAAGAGCAAATCCAAATGTCAATGATCCCAAGATCTCATGTAAGCAGAAGAGCACATGTTCCAGAGAATTTTCGACAGAGGCTGAACTAACATGAACAAGAAATACACTCACAGCACCATATATAATGTCAAGAGTATCGAGGTATTAAATGTTTTGTGCTCTCTGATCCTCATCATTCCATTTCATAAATATGATTTCTGGAGACGAAACCATATAGGTCGAAGAGGGATTAGTTCCTGGGCCACATTATATTAGATGCAATGGAGTTTCATTGGTAATGCAGAGAGGTTAAGAACAAGTGTCCATGTAATATATCGAATTAGTTTAGACTATATGCTTTGTAGGTGATATGGAGCATCAAATTCCAGATAAATATTGATTCATAAATACAATTACACAGGATTCTTGGTCAACTTTACACTTTACGCTATTTCTTCTGTTATTGGGTTTAATTATGACTATATTCATGTAATTTGTAAATTAATTATTGTACAGCACAAGGATACTCAAACAAAATGTATACAAGAGTTGAAGGGTTAAAACCTTCCATATATAAATGTGTCAAATAACAAATCTACCATTACTCGAATAACATAGGAATAACAGATATCGACATCTAACAGCTGAATCTCTAAAAGATAGCGAAAGCATAAAATAACAGTTTTAGACTCTAAAGATATCCAGAGCATTATAATTGAGAAAGTTGAGGGATTAAGAAAACATTAATGCACAAAGAATTTAGATAGATAATGCTTGGCAGAGTGAACTTACAAATGTGACCTTCCCTTTTGAGTGTGCCCAAGCAATACCACTATGGCACTAACAGGTATTAATTTATAACTGCACCACCCCTATATCCAATAAAAAAAACCGCCAGAAAGTAGACCCAACTTGATGAGAAACACTTTGAACGGCATAAAAAAAGAAGGGAAATAAGAGAGAAGAAGGAACATATGGAGCAGCAGAACTCGAGACGTCTGGAATCTAGTTCATTATAATTGGAATATTAGACTTGAGGAGAGCAATAAGAAGCAGGTATTTTATATAGAGGAAATCAGAGCAGATAATAACACGAGCATACTGCAAACATGAATTACCAATGATCTCAGAAATCTTGTTTCTTCCAGATCACTCGAAGGTATTTAGAAGATTCAACAGAATAAATTTGAATGTGTCTTCCATATTAACTCATAAATCTTATATTCTTTTAGATATACAACCAGGACTAACTTTATCCCTTCATTTCCATAAAGCAAAACAATCTAAGTTGTTCTATGTTTAATGAGGTCAATTCAATTAGTGTATCCTAAAAGAGAATAATTACTGACATCTGAATCCTTTTATAGCTTAACTCAATGGACTGAAATCTACATGATGATGATAATACAAGTTTGAAAGCTAAAACTTTACTCTTCGCCAGCTCAGCAATTAAGGAAGGCACCTTGGTACATGAATTAACAGGATAGCAAGGATAACTGATTCAAACAAAGAAAGAAACAGATATGTGTGCCGTGCAGTGCATGCTTACAACAAAACACAATTAGATTATGATGCTAGACATGCAAACATTCACATAAGAACCTCAAAATAGATCTAGCGAGAAAATACGTTGTCATATCAATCAATCATGAAGTAGCAAAACTATGAAATTTGGACAATGTTGAACACACAAAAAACACATATATAGAATGACGGGTAAGTACAGTCAAGCATAAAGACAGGCAGGCAATTAAAGCATCCCTTTATCATATTTCTATTTTATTTCCTCTAGACAGAATCAGAAATAAAGGAAAACATATTAAGGCTAGTAACTAAAACTTCAAGATGGTCTAAGAAAAGGTCCAACAACATCAAATTATTGTCATGTCCCTGTACTGCAAGATCTCAAGTCTCCGAAAACTCCTGATGTTAACATAAATTGGGGCACATTTAATTTCTTCAATCTCAAATTGAATGATGGGGGTCACTTAAGAAGAAGAAAATATCACAACGAAGCAAAGAGTTACACATTATAAGAAGCATCACATTCTATTGAATCTTGAGTAAAATCCAAAATTTCTCAAAATAGGCAGAGTTTACCCAATTATTCAGAATCAGCATCTGTGCCCTCGAAATATTCCAAATCCGAATACAGAACAATTCAGCATCCCATTACCGCACAATTATATACAAAGCTCCCCGAGGGCTTACTAGCAATCATGTTCCACTCTGGAGGCCCATTCCTGGGCACCCATGAGTGGAGCTCGATCCACCCTCCTCCCATAACCCTTGGTCCTCCAATCACAATCAGCCTATCGCCACTAGCCCTGAATGCCAGGCCCCAGCCATTCATAGATGCAGGTCTCTCTGGCAAGCTTCCAGAGTAATCCATGTATCATTCTCCTTGTCGTACTTCCTCACCTCCTTCTGTCCATAATCAGCAGCATAAAGCTCATTGTTAACTACTTGCCACGAGTGGCGGTGCACCACTCGCACCATTAAGCCCCAAGGACATATTTGGGATCACCCTCCAAGTGCCCCGACTCTGGATCGTACTCTTCCCCACAAGTCAATAGCTCATTGTTTCTCACCATACCGCCTATCACATAGAACTTCCCATCCATGAACACACCAGAGCACATTTTCTCGGCTTCTCCATCCTAGGCAGAGTGGGTCCAAGTCTGGGTCTTGGAATTGTAAAGCTCAGCCGAGTCCACTACAGTGCCTTGAGCATCGATTCCACCAGCTATAATAGCCTTCTCCCCAAGGCTAGCAGAGCCAAACAAGCACCGGGTGAGTTCATTCCGACACCAGGAGTCCACGAATTATTGAGAATGCTATATCTCAGTACAATGTAGGAGGTCACTTCCTTCCCAAACACAAGTAGTTCTGTGCCCACGGCAAGAGACTCCTTATCAGAACACATGAAGGCATTCATTAGGTGGCATTCTTGGCAAATTAATCCAACGGATACGATAAGAGGTCATACGCCTCCCACTCAAGAACATTGCAAGAGAATAGACCCAGTGCTCCGTGAACCCCATCAAGCGGCGAAGCCTATAGAGCTCACCGCTGCGGATTAAATTACGGAAACCACACGATTGAGAGAGGCTATTGAACCATAGTCCCGACCGAGGAGCAACGGATAAGGCAATTGATCGAGATGTCACGGCCGATCGGATTGATGAGGGAATTGGAATCGGAGTTGGGGTCACCGCCTTCATTGCCTGGGTGGCTTAATGGCTTGAGAGTTAGAGAAGTGGAGAGCTTTGGCTCCCAATTCTTCTTCTTCTTCTTCTCGGAGTCCCTGTCGAGATCTTCTTGCGGTTCAAGATCGAGCGAGAGGGGGCGCTTGCTGGTTCTCTCGAGGAGGTTGTAGGTCATGTACATCCATTTTGTTTCTTGCTCGCAGGCGCTCGGCAAGGCCCTTGAGATCAGGCAAGATTGCCTTCCAACATGTCTTTAAGCCAAGATAAATATACACCTTAAGCTTTAAAATTACTAATCTTCTCCTTATATAAGTACACACAATAACTCTGCACAAATTTAATACAAAAAAATGAGAAACTTTTGTATCGGTGATCCAAAGCATGGGATCAGATCAACATAGCAGAAAAGAAATTCTTTTACAATCTGGATTGATTAAACGTTGATTCTTTTAGGACGCACCAATGAAACCAAGCAATCAATCCATGTCAAAGTTTTAAAAAAAAAAATCTATGACCAACTATACTACAAACTAATATCAGTAATTGAAGCAATACCTAACTAAAAACTTGGAATTTTTCCAATAAAAAGGAGATCTAGAAAACCTCTAATCAAGTCAAAATTGACGATTCAACAAAAATGAAAATAAAAGAAATTACTGAAATAAAAGCACTAAAAAAGGCAATCAAAACACAATACTAAGAACTTTCTCAGCATAATCATATCTAGAAACCTTCCTTTCTCCATCAATCCTAAATGGATCAGGAAAAAAAAATGTATCTTTCTGTTATTTTCCCATACTCCATCATCAAATCCGATGAATCATCGATCCGATTGCAAAAATTTGCAGTCTTTCGCTCGATCTGATAAATCACTAAGAAGCAAAAAAAAAAAAAAAAAAAAAGATTTCTCTCAAAAAAACTAATTTTTCAACAACAAAACTGCCAATAAGCACAACAACATAACAAAACTCATCATAAAGTTCCAGATCTTAATCGATGAAAAAACAACATAAGTAACTTTCTACTAATAGAAGTCACAAAATCTTCTGAAGATTTGGAGCAGAGGAGGGGCATATTGGGAAGAAAATGAAAAAACTTACAGTTTGATTTGGGATTCGCATGAGTGAGATTGCAGGAGAGGATTAGGCCCTTATTGGAATAAATCAAAATTTTATTATTTCTCAATGTGTTTCTTCTTCTTATTATTATTCTCCTTTTTGTTCCCAAAATACATCTCTTTCTCTCTCCTAATTCATATCTCTCTCTCTCTCTTCCTTCTTCTTCCCAAAATGTGAAGCTTGGCATCGGGCTTTGGGGCTCTCTGTCCCTTTATCTCTCGCTCAAAGAAGAAATCATATATTTATATGCAATTTTTCTAATTTTCTATTGTTTATTACCTTTTCTCTCTTTTTATGTTGGTGAGAATGATTAGTTTAAAGTCAAGGTATGTAAAAGGTCCGGCCCGCGCTCGGCTCGGCAAATCTGGTCCGGATTTTTATGTTGGTGAGAATGATTAGTTTAAAGTCAAGGTGTGTAAAAGAGGGGATGATCCGGAATTCGGTCCCGACTAGACCCGGTCAAATCCGGTCTGGGTTGACTCGGATCCAATCAATGGACCGGTCCGCTCCGGCCCACTCCTCCCACAGGTCCAGACTGAGTCGGAGGATCCGACCTCCTCCGACCCGCAAGTTCAGTCCGGCCATTCTCGTCTTTGTTCGGACCTGGTCCAATTTGGTCGGTCAGGCCCGGCCTGGTTTTGGCCCGTTTAGGCTGGGTTTATTTTTGAATATATCCGGAGATTTTTACCAAAATACCTTCATTATAGTGTCTATTTTTTGACTGTTTTAGCTGTATTTTGGTCATTTTGCTAAAAATGACCAAAATATCCATTATAACAACTCTTTTTTTTAGGGTATTTGGAGTCATTTGGCCCCAAAAAACTTCTATAAATAGTCAATAATTCATGAAAAATAAACACAACACAATTTCTTTCCTCTTACAAATTAAAAGAGGGGGGACTTGTTTGGAGACAGAAGTTTGTGGAAGGCAAATTCAGACTGGATTTAAAGAGGCATTATTTTTACAAAAAAAAAAATTAGATACCCGCCGACACGCATAGGACTTTGTGCATGCTGCATTGTTTGTTATTTGGCTTCGCTGTCCCACATCTTCTCCGTGGTTTGATTCCGAGACCGTCCGTCTAGCCAAAAATGTAATACCTCTTCTCACTGACCACAAGAGTCAGCTGAAATCGGTACAAAATAGTTATAAATGAGTTTTCTTGACAAATGTTAATTAAAAATGAGCAACCACGACCATAAAGAATGTATAACAAAAAATTCTTCATTTATGTTAATTATGTAACTATTAGATTTTATTAAATAACATTATTTTCCTCAATTATTTATTCACATTTTGTATAGACTTAATTACTAATTTACCAAGTTATTTATTTTCTATAGTTTGAGCATGGATAAATTGAGAAAATCTTCCTAAGTGTACAATTTTTGTTTAGAAAATGCATTCTTAAGATGTGAAAGAAACATTTTAGTGGTCTTTTTTTCTTTACACTTTTGATCTTGACTAAGAATACAGACGTCATTGTTTTAGTCACTTCATGCAGTGACTCGTACTTTAACAATAATTTAATATTCCTACGTAGGGTAATGTGTGTGATTGAAATTCGACCAACGCATTTTAGTTTGGATTGGAATTCGCTTCAAAATTTACTTTCCTATAAAAAAGATATTCAATTAGAGCATTCCACAATATCATACTAGTGACAAGAAATAGTTATAGAAATTGTGTAGATTAAGAAAACAAACAAAATATTGTAGAATTTTTTGTTTAAGAAACACATCTTGGGAACAGAGGTGGAACATAACAAATAAAATTGTTCCCAACTGAAGGTACTATGCAAGGAGTTAATTTCGAACTAGTCTGCAGATGCACAATCACACAACACGTTCACAAGCAAACACCAGATATTTGATCGGGAGAAAATTACGGGAAGATAGAGCCCAACCCGATCGAAGATATGTCCACTACTAGAAATAGCATAATTACACAAACTCCTATCAAACTTCACCCCCCCCCCCCCCCCCCCCCCCCCCCCCCCCGATTCGAGAATGAATGCCACACTAAGTGCATAAAAGCGGAGAATAATAACAACTGAGACAAGTACAATGTTACAGAAGAATAACATTGATTCTTCGCTTCGTTAAAACCGACAACACGAATCACTACGAACAATCTCCTTTTAACTCTCCTTGGATATTCTCTCCCTCTTCTGGAGTTGGAAAATTATTACTTTCAATTTGATGAAATAACCCCTTTTATATAGGCAAGAATTGTTTGCTATAGGTAAGCATATCCAAATCCAAATAGTAGTTAGATTAGGATTGCTTTATATGGAAGAATTTCAACAAAAAATTAACTACCAATTAGATTAGGATTGCTTACCGTACAAAATCTAACTACTCCTAAGTAGATATTGGGTCATTCTCCACATAGGGAGGAAACCCGCAACCAACAACACACTCTTAAGTCACTTAGTAATGCTTTGGTAGTCATGTTTTCTTTACACTTGTATTCTATGTTATTGTTCACATTACTACTCTCACATCTTTCGAAGTAAGACTATATGTTGTCATATAGAATGCAACAATATAGGTCGATTTGATTTTAGAGAGGCATCTTTTATAGAATAATTATAAAATGAGTTCGTTTTGGTAGAGGTTAACTAAGAATGACCAATGATTATGAAAATATGATAGAAGGAAAATTTTAATTAGGTTAATTATATGAAAACTAGACTTATTTAATAATAATAATAATATTTTTTGAATCTTTTTTCTATATTTTATATAGACTATTATTAACTTATTTTTGGTTGAAAAATTGGGATAATCTTTGTAAATGTAGAAACTTTTGTTTAGGAAACGTGATCTTAAGTTGTCTTACAAGTTATTTGGTGGTCTTATGTCCTTTACTTTTGATATGGTCGTTTAGGTTTGTATATGTTGGGTGATGCACGTGTTTGGTATATCTCTGTATTATAGTTTTGGATTGGAATCCTCTCCAAATTATCGGTCTATAAGAAATTAAAGATACAATTTAAAGCGGTTCATGATATCATTCTAGTAACAATAAACAATTACAATAATCGTGTAGATAAGTAATTAAAAAAACCAAAAAAACATTGCTTCAGATAATCTTTTCAAAGTAATGCATGGATACTAAAACACGATAATTATTGCTACTTTTGTTATTGTTCTTGTTACTACTATCATATCTCTCTCGTAAAAGGGCTATATGTTCTCATAAAGAATGTAGAGCTGTATGTATTAAATTACTTAACCTATCAACTTTCTAATAATATGACACTTTTGTTTAAATGCATTCTCTAACAGTATCTTAGTTAACCTATATGCATGCACCACCCTCTATTTCACAGATTCTTTTCAGATATTAACTTGTTTCGTTTCTCATCTTTCTTGGTCACTATGTCTTTGTAGATATTTTCTCCTTACTAATACATTTTATTTTCTAAAATGTAATCTATCGATTTTGTGAACATATGAGTTAAGCACAAGTCCATTTTGTCTTGGAAAGTATTATTTAGTACTTTAATCCTTAAATTTGTGCTTATGTCACAAATCCACACCACTGATTCTTATATACAACTATGTCTATTTTTATCGGTCAATTATATTAATTCATAAAGCCATATTTACTTTATATCGATCTTCTTTGCCTTTTATTTCCGAGTATACATGTTCAAATGCTTAAATTTTCTCATGTTTTGATGTATACCTCTCTCTCTCTCTCTCTCTCTAAATATATATATATATATATATATATATATATATATATATATATATATATATATATATATATATATAGAGAGAGAGAGAGAGAGAGAGAGAGAGAATAAGGGAGGTGAGATGACACCTCACTCTAAAAACAAAGGTGGCGGTGACGTGGCACAATCTCAACCACACAAACAAGGGGAGGGGGTTAAGTGCAAATTGTCAATTATGAAATGTGTGGTTTGAATTGTGCCACGTCACCGCCACCCTTGTTTTTAGAGTGAGGTGCCATCTCACCTCTCTCTCTCTCTCTCTCTCTCTCTCTCTCTCTCTCTCTATATATATATATATATATATATATATATTATATATAAAAAAGATGTATGGTTTCTTTTGAGCATCAATTATAATATCTATGTTCATGGAATAAATACATTTTATTCATAAACAAGCCAATAATATATACTCTTGACTATGTTTTAATGTCCCGTTGCGAGCGGTGCATTGGACTGGTTTGTTGACACGAAGGGTCTGGCTGGACTTGTGTCACGTCCCAGTACCGAAATACGAAGACGGACATGGCCAGCTACCCCGTATAAGGTACTATACGTCGTACGACGATCACGGCTATAATAGGACAAGGGGATGCATGTTACTATCAAGTCTCCTATGGTCAAGAACTTCTATGTCTCAATCATTCAAATAAGAAACAGTAAGCATAGAGCATATATGATAAGCAATAAGGCATCCCAAATGCTTTCTTAAAATATTTTGGGGTCCAGTTGTGCAAAATAAGAAGCTGAAAGAGTAACAAAAGTACATGACAGTGATCAGCTGCAGTCTGATTTAATACAATAATGTAAGAAAATTAATGTACAGATGACCGACTAACAGGTGCTGGTGGCTAAACTCCCAAAAAGAAGTAAATATTCAATGATGACCAGGGAAGAAGAAAATCCACTCGCTATCCCCTGCGACCATGTTGCTGGTATGCGCCATGAGTGGGGAAGGTACGCTGGATCCTCCGGTGATGGCTCAAAACCTGGCCATGCAAAACCAGTGGGGTTAGACCCTAAATAGCAAGTACCACAAAGGAAGCACGAAATAGAGAAACAAAAATCCAAGAAAAACACATATAATAAATACATAGGTTCGGTGTCGTAACTTAGGTCCATGGCCTATCCTAGCGCAATGGCCCAACCCTACCATCAAACAAGGACAATGGTTGAACCATCACACTATGATAGTCCATTTTTTAGGCTACTAACCGAATAATACAATCACAACCAAGTCCATTTTCTTATATCGGCCAATCATTTGTACGGCTTACTATTTTTGTGGAGTCTGAGGTTATCTCAGAAATAATACATAATAGGTATCCTCAGATCACGCTAGTGCCGAACATGAGCTAACCGAACCAAATAAATAAAACAGGTATTACACGAGATGCACCAGTTCCCCGTAGGGCCACTGCACTAAAAATACGATATTAGCGGTTCTAGTGTTCCTATAGTGAAACAGTGGCTCGACATAATAATATGTCAGATACTGCACTCCACTAAGACAGATGATATATAATATATGTGGTGGCCAGCCCAGAGCGCACTTAGAATGAATGTCTGTGGAAAGGTTTGTTGGCATGATCTTGGAATACGTTCCCTTAAATGTTACTACCACTTTTAGTTACTTAATTAGCCCTATATTATGTTTGAAATCTCAAGACGTGACCACATAAGAATTTTTCTTAAGATATCGTACAAAGTACAGACACGCTAGATACAAATCCATGGAAGTCAAATCTGGATTTACCCGAGCGTTTATGCAACATTTAGTCAATCAATATCCTAGCCATGCTTTGGTAGTTGACTCGCTTATTATGTCCGTTCTAGAAAAATAATATATATTTATAATATCACGCGTTCAGGAATTTGGAGGCATTTTTGATGCATAATCCAAATATAATCACTTAACATGTGACACGATGTGTCGCACCTCGGCGCATATTAATATCATGGACAATTTATCAGGTAATAGTGGTATCGGCATGGATATAGTATTCGAGACCAATTACCAATTATACATTGGGTCATAAAGGAATAATAAAACATTCAATCAAACAAGCAAGACCGCATGGGTCTCTAGGCCACATGACAAGTCCAGGCCGCATATGAAGTCAAGGTCGCATGACAAGTCCTGGCCGCATGTGAAGTCAGGCTGCATGAACTACTTGGTCACATATGAAGTCATGCCTCATTCTCAGGGCTAAAGTCTACTCCTTGGGACAAGTGTTGAAGTGACGGACAATAAATGAAGTATCAGTGATGTGACATAAAGTAATTGATGTTACAAGCCATAAAGTGTGTCAGGAAGAAAAGATAAAAATTATAGAAACATGTGCCACGGTTTCAGAGTAATGCGTCCAAGAAAAAGTGGCTGCATACTCTGCTTGCCGCATATGGGACGGTGCTGCATGGAGGTCTTTTGGACTTAGCTAATTTCTTATTCGTTCAGTGGGTAAACACACAAGGAGTTCAAGGATAAGCTCCAGAACACTTGTGTGATGGCAGTCATGCGTCCAACAAGATTGACGTATGCTGGTCAGTATGCGAAAAAAGCTCAGGCCACATAGCCCTCTCATGCCGCATAGCATTCTCAGCCGTATAACTCGCAGGCCATATGAAGACTTCGTCATCTCTAAACATCAGGTTCGGCCATGGCGAAAGCTCCAAAAACTAAAATCTTGTTTTGTCCATAAAATTCTCATTTTAAGTCCAAATCGAGTAAACCAAAAGCAAAAATGCTCTAAATTGAAAGCTCCTATCATGTAGCAAAAATAATTTTCTAAAATACATGTTTAATAGATCAAAACCAAGAAAAACTCATAACCCATAAAATCTAAAGTTAGAAATGTAGATCTACTCAAAACCACCTATCAAAACAGAAAACTCCAAGTTCTAAAAGTGCTTAGATACACATAACAAACATAATAGAACAATAATATGGATGGTTTCTCCATTTGTCATGCAAGGTGTACTTGCCTATGGAAAGGGGAGAGAAAACACAAGGGAGAGAAGGAAATGAAGTAATGAAGAGAGAGAAGAAAAATGTTGGATTATATATGGTAGGGTTGAGGGTTGAACCAAGGGTTCTCATGAGTTGAACCAACCCACAAAATGAACTATGAACCAGGTTAAACCAAAGAATGGGTCTAGTCTCCATACACATGCAATAATGCTAAAATAAAATAATATTCCAAATACATATATCGGGAACGGGGAGTGACATCTCTATCCACCTTAGAAAAATTTTGTCATCGAAATTCGAATCCAAGTAATAGCTAGAGAAGTCAGGACAAGCATGATATAAATCTATTAGCAAATACACATGCAAGAAATATTATCACAACATATAGGTGATCACCTGATCGCAGAATACGAGATATTAAGGCGTAAGAAAGAATATACCTTCTGAATCGAATAGGTGTGGGTACCGGGATAGAATATCTTCCTCGCAAGAGTGATGGCCCCAAGCAACCCGGACAAGAAAAATGGTCCGGTTCTTGAGCACCTTCCACTACCAAAAAAAGTCAAATTAGCGACGTAAAGAAACGTCGCTAAATGACCAATAAACGTTGCTAATTACTTTTAGCGACATAATTAGCGACGTTTTACAGAAGTTGCCTTTCAGCTAGTCGCTGAAGAGAAAAATATCGCTAAACGTCGTTATACCGATATTTTTTAGCGTCTTAAATGTGTCGCTAGATTAGCGACGTTTAGCGACGCAACATCGCTAATTAGCGACGTGCTCATCTGTCGCTTAACGTCGCTAATTAGCGACTTATATAGCGACATTACAGCGACGTCTTTAATGACCTGGCAATACTGCCATGTCAGCAAGTTGTGATGTACATCGACATTTTTAGCGATATTTTTAGCGACGTCATTAGCGACGTGTAGTAACGTCGCAACTTAGCGACGTATTTAGCAACGTGTAGTAACGTCGCTAAGTGTTGCTAAAAATATCGCTAATTATACAGTGAAAAAAATAAAAAAAATGAATACTGAATTGTTTCCAAACTATTATACCTGCAGTTTATTAATTCATAATCTGTACAAATAGACCCGGAGCAACCCTCCGTTGAATTTTCTGGGTTTTCCGACCCCCTTGGGTTGAACACTCAACACCGGTAAATTAACATATATTTAATATGAATAATATAATCTAATTTGAAAAAAAATAAAACATCCAGCAAATATCGTCGTAAAGAATACAATAAATATATATCCATACAATGAGTCTCATTCTAAATAATACAAAAAATACAAATATCCAGCAAATATCCATGCAAATATCTATACTACTATGGATCTGCAGGAGGATGACCACCGGCGCGCATGAAGGATAAGAACAGATCATACTACTCTCATGAAATCGACACCGATGTCGATGGAGAAGGCAGTGACATCGGTGGAGTCTGTGTCGATGTAGGCGCACCAGGAGGACGTATCCGTTCCAACTCTGTAAGTCGCTGGTTGTAAGAATCCATGGTAGATAACAGCCTCATACTTCTATGAACCATTGAATCCTGCATCATTGTCAGTCTCTCGCCCATGGATAGCTGCGATGCCTGCAGCTCCGTCACGCTGCGCTCTATCGAGGCTCTAAGATCATTTGTCAAATCCTGGAGCTCCGTGATGCTGCGGTCGAGCATATCGAATCGTACGATGAGCGTCGGATCGTCCGCCTGTAGCTGGGACCGGGGCTGCTGTCATGCCTCAGTCCCAAAATACGTAGGACTAGGACACGTAAGCATGCCAGGCGTCGCATGTATATGGCAACTCTAATATATGGAAACCATAACACATGCGTACGCTGTATAATGAATAATAATTCATAAGTGATAAAACTATCTCCAGTCACAGGCATAATCTAAATCTCATCCACAGAAAATCAAATATAAATAAATAACCAATATCTATGAAACTAGATCTCAATACAAAATATCTAAAGATGATAGTTGGATGGAAACAAATTCACTACCAAAATAGAATATATAGTAAAACACCACAAACACAATATAAGAATATCAACTAACAATCACGGGCTCGAAGGAAAGACCTCCTCAAAATATAAGTAACCAGTCTAGATCTGCGCTCCTGCGAATACTAATGAATATCTACACCTGGCAAGGGACCAGGTCCTCAGAGGGACATAATAAGATACATAGAAGTATGCCAATAAAGTACTGTAAATAAATATCCAATGGGGTCGCCTAACCGTCTAAGTGAATGCAGTTTAAGAACAACTTTCTAACAAGTGGGCTATCTGACCATAAATGGGATTGGCATGATTCTCTCGGAGAATCAGGGGCCTACAAAGCATGTCGTCTTTTGAACGACAGAGGCCGCCAGTAATATAGGGGTCATCACCGCCCGTGTCTCCAGCGGAGCGTCCGGGTGAACAAAAGAAAAGTGCAAATGAGCCCAAATGCGGTACTTGTTGTTCTCCCCACCCCATGCTCTAAGCATGTCACCTCTATGACACGGATTGGTTCATATCCTATCTTTAGTACAATAGTCCAACCCTGCAACCAAACAAGGACAAGGATTGGACCACCGTACTACAATGGGCTATGTCCCTGGACTACTAATAACTGCTAAGTCTTCTAGCATGCAAAGTTTCTAATAGCAGTTATCCCTAACGCACGGCCCATACGTACAGGAGGCCAGACCTGTCACGCAGTCCGTGATCTATATAAGACTCACACTCGTGTAACAGCTGTGTCATGGCCAATGAAACCTAATGATGCTTCATGATAATGGGGCGGTCTCATAAACAAGGTCAATGCATATACATAATAAAAATAATTCATGACAACACCGTCGTTGCACCCAAGTTTTCTTGGACGCGCATTTAATATAACATTTAATATATATGAACTAATGACAGAAAATAAAGATGCATGCAACATAAGGAATATGAATAACAGTACAATGGCAAGGTATACTTGTTTGGCAAGAAGCTGCATAGTACCAATAACCTGCTCCTGAAGTCGCGCAGACAATCCAATGGGTCCTATATATATAATATAATACAATACAATATCAGTCATTACACTAGAACATACACAACCATATACACACTGGACTCGGGGTAGACTAGGGGTAACACGGGTCAACTAACACGGTCAATTGTGCGTCTAATTACGCGGATGTCACGTCTTCAAATGCTGTGCATAATCAGACAGTCAAACTAACATATCTCTTGCCAGTACGTCAGTGTACATAAGGCAGACAATTCACAAGTTCTTAGGGTCAACATGGTCAAGGTAAGTACGGGACAGTCCACAGAGTCCTAGGGTCGTACAATCTAAATATATATAGTCATAATTATTAATTAGCATTTACTTAATTATACAATACATATATATCCATATAATTATATATATATATATATATATATCACTTGAATTCTAATATGTGTGCGTATACGCACACAAGTTATTGGCTCACTGTCACAATCTGAAATCAACCAACTATCTAACCCAAGATGCTAATCTAGATATTATTTACACAAATACGAATAAAATGAAGGAAAAGGGATAGGTTCGAACCTCGGGGTACGCGCACAAGAACGACATTGATGATGACGACGATGGTGACGACGATGACGACGATGATGGTTATGATGATTGAGGTTACGATGAGACGATGAGATGATGATGGGTTGATGATGATAATGGGGTGATGATGGGTTGATGATGATGATGATTATAATGCGATGATGATGATAATTAATGGTGAGGATGATAGGGATAATGATAATGAGATGATGATGATAATGAATGGTGAGGATGAGAGGGATGATTAGAATGAGATGATGATGATAAGGTGGATGATAATAGTGAAGGAGGTGATGATGGGGTGGTGATTATGCTACTATTCCGGCCAGGGGGTCCAGCGAGGGTGACGGAGGACAGGGAAGAGGTGGAAGAGGAGACTCAGCAGGGAGGAGGAGTGGTTCAGGGAGTCGGGTGCAATGAGGTGGAGAACGGGGTGGTCGTGCTGGTGGTGTGGTGGTGTTGGCCTGGGTGGCTCGGTGAGTCGAGGGAAGGAGAGGAGGTCGAGATGCGGGGCTCGGTGGTCGTCCGGGGATGATGAGGAGGACGGTCGGGATTGATTGAGGCTGGTTCAAGTAATCAGGGAGAGTCGACTCGGCCGCTGTCGTTCAGTCGGCGGAGGAGATTGACAGCGGGGCTCGGAGTCGATGACCTGCTGCTCAGGGCGAGACGGCGGTGCAGCGAGGGTGGATGGCTCAGGCGGGTGAGACGAGGGGTAGTCGAGAAGGCTGCTACGAAAAGAAGTCGGTAGGGTCAGGATCGGCTTCAGGCAGGTCGGGTCGAGCAGGAAGGAAGGAGGAGGAGTGGTCATGACGAGGCTGAGCAGCGGTGCTGGTGGTCATGCAGAGGTGCTGGTGGGTGATGGAGGAGAAGAGAGGGAGGAGGTCCGAGCGCTGATGGCTCCGGTGAGAACTCCGACGTGGTCTGCACAGGGAAGGGGAGGAAGAAGGTTATGAACAGGAGGAGAGGTGAATTCGGCTAGGGATGGGCTGGTTTTAGGTTTTGTTGAATAAAGAAAAGGGAAAGTTTGTATTTATACATGTAGAATTTGACCTAGAAAGTTGGGCTTAGTCAACATCTCTTGGGGTTGGGCCTTGGCCTCACATGGGGGTGCTTGGGAGGGCTATATTTTACATTGTTTAAAATGCAAGAAGAGGGTTAATGAGGGGGAGATGTTGTGCGTTGCACATTCCGAAAATTATAAGAAAAATTCATGTGAAGGAAAAAATGGGTTTCTTTATGTATTGTCCAATGGTGTGGACACCTTAATGTATTTTTGTATAAAAATGCCCAACAATTGGAAAATTGCACAAAGATGGAAATTAAAATTAATGCGTAAGGTGTTCTCGAATTAATTAGAAGTACATGGAGTTAAAATTAGGTAGAAAACAAGTGTCATGAGTGAAGAAGACTCAGATTAAAATATTATCATTATTTGGGTTGCACGAATTGGGTCAAGATTGTGTCTTCAATTTTGATAGGAACGCACAAGGATACAAAGTCGTATTTATATAGAATTAAATATAAACGTCCGCGATGAATGTTGTGCGACTAAAATGTAGCACAAGAGAGAATAATTATAAGTTACACAAAGGTCAGAATAGAAGGAGGGTACGTCTAGGACAAGGATGTAAAATTTATAGAAAGGCAATGGCTAGTGTAGTGCTCCAATTATCGAAGCAACGGTGAGGTGCATTAAATAATTTAATTATTGTATATTTAAATAAAATGTTGTGTCATATTTCCAATTGGATTCAAACTAGCCCTAATTTCACTATCTAAGCCAAGTAGGCCTAATTTTGGGTGAGAGGGTTTACAGCTGCTCCTCCATCCTTCGTAGTAACTCGTCACGGAGAGACGTAATCTAACGGTCAACGGCCTCCTGGACTCTGGCCGACGAATACAAGGGCTGTGGGGAATGCGCACTTGTCGGGGAGGCCCTAGATGACTGCGTCGCAACCAGGGCGCCATAGGATCCCGTACCGTAGTACGTACCCCTCTGGAGACCACCAGCGACGGTCACCCACTGGTCGTCCCCCGACGAAGTTGGAGCGGGCTGCAAGAAAGTACCAGCCTCTCCAGTTGTAGGTGCACTAGCAGTCGCCCGCTCACGTAGCCTAAGATACTCGGCCTAGAAAAGTTTGGATACTCGATAATTGCCAAAGTTATATTAAAATTAACACAAAGTAAAGTAATACTTACATAGGTCTGCGAGGCCGTCTCATCAATGAGATTTCCGTCCTTGCGATAGGTGGCCAAGAAGACGATAACCATGTTTGCATCCTCACCCTTCTGTACCTGTTAAAAATATATTATTTAGTACTAAAATTAAATATATTTTTCTACTACCATTTTATCGTACTTATATTAAAATAATATATCTTAAATAAAAAATATACCAAACGACGAAAATATTTTGTCAACGGAATCGAGCCACCACACCACTTTGCAGCATTCCACATAGCCGCCTTGGCCTTCTCAGACCTTTTCTTGTAGCTCGGATCGTCGAATCTAGCCCTCATCGCAGTCCACTGCTCAGGCGTGATCCAACCTTGGATCAGTTTTCCAGCACGATCACGAGCCTTCTGGTCATCCAGAGCATCACGGATAAGCTTGGCGGCAATAGCAAGAAATATCCGCTCGATCAACTCGGCCCGGTGCGGAGGATAGAAATACGTTTGCTACAATAAATAATTTAGTATATGAGCATCACGGATAAGTTATATAATATGCATAAATTAGAGGATTTATATAATATATTTTTACCTTGAAGTACGCAAACCAGAATGCCTTCCTCTCCGACGGAGCTTCAAAGTAGTTGATCCAAGGGCCACCATAGTTGTTCCTCAGAAATAGGCCCAGACGTCTCTTAACTGACGATAGACGATATCTATACAGAGATAATTATTTAGATCGAAAAAGTCAATATATGATGAATAAATAAATATACGATATATATGATGCTAAACCATCTAATTGACTTACTTTGTACCGTCGGCCCAAATCTCTGTCCTCGTCTCCTCCGGAGGTGCGCATGGAGGATCTTGCTGATGCTGGGACAACGTCGGCACGACCTCCTCTACATGCTCATCTGTCTCCGTGGTTCCGTCAGCAGGAGGAATGATGGACGAGGGAGTACTATCACGTCTGGAACTACTCGTCCCAGGAGTGATGCCACGTAACGTCGTCGCAGTCGGAGATGTGACTGATCAATATACTGGAGTACTGGGCGACGACGATCCGGAACCAACAGTAGGTAGTACCGAAGGAGCACTCTGTCTACCTCGGGACCTGCCGAACCCTCCGCGTCGTCCTGTCATACCTGTTAAAAACATATGATGAATAAAGAAATACATAAATATATAGTACATTCTACAGTCAAAATGTTATGCATATCACACAGCATTCATAGAATTGTACAGTAAATAACCAGTGGTGTCACAAGTCTAAATGGATAGTACATTCTACAGTCAAAATATAATACATATATTCACCAAAATAGTATATTCTACAGTAAAAATATAGTTACATTCTACAGGCAAAATATTTTCTTTTCAATCATCTTCAGAAAATTTATCTTGTTCGCCTTCCTCGTCCTCCTCTTCCTCTTCCTCTTCCTCTTTCTCCTCCTCCTCCTCGTCTTCACTTTCATCTACTTCGTCTTCATCTTCATCTTCGTCTTCCTCTTCGAATATTTCTATATCTTCTATATTATTATTCGTGTAATGAGTAACTTCCGTTGAGTCCACATCTACAATATTTGTTATAAGAGGTAGCTCGTCCTCCTGATAAGCTATTTCGTCAATGTCAAAGGTATTTCCAGCTTTAGTCTTACATACTGCCCACCAATTCGACCATGCTGTCCCCCGTCTAGGATAAGTTGTGAAGTACACGAGCTGAGCCTGACTTGATAGGATAAATAGTTCGTAGCCTTGATATCTACGCTTGTAGTTTATATCCACAAGGCCATGCTTGTCAATTTTCTAACCTTGATCTTGAATCGGATCGAACCATTCATACTTGAATAGCACGATATTAGTAGGTTCTGTGCCATAATTATATGTCAACTCCACAATCTCTCATAAGATGCCAAAGAAATTATTGCCTGGATCGACGTCTTTGTAGTTCGAAGATTTGATACACAAACAACTATTTTTCGTGGAATCAAGATCCAGAAAGCTGTCTCTGATAGGAGAATTTGTTGACTTGAATCTAAACCCATTCACACAGAAACTTGGCCATATTTTAACGACAGTAATTGGTCCCTTGGCTAGAGTTCTAATAGATTTAGTCTCGGGTGTTATTAGACGATCGACCTAAATACCAAAGTAGCGATAGTAAGTTATTTGTTTTGCAAGTGCAGAAATAAAAAGTAATTACCAAGCACCTTACATATGCGCTCAACCAAGAAGGAAAATGGCATTTTATTTCTTGTTCTACTTCTTCGTTTGTTATGTAGGGCCTAACCGACCTCAACTCATCATTATATGTGCTAAAAAATAATGAAGCAATTGCTGATTAGTAGCATAATAGTATCTTATACTATTACATTAAGATAATGTAAACGTGGACGTATTAATTACTTACCCCCCTAGCTTCTCCACTTTATCCTCGTCGTAATTGAGTATTATATACAACTGAACAGCCCTTAGCTCATTGTCATTCAAATATCTCTTCTTCATTTTCCCCGAAGGCTTTTCGGACGTATTGAATACTTTGAGTATTGCATCATTAGATTCCTGATATCCGTCGTTGTTTCTCGGAGCTTTCGTTCAATTAGTAGCAACATGAGGTTTGAAATACGTCGAGCAAAATTTTGTAATCTCCTCGAGAATATAAGCTTCACAAATAGAGCCCTCAACCCGTACCTTGTTTTTTACCTTTCTCTTTAAGTAATTCAGATGTCGCTCGAAGGGGTACATCCATCGATAACTGACAGGACCACCACCAACACGTGCCTCATAGGAAAGATGAATTGGCAAATGCTCCATAAAGTCGAAGAATCCAGGAGGAAATACCTTCTCGAGCTTACATAGTGTTATCGCAATGTCCTTCTCTTGCTTTTCTAGACGATCGATGAGCAACTTAGTAGAACAAAGATCTCTGAAGAATATGTTGAGCTCCGTCAATGGATCCCAAATAACCTGTGGTAAGAATTCCCGAAATACAATCGGAATTAACCTCTCCATGAATACGTAACAATCGTGGCACTTCATACCCGCCAGTTTATTCTCCTTGAGGTCGACGCAGCTTCTCAAGTTTGACACGTATCCGTCTGAAAACTTTAGATACTGAATCCACCTACAAAGTCTCCTTTTATCCTCTTTCTCTAGTAAAAAAACTGACTTAGGTTGCTTTAACTTTCCATTCCCCTCCTCTATCAAATGCAACGCAGGACGTCTACATATTTCTTGCAAGTCCAACCTGGCCTTCGGATTATCTTTCGTCTTCCCCTTTACCTCAATTACAGTATTAATTATGTTATCAAACACATTCTTCTCGATATGCATGACATCAAGGTTATGTCTGATTAGATTGGTGCTCCAATATGGCAGATCCCAGAATATACTCCTCTTCGTCTAGTTATGGGTGCGACCAAATCCGTCACACTTGTACCCCTTAGCAGGCTCTTCGATAGCACTTGGTAAATCTTTTATCTCTTTCCATATCGTCTATCCGGGCCACCTTAGTGGTGGATTGGCCTTCTCCATAACGCTCGTACAAAAAGTATTCATGTTCCTCCGATACGGATGATCCTTCGGCAGAAATTATCGATGACAATCGAAGAAGCATGGTTTTCCTCCGTGTTTCAAACGAAAAGCATTAGTACGGTCCATGCAATACGGATATGAGAGACGACCATGGGTGCTCCATCCCGATAACATTCCATAGGCCGGAAAGTCGTTGATGGTCCACATAAGTGCTGCCCTCATCTAAAAATTCTGTTTTCTAGAAAGATCGTACGTGTTGGCACCTACTTTCCACAGCTGATTCAACTCATCTATCAAAGGTTGTAAATACACATCGATGTTCCTCTTCGGATTGTTTGGACCCGGAATAATAACCGTTAGGAATATATACGGAGTCTTCATGCATATCCAAGGCGGTGGATTGTACGGAGTGACGATCACAGGCCAACATGAATACTGGAATCCCGAAAGTCCGAATGGGGTAAAATCGTCAGAGGAGAGCCCTAATCTGACATTACGCAGATCCGAAGCAAAATCTGGATACTCTCGATCAAAGTGCTTCCATGCTAACTCATGTTTTCTGTAGTCTCCTTAACCATAAACAATCGCTGCAACCGCGGTGTCAAAGGCAAGTAGTGCATCGAATCGGTAGGCTTCCTTGCACCGACAGACTTTCCTCTACCTGTGGCCTTGTAGCGATCAGTACCACAGAATCGGCACGCATCTTCATCCTTGTCGTCTTTGTAGTACAACATGCACCCATTGCGACATGCATCGATTTTTTCGTATCACATCCAGAGCGATCTCACCATCATCTTAGATCGATAGAAGTCTTTAGGCAACTTTGCACCCTCGGGCAAGATCTCTATAATCAAATCGATCAGTCGATTATAGCATTCTTATGACATGTTAAAATCGGACTTAATGCTCAATAATATTGTAACCACCTCTAATGGTGAATGATCCTCACAACCAGGATATAGTGGAGTCCTTGCATTCTCCAACAACTCCATAAACTTTGCAGCATCGGCATTTGGTGCCTCCTCAGCTGCATCATAATTGTCCTGATTGAAACTAGGCCCCGCCGCATCAAAAACCATGTTCACCCACCCGTCGTCGTAAGTAGCGTGGTCGTGGACATCCATATACGACTCCACATAAGGCTCCGACTTCGATGCTAGAGACACAAGTTCTCCGTGCGCGGTCCACTAATAGTAATTTGGCGTGAAGCTCTTCGAGTACAAATGATATGTGACTTCCACTTCTAGATGATATTTCAAGTTTTAACATCTCACACACGGACACTTAATTTTGGTACCGTCCATGTACTGAGGGAATGCCCTAGCGAACTGCAGGAACTGCTGTACACCCTCAATAAATTTATCCCGCACACCGCATATGTCATCAGGATGATGGTTGTACATCCATGAACAATGACGCAGATAGTAATTCATATCCATTTCTAGATACTTCTACAAAAATGATACTATGTATCCTATGTAGTTAAAAACCGTTATATATCGGATATATCACCGATATATAACGTTATCGGTGACGAACCGATATTTTTTTTGGAAAAAATCGGTTAAATATCGGAACCGATAAAATCGGCCGATATTACCGATATTTTGTAAAATATCGGTTTTAATAAAAACCGATATCTCACAGTAATTTTTTTTTAACAGGGAATAGGGTCGCTGATGCGAGAGAAAGAGGGAAAAAAATTGCGGCTGCTCTAGAGGAGAAGAGGAAAAGAAAAATTTGCGGATCGCTGATGTAGTTTCTCAAGTGATCTCCTTTATCTTATTTAGAGATGTAATTCCTCAAGTGATCTCCTTTATCTTGGATCTCTTGGATTTCTCGACGATATGTATACTTTCTGCATATTTTATAATAAAAAACTATTAAGTGTATTGTTCATATATAAAAATTATGTTAAAAATGCAAACCAATATTTACCGTTATAAAACCGATATATCGGTGATATATCTATAACTCTACTGGACCGTTATCATGAAAAAAACCGTTATTAACTGCATAGTATGTATCCTATAAATTATTACATATAGTGTGATTCTCTGGAGGAAGGTAAGAACTGCTCTAACTTGATACACAATGTCCTATATGTGTGTGTGTGTGTGTGTGTGTGTGTGTGTACATATGGTTTGAATAAAAACCCTAGTTCTTTCCTAATTTAGTTCTTTGTTTCTTTACAATTTATGCAGTTTTCTTGGCTAAGTGTGATTGTTCTCCTCTAATTCGTGACCAAATGGGAAGATGACCCATCAATTTGGTATCAATTGGTATCAGAGCCTTTGGATTATGCTCTTGAAGCTAGTGGAGAGCACGACTCGAGCAGTCATGGCTCTAGAGCTGGATCTCTCCAAAGAATCAATACCTACCTGATGCAAATGGGAGGATAATTGCGTTGGAAGGTACAATTCATCACTTGAACCATAAAAATTTGATAGGTTGTTAGAGGAATTGGCTATGTCAAGAAGAGGGTTTGAGTTTTCACCATATGCTCTATCCATAGTAACACCTCAATCCCCTCTAAACATACCAAATATACCACAATTTGGTATAATCCAGCTGGAATGGCCCCAAATATACCACAATTTGGTATGATCCCTACTAGAGTAGCTCAATCCATTCCTCAAACAAATCAAACAACCCCAGTACAACAATTTTTTATCAAAACCCGTGCCAAACTGCAACATATTACCAATTTCCTCATAACCAGAGAACAACTCCAGGATTTTAAGCAACTCGTGCTCAATCCAAATGTTACTACACCAAACCCTAGTTTTCCTACATCACCTATGATATCTTCCCCATGTATAAGTGCATAGTATGCACAAGTTGTGCACTGCAGTGTTGGAGTGTTTGGTAGGCCAGGATTTGAGTGTGAGATGTAGGAGTGTTGTACAGGCCAAGAGGGAGTCGCAGTGCACTCTTGTGCACTGCAGTGAAGAGAAGTAGCAACAAGGGGATGTACAGAAGCAGCAAGGGGAGCAACTACAGTAGCAAGAAGAGCAACTGCAACAGCAATGCACATCAAGCAGGGTTAGGGTTAGGGTTAGTGTATGTCCGCGTGCGTGTGTGTGTATGTGTGTTCGAGTTAGGGTTAGGGTTAGTGTGTGTCATATCGTGTCATATCGTGTTGTGTTGTGTAGTGTCATATAGTGTTAGAGAAAAAGAGAGAGACAGAGAAAGGAGACAGAGAGGAGCTCACCGAGGAGGGGAGTCGGAGGAAGGACGCCGGAGGGAGAAGGGGAGCCAGAGGAAGGAGGAGATGACGACGGAGGGGGAAGGACGCGGCAGGAGGGGGTCGCCGGGAGGGAGGAGGGGAAGCCAGAGGGAGGAGGGAAGCCGGAGGGGAAGGACGCGGCCGGAGGGGGGTCGCCGGAGGGTGGAAGGGAGCCGGAGGGGGGGGATTCAAATTTGGGAGAGGAAGAGGAAGAAATCGAAGAAAATAGGGGGAATCAGCCATAAATAAAACAAATTTAGCGATATTTTAGTGACGCCAATAATGACGTCGCTAAGTTAACGACGTCTTTAACGTCGCTAATGACGTCGCTAAATGTCTAAAAGATATATGTCGCTAAATACGTCGCTAAACGTTGCTAAATGAAACATATTAGCGATATTTAGCGACCTTAATTGAACTTATAGCGACTAATCTTTTAAAAACTGAATAAAAGTCGCTAAACGTCGCTAAATGTCGCCAATTAGCGACGTCTAGCGACGTTTTTACATGGAGTCGCTAATTTATATTATATTAGCAATATTTTTTGTTGACATTGCTAAAAATGTCGCTAATCCCGCTTATTCTAGTAGTGTTCTCCCTTCAGTCCAATATGGATACGGGTTGCTCCTCGTAAGATAAGTCGGTACCAATGACTAATTCAGAATGATCGAGGATATGACTCAAATTCGGAACATACCTACGCAACTGAGATATATGAAATACATTGTGCACCTCACGTAGCGAAGGTGGAAGGGCAAGACGATAAGCAACATAGCCTACCCGCTCAAGAATATCAAACGGACCTATGTATCGCGGACTAAGCTTCCCGCGAATCCCGAATCTAATGACTCCACGTGTAGGCAAAATTTGCAAAAATACGTGATCGCAAACACAAAACTCTAAAGGTCTACGATGCTGATCTTTCCAATGATGATGCCTATCTTGTGAAACCCGAAGTCCCTCTTTAATCTGCTTGACAACGTCTATTGTCTATGTGATCATTTCGGGGCCTAACATTTTTTGCTCACCAATTTTGTCCCAAGCCAACGGTGATCTACACTTCCTGCCGTATAATACTTCGAAATATGCAATCTAAATACTGGCCAGATAACTGTTATTGTACGAGAACTTGACGAGATAAAGGTGATCTTCCCAAGATCCACCAAGATCTAAGGTACAGGCTCGAGGCATATCCTCCAAGGTCTGGATGGTTCTCTCTGATTATCCGTCTATCTAGGGGTGGTAAGTTGTGCTGAATCTTAACTTGGTGCCCAAACTCTGATGCAAATTTTTCTAAAAATATGAAGTGAACTGAGTGTCGATTTGACATGATACTTACTGGGATACCGTGTTGTCTCACTATCTGTCACATAAATATTTCAGCCAATTATTCTGTAGACTGTCCTACTCGAAAAGAAAGAAAGTGATCTACTTTTGTGAGAGAATCTACTATCACCCAAAGTGTATCTCGACCAGTCGATGATCTAGGTAAACCAGTCATAAAGTCCATCGTGATATGTTTCTACTTCCACTGCAGAATAGGAAGTGGTTATAATAACCCTGCCGGTCTTTGTTGTTCGGCATTTACTTGCTGACATATCAGACATCGCTCGAAGTATTCTATTTTCCTCTTTATTCTGTTCTAACAAAAGTGTTGCTTGATATCTTGGTACATCTTTGTGCCTCCCAGATGAAAAGAATACTGAGAACTGTGTGCTTCAGTCATAACTTCTTGTCAAATATTCCCGCTAAGTACGTATAGACGATTCCCAAACCTTAGTGTTCCATCCGTATGTATTGTCAACTCCTTCTGAAGACCTCACTCACATTCTTCTCATAGATTTTGAATCTTTGGATTCTCTGCCTGAGCTAGTTTGATTCTATCTACCAAACTTGACTGAATCTGTAGGCTAGCCTGAACTACTGTACTCTGTGGAAGTACTATCTCGATATTCATATCTCGTAAGTCTTCTAGAATGTGCCTCTGAGTAGTCAACATAAATTCTCCTCCTCTTCTACTAAGTGCATCAGCTATTATATTAGCCTTTCCTGGATTGTACTGAAGTTCCAAGTCATAGTCTTTTAACAACTCTAGCCACCTTCTCTGCCTCATGTTCGGGTCCTTCTGCGTGAATACATACTTTAAACTCTTATGATCTGTGAATATTTTGATTGCCATATAAGTAGTGTCTCCATAGATTAAGGCAAATACTGCTGCTACTAGCTCCAAATCATGAGTTGGATAGTTCTTCTCGTGATCTCTGAGTTGCCGAGAAGCATACGCTATCACTCTCCCTTGTTGCATCAAAACACATCCAAGTCCTTTTCTAGATGAATCACAATAAATTGTAAATCCCCTAGAGCATGCTGGAAGAGTAAAGATTGGTGCAGAGATTAACTTTTTCTTCAACTCTTCAAAGTTTATCTGACATTTTGCTGACCATATAAACTTAACTTCCTTGTACGTCAACCGAGTCAATGGTGTCGAGATCTTATTAAAATCTGACACAAATCTTCTGTAGTATCCTGCCAAGCCCAGAAAACTATACACTTCTGCTATTGTCTTCAGAATTGGCCAGTTCTTTACTACATCTATCTTCTTGGGATTAACTGACACTCCTGCTCCAGAAATAATGTGCCCAAGAAAGGATATGCGATCCATCCAAAACTTATACTTACTAAGCTTCGCATATAACTGGTGCTCCCTCAAAGTTTGCAGCACTATCCTGAGATATTCTCCATGCTCCTCCTCATTACAAGAATACACCAGGATATCATCGATGAATACTACCACAAACTGGTCTAAGTAAGGCATAAAAATATGGTTCATCAAATCCATGAATACCGCTGGAGCATTATCAGTCTTAATAGCATAACTAAAAATTTGTAATGTCCATATCATGACCTAAATAATTTCTTCGGTATATCCTGCTCCCGGAGTCGCACCTGATGATATCTTGATCGTAGATCTATCTTGTAGAAGACTCTTGCTCCACTTAATTGGTCAAACAAATCATCAATCCTTGGTAATGGGTACTTATTCTTCACGTTTACTGCATTTAATTGCCTGAAATCTATACACAATTGTATCGATCCATCATTCTTTTTTACCAATACCGTTGGTGCTCTCCACGGTGATCTACTGGTTCGAATAAACTTTTTCGCTTTTAGTTCTTTCACGTGTCGATATAACTGATCAAGCTCTGATGGTGACATAGGGTGCACCTTCTGGTATACTGATTCTGCTCCTGGCATCAACTCTATACAGAACTCTACTGCTCTAACTAGGGATAATCCGGAAAGATTATTGGGAAAGACGTCCATGAAGTCTTCAACTATCATGGCAGCGGGTCTTCTTCCCTTGCGATTGTTGTGACTCCTCCCTTATGCTGGTCTCTTGCTATTCTGTTAAGGACAAACTCTTCTAGACCAAAAATTCTAAACAATACTCTACCCTCACGATAATCTATAGTTGCATGACTGTCTCTTAACAAGTCCATGCCTAAGATAACGTCAAAGTTACCCATAGAAAACTAGATCAACTTTGCCGGTAATAAATGCCCACATACTACGATTGGACATGCTAGACATACTCTACTAACCTCTACGATCCCATTACCAGTGAGTATATTCAGCCTCGCTGGCAATGACTCAAACTTCAATTCAATATGTGTCACATATTATGCAGATATAAATAAGTGCAAAGTTCCAGAATCAATTAAAACTATGGCAGAAAATATTGTAACGAAAATCTAACCTGCCACTATATCGCCCGGTGCCATAGCTTCCTCCAAAGACAAATGAGTGCCTGCCCTTGGCCTTGTTGAGCTCCCTGCTGCTGTCTTCCTTGCTGCCATGGTTGCGGCTGTTTATGGTATTAAACGAAAGAATGAAAGTGTATTTCAATGACAGGGTTTATACGAGACCTGTGTCCTTTGGTTTACAAACAAACTTGTATAATTCGATCCTATACGAGGATGCGGGAGTATAATTTATTTAATCTGGGTATAAATTGCTATAGGTATCTGATCTGCGGTCGATCACTTTAGCCCTTGGACTACACGATGTCGAAGAAGAGCCGTGGAAGACAGGATGCAGCTTCGGAGGTTGCGAAGGAGGGTGGATGCGCGATGCTGAAGGTCGTCGCTCCCTATTCCTTGCCTGAGCTCTGTATTCTTCTCTCTCTCTCTCTCTCTGTCTCTCCCTCTTGATCTCCGGTTCGGTGACCTTGTTCGATCCTTCTTTCAAAGTTTCGAGCTTTGATCTGATATTGGTATTCTTGGCCAAATTTTCCGACCTGATTCGATCTTCCAAATTGTCGACCCTGTTCCCCATTGATAGGGGTCTCTATTTATAGAGTTTTGGTGACAGTGACCACTCCATCGGTGTAACAACCGAGGAGTGGAAAGTACAGCACCCTTTTACACAACGGTTAAAGTAACTAATGCCTACGTATAGATGATCTTTTGAATGAGCGTGTGACGCGGGTGCAACTAAGGGGACACAACGCGTACAATTGCTACTAAGATCACGGCGTAAAAGCCACGTAGGTAGGTATCCATTGTGTAGAAGAGGTTGGCGTAGAAGCCAAATGTCTGTCACATTAGCGTAGAAGCCAAATAGGCATAGAAGCTGAGTAGGCGTGGAAGCCGAGTAGTCGTAGAGACTGAGGGGGCGTGGAAGCCGAGCAGGCATAGAAGCCGAACAGGCATAGAAGCCGAGTAGGCGTGGAAGCCGAGCAGGCATAGAAGCCGAACAGGCATAGAAGCCGAGCAGGCATAGAAGCCGAGCAGTCGTAGGAGCACAGATCCTGAATGGGCGTAGAAGCCGTTGCGTACCATGCCAGGGTGCTGATGTGGACGTCTTTAGCCGGAATTACGGCTTTTGGAGATCAAATCTTTGGCAGAGATTTGCCATCATCCTGTGCATTAAATGCGGAGACGTGCCTTGAGGAAAAACTGTCACCGCTCTGTGCGTTTTGACGGAGGGACGTGCCTTGAGGGGACTCTGTCACCGCTCTGTGTGCTTTGGCGGAGAGACGTGCCTTGAGGGGACACTGTCACCGCTCTGTGTGCTTTGGCGGAGAGACGTGCCTCGAGCCCTGTACGAAGCGCAGCTTTTGACGTGGCATGCGGTTTGTCTTCTGCGGAGCGTAAAACAGCCCATGTTTGCCTGTGTAAAACAAGGCAGCGTGTTCTCTTTGCACGCGAAAGAGCGGTTTATGCCGGTGGTTTTTTAGTAAGCGCCGGTTTGGTGATATTTTAACCAAATCCTCTGCATTAAATGCTGAGATCCGCCATCATACTATGGAGCGCGTCCTGAGGGGTCTGCCCCCGTTCCCAGCCGTCGTTTGGGTAGCTGTGCAGCACTTTTTGTCAGGAGTCAGAGGTCAGGTTTACTGCGTGACTGGACAGTTTCTTTCCGGGAATATGAAGCGTTCCTTGTATGCTTTAACGCTGCTTTGAGAGCGGCTGGGTTTTACGCCATGGAGGCGATGAAGAACCCTGTTTTACGCCGGATGGCTCTGAAGGCCTCTGCCTACGCTGCTCTGTATCAAGACGCTGCGTAGATCTTCCAAGTATTTTTTCATGCTTCTACAAGACCCCCTTCAAAGCTTTTAAATTCCTCGGAATTTGAAACGCTTTGAATGAAGCATGTACGGCCCCTCGTAACTCGAAATATTTCTGAATGGAGCGTTAAAACGGTCGATGCTGACTTTATGGCGGATTTATTGGGGACCGCTGTGATCTTTTTTGCCTATAAAAGGCTGGGGGGGTGAACCTGTCTTCACCACATTCCCATTGTCATGCAGAGATGATCGCCGGAGTTCGTCGGATCGATCTGAGGAAGAAGGAGATCATGTTCTTCCAGCATGTAGGGAGCCGTAAAAGACGGCATCTTCGAGCAAGTGTCCACTACAATGATGGATCATGGAAGGACATCTTAGCCTCCCTTGCTCGGGATAATCAGCAACTTTGTATGGCGTTGCCCCAGGAGAGAGGAAGGGTCGTATTGGACCACAGCGGCTGGCATGCTGTGTATCTTCCTCTGAGATCCCCGCGGACGAGATTAGACAAACTGTAATCTATCGTCCCCAATCGAGTTGGGCTTTAAGAAGCCTCAACTGGATCGGCCATGGCGAATGGAGGATCTTCTTATTCATTACTGTGGTAGTCGATGAACAGCCCTCGAAGAAGAGGAAGACCTTCACCCATGTGAGAACCTGTCAGTACAGCTTTTGGGCGATCTTCGGACGATGATGGGGGGACTCTTTTGTAGATGGAGTTTCCCTCAGATGTAATCATGAGAAATAGAGAAAAAACCCTTGTAGATTGGATTTCCCTCATATGTAATCATGATTTTAATCTTTAATAAAATCGTCTTCTTCTCCATATGATCGTCTTGCCATACGTTGCTTGTGAAGTCTGAATATGTGCAGCTTCGACACGTCTGAATCTTTACGCTGACTCTGATAGAAAGAGTATTAGGCCCTGTCCTTTATGCATAGCGGATAGTCCATAGAACGCTGCTGAGCACTTTGAACATGTAGAACTGTCATGTTGCTAGGAATACGTAGAATTTCTGAACTGTTGCCTCTCTGATGAGCGGAATTTAATTTTGTTCAGAATTCGTCTTCAAGAATGATCTCTCGAAACTCCCTTGGAACAGGGTCGAGATTTTTGGCTGTCAAACTGAGTTGCCACTTTGATAGACGAGATGTTCAGACTGGAATCTGGATGAACCTCCAGTTTTCTAGACCCGAGAGGAGTAATTTCTCAATGTTTGAACTCTGCATACTTCGGGTACATGGGGATGCTTTGGATATGCGGAAAGTCGTGGAGCGGGAAATCATGTCTGTGGCCTCTTGGGCGTAAAATACCATCGAGCGTGAAATCGTAAACTTGTGGTTCCTGAGCGTGAAGTCGTAGGTTTGTTGCCTCTCGAGCATAGAATGCTACCGAGCACAAAGGCATCCGGGCAAGAAAAACTATAGACTTGTAGCTGTCGAACGTAAAGCCGTTAGATTCGTAGCTGTCGAGCGTAGAAAAGCTCCTTTTAGCGTAGGACTGTAGATCTGTAGCCTGTGAGCGTAGAACACCATCGAGCGTGAAATCATAGACCTGTGGTTCCTGAGCGTGAAGTCGTAGGTTTGTTGCCTCTCGAGCATAGAATGCTATCGAGCACAGGCATCCGGGCAAAAAAAACCATAGACTTGTAGCTGTCGAACGTAAAGCCGTTAGATTCGTAGCTGTCGAGCGTAGAAAAGCTCCTTTAGCGTAGAAATATTTGATTTGTAGCTCCTGAAAAGAAAATTTCTTCGAGCATGAGGTTTGCGGATCTGTTGCTGCTGAGCGTAAACTGAGCGCCACCGAGCGTGAGATCGTCGATTTGGTATCTGCTGAGCGTAAAGTTGTGGGTTTGTGGCCTCTCGAGCATAAAAGCTACCGAGCACAAAGGCATCCGGGCGTAAAACCATAGACTTGTAGCTTGCAAGCGTAAAACCGTAGATCCGTTGCTGTCGAGTGTAGAAAGCTCATTTAGCGTAGAACCCGCTGAACCGTCTTGCACGAAAAAAAACCTTTCGAATTCGCTGACTGTCCGTCTTCCAAGGGTAGTGGGCTGACGTAGCATCCAATCATGATCAACTATTAATTGCGAGATTTGGTTAGGGTCTCGAGGGGTTCGTCCGAGGATTCGAGGAGTCGACCCGAACTGTATATATATCCCCAGCTTCTGAAAAGAAAAACTTTTTATCTGTCTTCTGCGAAAGAGAGCTTTCGACTGTTCAAGTTTTTCTTTGTTCCTTCTCCGAGCACTTCGAGTCTTCAGAAATGGCGTCGAAATAAACCCCCTCTAAGGGAAAGAGCATAGGTTCTTCTTCTCATTCTTCTGTCCCGGCGAGGGAATCTCCGGTCGGGCAAGGTGAACTTCCCTCTGAGGGGAGCATCCCGCCGACGACTAGCGCTCCCGGCTTCAGAGGTAGAACTTTTTGGGATGACACAAACGACAAAAAATCCTTCGCACACGTTGAACGTGACTGCGCTAGGTCGTCTTCTATGCTGATAGCCTCTTTTGAGGAAGATGACGCACGGAGGCGTTTTCATCTTTTACGCCCACATTTCTAATGTGTCAGCGTAAAGACTCCGTATTTTTGTAGCTCTGGGCGTAAATAGCTCGGGCTACCGAAAATTGGCGTATTTTATAAAATTTGAATTTTACGTTTATAGAGGAGACTTCCGGCGTAAGGTGACCAATATTTGTACAATCTTGGCGTAAAGCACAGACTGTCGTTTCCTTGGTCCGTATGTTCGTGCTAGACTTGTAATAACCTATCTTCTTTGTATTATCTTGCAGTTGATCTGGGTGAGTCCCCATTGGCTGAGGTGATGGACTCCGCTGCGGGGATGCTGCACTCGAACTATCTGGAGGATCTGTCCCATGTGGCATTTCCCATCTCTGGACCCCAGTATCCTGAGGGAAGGGACCTCCTGATATCGGCCCAGGGTGAGCGAATGCTGTTGAGTATGATCAACGGCGAACCCTTGGTACGTGTAGATGGGGAGCGGTACATAAAGCCGGCTTTCCTTTTTGGGGACATGATTGATAAACAGTCCCAGACGAAGCCCAAGAGGGAGCCTTGGGTTTTCCCTGTCGGGGATTTGGTCTTGTACCTGCCGACGATGCCGAGGGATTATCCCATCTCGGCCTTCTCCCATGCGACGTATCCCAGGAAGATGTCTTGGAAGCTGACTCCTGATCTTCACGGGAAGTCGGGGAAGATCTTTCATCTGAAAGGCGCTGACCAGGGGTCGTTTGTTAGTCGCCCTTCTGGCGTTGTGACGCTGTTCCGAGGACTGTACCCGGGCAGTGTTCTAAGTGAAGATAGCTCGGTGATCCAGCCGGTCCAATTGCCGACCTTCTGCAACGACTTCATGGGTCGAGGTGGGATATATCCCAAAGAGAATCCTCGGTGCAATGGGTGGATTGCCCCAACGAACTCCCGATGGAGATGCCTAGTTGACTGGGCCTTAAAGCACTTCCAGAGAGAGTTGGAGGGCATCGGACTATATGCCGCTGTGAGTGCGACGAGCGTCGGGCTGCCTCCGAACCCTAATTTGTTCCTGGCACTGATGGAGCGGTACATTCCGCTCACCGGGACCTTCGCCACTCCACTAGGGGAGTTGGGATTGGCCCTTCATGAGATGGCAGTTGTCTCGAGACTGCCGATGGGGGATACCCCATATGAAGAGTACGTTCCCACCAACCGGGAGTTGGGGGATTTGGACCCTCGGGTGGCGAAAGTATATCAGGAGCTGATGTGCCAGTACTTCGCGTGCACCACTTTTTATAACGAGCCTTCTGATTTGGCTCACACCACCAAGTGGATGTCTTACCTCTTCTTCCACCGAGCCAGGGCCGCCAGGTCGGAGAAAGCCTCGGGTGGTAAGAAAGAGCCCGTGAACTGCTTGGGCATCCTCAGTGCCCAGGTTGTGGAGACTCTTATGGAGGAGGCTGAAGCTCCGGATCAGATTCTTGTGGAGGGGGTAGGAAAGTACCCGGAAGGCACTAAGGCCTGTAGTTACTTGAGGCGTTATCGCAGGCCTTTGTCTAAGGAGGCCCAGCTGGCTGGTTTTCTCTCCATATGGCTGCGTCAAGTAGTGGTGCCGGGCACCGCGTCCGCGGACCGCATTCACCGCAACATCCTGTGGCCGGCCGTGCACCTGGTGTTTGGGGCAAGACTGGGCTTGCTTCCTGCCATGGTGTGCCGTATACAGGCTGGCCTGAGGGCCATGACAGATGGGTTGCTCGTTGATGAAGCTCGGCGGGAGAGCTTCCCTAGGGTGGAATTACCATACTTATACTTGATGGGATGGTTAATTCTCCACAATTCCCGGGTTATGTCACCCGGTTCCGGTAGCAGCTCAGGGGGTATATTCCTATTGAATTACAGGGATTCCTCCTGGAATGTGAATACAGTTTTAGACTGTCGGCTGGTTTTGAACCTCAGCCATGGCTGGAAGATCCTTTGTACTCCCCCTCCTGTGCATCGCAAACAGTCAGGGCTGTGGCTCGAGGATTCAGGTCAAGGGAAAACCGTTCTTTCTCCGGAGGCGTTTAATTGGTTGGTCTGTATTAGACCTTCCCATCTGCTGTATAGGAGCGAAGACCATTGCTTCTTCGAGCCCTACCTGCCTAGTCGGTTCGCCAGGCAGTTCGGGTACGACTAGTTGCATGTGGGCAACGCCGTCACCAGCTTCAGGTCCAGGGGTGGACTCATTGATGGAGCTAGAGGGTGGCAATATTTTATCATGGGTTGTACGGGGGCAATTTTTATCGTGCCGGTCGTTACAACCTCTACGGAGCTGCGCATCCTTCATTCCTACGCCCAGTTTTATGTGGCGGTTAACACTTTCCACCGCAATTTTGACAGGTGTGGGAGCTTCAGGGTGCCTTCTGCCAAGCCTGGAGGAAGGGTCGAAGTCCCCTCGGTTTCTTCTGATGAGGGGGAGGAATCTGGTACTCCGGATGAGCCTCTGGTGTCGTTTCCGAGGTGTGTAGTGCCTCTGCCGGCGGGGGCCCTGGTAGTCTCTTCCGGGAAGCGACGGGCTTCTGCTCCGAAGGAAGCTTCCCTTCGTAAGAGGAGGAGGGAGACGGTTGCTCGTCCTCTCCGTATTCCTGGTGTTGAGGTTCCCGGGAATGAGCCTGCATCTCTCTGTATCAGGGATGATTCTTTGGCCTGAGGTTCCTCGCCTTTCAGAGGGGGACCTTCTACAGTTCTGGCTGGCGGCGCCGGAGAGTCCTCGCTAGAGGCTGCTGTTGCTGCGGCTGCTCCAAGCAGCGGAGCGGGATTGCCTGCGTGGCCCCAACAGATGGGAGAATCTTCCCTGAGGTCAGTAGCGGGCGGAGTTACTCCTGCGTTAGCGAGCGCGCCTAGAGAGACTCCGGCTGATGAACCTCGACCGCATCTCGGGGAAGGCTTGACCGAACTCTTGGCGATGTCGGTCGGCCCACCTCCTTCTCCAGGTATGACAGTTCGTATCGCGTCATTAAGGCGTGACTTAGCTACATCTGCTGCAGATGCATCGTATATGCCATTGGTTCCGGGTAAATGTCGTTTCGATATCTCCTCCTAGGAGGATTACCACTGTGTTTGACATTTTGCTTTCTTGTCCTTTTTTCCAGGGGATGACGTCCACGGGGAGCATGGCGTTGAAGCGCCTTCCGGCTTTGTTCTGGCTCCTGGCGGTGACGTGGAGGCGCCGGATTTTGAGGCAGGAGTGTCTTCGGGGGCTAGCTCGCCCGGGGAGGTTTCGTCGTCTCAAGGGGAGGACGAACCTGTCATCGTGACCTCACCTGTTGCGAGTATGCCGATGACTTCGATTGTCGCCATCGCACCTTCTTCGGGCGTGCCACCTGTTGAGGCGGCGGTGGCTACCTCGTCTGCAATTGTGGCCGCTCCGGGCGCTCAATCGGGTTTAGTCGCGTTGATCGAGCAGCATTCCAGCCTCGTCTACACTGGCTTAAAAATGATGATACCGATGGTGTTGGCGAAGAACCTTGACTTCGAGCTCCTGAAGAAGATTTCTCAGCTTTCGATCGAGGTTGTCAGGGGGCTTGGCAATCCTGGAGTGGCTGACGCTCTGGAGGCGGTGGTTAATGGTTTAGAGCAACCCATTAACGAATACTTGCAGCTGACTGAGGGCAGCCTTGATGCTGATGTCTAGGCTCGGTACGACCTTATGTCTGAGCGGTTCGCTACAAAGCTTGAAAGCCTAGACAACTCTATCCAGACGCATAAGCTGGAGATGGATAGAAGAAGAGCTGTTGTGGAAGAAGCCCTTGCCGTTGAGATGCAGTGTCGATCCGAGCATGAATGGAATGCGGCGAGGGTCTCCAAGCTGCGGGAAAAACTTGCTCGGGCAGAGGAGTGGGCTTCTCAGTCGTTGGCAGGTTTAGAGGTAGCGACTGGTCGACTGAGCGAAGCACGACGGGACCTGGATCCTGCGGAAGCTGCCCGTACGGGCTGTCTTCGGGCAAGGGCTAATCTGACCCTTACGCATACTCCGGAGGCACGGCTGGAGCAGGCTCACGCTGATGCTTTGGCCCTTAGGAATGAGAGGATAGCTGCACTGGAGCGGCAGATTCATGGCCTGATTACTCCGCCATCTTGATGTACCCCTTCCTATGTAATTCTGCCTTCTTCGGGAATGAATAATAGCGACTCTTTTCTGACTGTTGTGGACCCATCATTTCGGAATGTAAATGACAGGTTAGGTGAGAGTGATATCAGAGGTAGTATGGACGTGATAAACTCTCGATAAACTTCTTAGCGGGACATATCTATTCAGAGGTCATGCGGACATGATAGAGTGTAACCCAACTAATTATGTTTTTTTGGAAGTAGTTTTGTCAGAATCGAGGTCTTTGCTATTTTCCTCTTTGAGCAGGAGAGATTAGGCACAGTACCTTTTCAGAAATTTGTCGTTGATAGGAGCCATTAACAGATCTCCGTTGGGCTGGGCTATCCTGTAGGCGCCGTTTGAGAACGTTGTCTCGATCACATAAGGGCCTTCCCATTTGGGCTAGAATTTGCCTTTACTTCTGTGAGTTAGAATCATCGGCCTTCTCACGGCTAGAACTAGCTCGTCGACTTTGAACACTCTTTTCTTTACTTTATGATTGAAAGCTTTGGAAATGCGTGCTTGGTAGAGCGTGAAGCGCTGCTGAGCTTGGAGGCATTTCTCGTCTAATCCTTCCAGCTCTTGGAGCCTCAACAGGTCATTCTTTTCTCGAGTCAGCTCACTAGTCACGGCTATTCGGAGCGACGGGATCTGGATTTCGATAGGAAGGACCGCCTCGCTTTCGTAGACTAGTAAAAAGGGGGTACAACATGTTGGTGTCCGTACCGTTGTGCGGTATGCCCTCCCTGAACGGGTTGCGACAAGTACCTCGTCTCCGTCTGATGTAGAAGAAGTTGTGACCAGGTAGCATGATCTGTATTTGGGATTCTTCTTGGGGGTAGCCCTGTTTGCCTTGGTCTCTTCCTCGAGATCTGACACCAAATCTTGGTGAACCCACATAATCTCGCCCCGCCGGATAGTTAGGGGCACCAGGTTGTGACCTTGATCCCTAGCAGGGGGAAGGTTAACGAGGTTCATTGTTGCCTGGGAGATAGGTGTAACACCATCAGGGACCTTTTGGGGAGGCAAATTGCCAAACTGCAGAGAGATCATGTTGGCCGTGACCGTTTTCTCGATGTTGTGCAAAGTGATGGCCTTAGCATCGATCAACCCCTGGATCTTCCTTTTTAGTGCATAGCACGCCTTTGTCGGGTGGTGTACGTATCTTTGGAAGATGCAGTATTTTGGGTCGTCAGTGTTGCCGACCTCCTGGGGCCGCCTTAGTTCTGGGAGGGTGATCTTGCCACTTTTGACGAGACATTCGAAGATACTTGGGATATCGTCGTCGTCGAAAGAGTAGACTTCGACGGGCGTCGGAGCCCCCGGTTTTGCTTGGGCGGTCGCCGCAATCTTTGGCCTGGCCATGTTAATTGCTAGTGCTTCCTTCCCTTTGGGACCACGATGATGGTCGCTGCCAGGGGATGACCTCTTGCTTCTGTCAGAGGCGGAGATCATGATGCCATTGTCGCACGCCTTGCGACTGTTGTCTTCGGCTGCTACCGCCGAGAGGATGAACGAGGGCCAATCATGGAACTGATATGGTCCTGTGAACACCGAGACCAAGGGAAGGAGGTTCTTCCTGCAAATGTCCATCAATGCTGAGTCTGGAACTCCTGGAGGCATCTGTAAGGTGGCCTGACGAAAGCGTTCGATGAAGATGCGAACGTCTTCCTTTTCCTTCTGCTTGACTTCGATGAGAGAGGACATAGACATGTCCATTCCTCCCTTGTAAAATTGTGTGAAGAATAGAGCTTTGAAATCCTCGAAGGAAGTAATACAGTTGTCCGCCAAGCTACGGTACCACTGATAGGCTACTCCTGAGAGGCAGCCTTTGAACACCCGAGTGAGGAGGGCATCGTTCCCTTGTAGCAGCACCGTCATCATACTGAAATAGTTCATGTATTGGCTTGGTGATATTTTTCCCTCGAACAGAGCCATCGCCTGAGGTTTGTATTTTGGAGGGAAAGGGACCTCTTCCCAGGTAGCTGGGTACGGCTGGTTGATTCCCAGTTTCTTGAGCTGATCTTTGTGCTTCAAGGCATCGAACTGGGCTTTCAACTCCCGGACTGCCTGCATCAGATTTTTTGTTGGAAGCGGAGGAACTGCTGACTCTTGATCTAGAGCAGATTCTTGGCTTGGGCTGGATGGTGGCAAGTCCACCCCCACATGTATCTGAGTTGGCAGAACCGATGCTTGAGCCATGGCGGTTGCGTGCTGAGTTAGCATCATCTGGTGCATATCCTCCATTACGGATTGCATTTGTTTCAGCGATGCCTCTAGGTCAGTGATGCATTATTCTGCGTCTCCTGATGGCGACGCTCCCTCGCGTTCGTCTTCGATGGCGTAAGCTCCCATTTCTCTGGGCGCCGTCGAAGGGTAAGTATAGGTCGCTGCAGAAGTCGACTCTATACTCTCGGCATCTGATCTGGGAGATCGACGACCCCCAGCGTCGGAATCAGACGAGTACGGAGCTGGTTGCTGTGACCTTGCACGGGTATTTTGTAATACCCCAGCTTCAGCGTTCCTGAGGAGGTCTTCGAATTTTCTCTGGCTCGGAGGTCTAGAGGGAAGACGCTTTGAGCTCGACCCTCTTCTAGGTATGCGCGAAGCCATGTTCACGGATGCATACGCGTGCTCCTCTTCCGGGAAAGATTGAGAGTAGTTCAATCGGTCGAAGACCGATCATTTTGCTTTAGAACAGTAGTAGTCAATCACAATCTTATGACTATTACAACATTGTTCCCTAGGGGGCGTAATAGACATGTTGGAAGGTCCCCTCTCCTTACGCTTCTGGATTAGGCCTTCGCGTAGGTCAGGAGTAGCAATTTGAGCTTGTTTTGCGTCGTGGGACTTACCCAGGCGTGATTTGGAGATTCGCTCAGACAGGCGTAAAGCTGAAGAGGTGTTCAGTCGACCGTCGTCTTCCCGCGTAATTCGGAGGATAGGCAGATTGCTTCTTCGCTGGTGTAATGGCCGAGGAGTTGAGTACTCGTCTGCTTGCTTCCTCTTGCGGAGATCACGGCGCTCATCTGGTTCGTCGTAGAGGTCAGATGTCGTCTTGCGCGTGGAGCGTGATCTGTTCTTCCGATTTGGCGTTGAGGCACCATCGAAAGTTTTGTCTGTACCGCGCGTAGCGGAAGACAGGTTCCTACGCGTGGAGCGCAGGGGATACTTCTGGGTCAGCGCTGAGGCTTTGCCCGAAGTTTTGTCTGTACCGCGCATAGCGGGAGACTGATTTCTACGCGTATAGCACAGTGGATACTCCTGGGTTAGCGCTGAGGCTTTACCAGAAGTTTTGTCTGTACCATGCGTAGCGGGAGACTGATTTCTATGCGTATAGCGCAGTGGATACTCCTGGGTTAGCGTTGAGGCTTTACCAGAAGTTTTATCTGTACCGCGCGTAGCGAGAGACTGAATTTTACGTGCGGGGCACGGAGGGAGCGATGCTACCACCTCATTGGTCGGAGAGATCGGAGAGATCGGAGAGTCCACAGGAACAACGGAGGATGTCTTGGGCATCCACACTTTGCGTAGCTTCCTGTTGTCTTGGACGGAGAGAGAGTGAGAGCTACCCCCAGTCCGAAGCATGTCTTCGTAGGGAGACTGGTCGAAATGAACGACCAGTGTCTTCTTTACGGTTCCTACAGATACCGCATCGTGTTGAGCAATTACTTCCTCGTCAGAAGAGAAAGATGTCCCCAGCAGAGTCGCCATCTTGTTTGTGGTATTAAACGAAAGAATGAAAGTGTATTTCAATGACAGGGTTTATACGAGACCCGTGCCCTTTGGTTTACAAACAAACTTGTACAATTCGATCCTATACGAGGATACGGGAGTACAATTTATTTAATCTGGGTATAAATTGCTATAGGTGTCTGATCTGCGGTCGATCACTTTAGCCCTTGGACTACACGATGTTGAAGAAGTGCCGTGGAAGACAGGATGCAGCTTCGGAGGTTGCGAAGGAGGGTGGATGCGCGATGCTGAAGGTCGTCGCTCCATATTCCTTGCCTGAGCTCTGTATTTTTCTCTCTCTCTCTCTGTCTCTCCCTCTTGATCTCCGGTTCGGTGACCTTGTTCGATCCTTCTTTCAAAGTTTTGAGCTTTGATCTGATATTGGTATTCTTGGCCAAATTTTTCGACCTGGTTTGATCTTCCAAATTGTCGACCCTGTTCCCCATTGATAGGGGTCTCTATTTATAGAGTTTTGGTGACAGTGACCACTCCATCGGTGTAACAACCGAGGAGTGAAAAGTACAGCACCCTTTTACACAACGGTTAAAGTAACCAATGCCTACGTATAGATGATCTTTTGAATGAGCGTGTGACGTGGGTCCAACTAAGGGGACACTATGCGTACAATTGCTACTAAGATCACGGCGTAAAAGCCACGTAGGTAGGTATCCATTGTGTAGAAGAGGTTGACGTAGAAGCCAAATGTCTGTCACCTTGGCGTAGAAGCCAAATAGGCATAGAAGCCGAGTAGGCGTGGAAGTCGAGTAGTCGTAGAGACTGATGGGGCGTGGAAGCCGAGCAGGCATAGAAGCCGAACAGGCATAGAAGCCAAGTAGGCGTGGAAGCCGAGCAGGCATAGAAGCCGAACAGGCATAGAAGCCGAGCAGGCATAGAAGCCGAGCAGTCGTAGGAGCACAGATCCTGAATGGGCGTAGAAGCCGCTGCGTACCGTGCCAGGGTGCTGATGTGGACGTCTTTAGCCGGAATTATGGGTTTTGGAGATCAAATCTTTGGCAGAGATTTGCCATCATCCTGTGCATTAAATACGGAGACGTGCCTTGAGGAAAAACTGTCACCGCTCTGTGCGTTTTGACGGAGGGACGTGCCTTGAGGGGACTCTGTCACCGCTCTGTGTGCTTTGGCGGAGAGACGTGCCTTGAGGGGACACTGTCACCGCTCTGTGTGCTTTGGCGGAGAGACGTGCCTCGAGCCCTGTACGAAGCGCAGCTTTTGACGTGGCAGGCGGTTTGTCTTCTGCGGAGCGTAAAACAGCCCATGTTTGCCTGTGTAAAACAAGGCAGCGTGTTCTCTTTGCACGCGAAAGAGCGGTTTATGCCGGTAGTTTTTTAGTAAGCGCCGGTTTGGTGATATTTTAACCAAATCCTCTGCATTAAATGCTGAGATCCGCCATCATACTATAGAGCGCGTCCTGAGGGGTCTGCCCCCGTTCCCAGCCGTCGTTTGGGTAGCTGTGCAGTACTTTTTGTCAGGAGTCAGAGGTCAGGTTTACTGCATGACTGGACAGTTTCTTTCCGGGAATATGAAGCGTTCCTCGTATGCTTTAACGCTGCTTTGAGAGCGGCTGGGTTTTACGCCATGGAGGCGATGAAGAACCCTATTTTACGCTGGATGGCTCTGAAGGCCTCTGCCTACGCTGCTCTGTATCAAGACGCTGCGTAGATCTTCCAAGCATTTTTTTCATGCTTCTACAGCGGCCCTTGCTGATTCTACTGTTGTTGCTGTCTATAAAGTTGGGCCTACATCGGCAACGGACGCTGAGCTAAAGGCCGTACTGCTACTGTTAGTCCTCTTTGCCGCACTGCCCTTGGAGCTGGCAATGCAGAAAACTGTTATACTAGCCCTCCTGGTCTCTGTATCAATAGGAATGTGGAAACCTTATGATTAGAGCTCCCACATCTCAAGCTTAATCTGTTAGCTACCCGACAAACATCTCGGGTATGACATCCTTTACCATAGTAGGTACAACCTGTCGGCGCTCTCCGTCGTTGTTGCTGCCTCGGCTGCTGTTGTCGAGTTGGTACCATCACTGTCGAGGTCACTGGTCTCCTCTGTGTCATGTCATGGATGCGAATGCTAGGGGATGGTGCTAACATTTATGGTACAGTTCCTCCCTCATTGCTCTGTCCATGAGGCCTCTTTTCGATCCACTCTTCTTGATGCCATCCTTTGGGAAGTAAGCTCAACCCTCTTGGCTACTATCAATATCTCCACAAAAGTCTGATAGTCATGCACCTCTACCATGTGTAATATTTCTAAGTGAAGTCCCTGCTGGAACCCTATTGCTCTCTCCAACTCTGTTGCCACCATAGTTGGAGCAAATCTGCTTAGTCGGCAAAACTCCACCGCATAGCCGTCTACTGTCCTTCCAACTTGCTTGAGGTTAATGAACCTTTGTTGCAACTCACACTGAGCCACAATTCTAAAGTACTTTGCTTTGAAATGGGTCATGAAATTATCCCATAAAATATGATACCTTAATCCTACCTCCATCGTGGCCCACCAATCTCCTGCAAGATCCTGGAGCTGTAGGCGAACTAGGACAACCTATTCCTCGGCCAAAATTTTAGCGGCTACTAAAATGGTCTCGATATCCTGGAGCCAATCATCTACCGTGATTGCGTCCTTTGTGCCATCCAAATATCTGGGGTTCAGTCTACAAAATCTAACAGATCCCCCAGAATCTGTTCTTCTGTCTCGCTCTAGGGCCGTTTGTAACCCTTGATTCAACAGGACATTCAGTTCCTGCTGCTGAAGTTGTTGTTGCTAGTATTTTTGTTGTTGTTGCACCATCATCTGGTGTTGTTGGGCAACCAACAATCCACGGATAATCTTATCAAGGCTGGGGTATATAGTATTTTTGGCACTATGGGAGGTACGGGAACACCTGGAGACTGCTGCTATATCCCATTCAACGTGGGCTCAACTCGGATCCTTAGTAGGGGTTCCATAGGATCACGTTCTACTGGCAACTCTGCCTCTCTTGTTGCTACAGCATCGAGTGAAGGAGAAACCCTAAATAAAGCACACAAAAAATCAAGTACAAGACGAGAAGGAACAAGGAAGCAACCAATCTAGAAAAACTCAAGCTGAGTATCAAATAGGACGAATTCAGAATTTTAAGAAGGATCATGTTTGATTGAGACTCCTATGACCATGAAACCCCATAAGTCTAAAGAATAGACCTGCATAGGTCACCACTAAAACCTTGTCACACCCCAGTACTGGAATACAAAGACGGACATGGCCAGCTACCCCATACAATATACTATACATTGTATGATGATCACAACTGTTATAGGACAAGGGGCTGCATGCTACAATCAAGTCTTCTATGGACAAGAACTTCTATGTCTCAATCATTCAAACAAGAAACAATAAGTATATAGCATATATGATAAGCAATAAAGCGTCCCAAACGCTTTATCAAAATATTCTGGAGTCCAGCTGTGCAAAATAAGAAGCTAAAAGAGTAACAAAAGTATATGACAGTGATCAGCTGCAGTCTGATTTAATACAATCATGTAAGAAAACTAATGTCTAGACGAGCCGACTAATAGGTGCCGGTGGGTAAACACCCAAAAAGAAGTAAATATTCAATAATGACCAGGGAAGAAGAAAATCCACTCGCTATCCCCTGCGACCATGTTCCTGGTATGGGCCATGAGTAGGGAAGGTACGCTGGATCCTCCGGTGCTGGCTCAAAACCTGGCCATGCAAAACCAGTGGGGTTAGACCCTAAATAGCAAGTACCACAAAGGAAGCACGAAATAGAGAAACAAAAATCCAAGAAAAACACATATAATAAATACATAGGTTCGGTGTCGTAACTTAGGTCCATGGCCTATCCTAGCGCAATGGCCCAACCCTACCATCAAACAAGGACAATGGTTGAACCATCACACTATGATAGTCCATTTTCCTAGGCTACTAACCGAATAATACAATCACAACCAAGTCCATTTTCTTATATCGGCCAATCATTTGTATGGCTTACTATTTTTGTGGAGTCTGAGTTATCTCAGAAATAATACATAATAGGTATCCTCAGATCACGCTAGTGCCGAACATGAGCTAACCGAACCAAATAAATAAAATAGGTATTACACGAGATGCACCAGTTCCCCGTAGGACCACTACGCTAAAAATATGATATTAGCGGTTCTAGTGTTCCAATAGTAAAACAGTGGCTCGACATAATAATATGTTAGATACTGCACTCCACTAAGACAGATGATATACAATATATGTGGTGGCCAGCCCAGAGCGCACTTAGAATGAATGTCTGTGGGAAGGTTTGTTGGCATGATCTCGGAATACGTTCCCTTAAATGTTACTACCACTTTTAGTTACTTAATTAGCCCTATATTATGTTTAAAATCTCAAGACGTGACCACATAAGAATTTTTCTTAAGATATCGTACAAAGTATGGACACGCTAGATACAAATCCATGGAAGTCAAATCTGGATTTACCCGAGCGTTTATGCAACATTCAGTCAATCAATATCCTAGCCATGCTTTGGTAGTTGACTCGCTTATTATGTCCGTGCTAGAAAAATAATATATATTTATAATATCACACGTTCAGGAATTTGGAGGCATTTTTGATGCATAATCCAAATATAATCACTTAACATGTGACACGATGTGTCGCACCTCGGCGCATATTAATATCATGGACAATTTATCAGGTAATAGTGGTATCGGCATGGATATAGTATTCGAGACCAATTACCAATTATACATTGGGTCACAAAGGAATAATAAAACATTCAATCAAACAAGCAAGACCGCATGGGTCTCTAGGCCACATGACAAGTCCAGGCCGTATATGAAGTCAAGGTCGCATGACAAGTCCTGGCCGCATGTGAAGTCAGGCTGCATGAACTACTTGGTCGCATATGAAGTCATGCCTCATTCTCAGGGCTAAAGTCTACTCCTTGGGACAGGTGTTGAAGTGACGGACAATAAATGAAGTATCAGTGATGTGACATAAAGTAATTAATGTTACAAGCCATAAAGTGTGTCAGGAAGAAAAGATAAAAATTATAGAAACATGTGCCACGGTTTCAGACTAATGCGTCCAAGAAAAAGTGGCTGCATACTCTGCTTGTCGTATATGGGACGGTGCCGCATGGAGGTCTTTTGGACTTAGCTAATTTCTCATTCGTTCAGTGGGTGAACACACAAGGAGTTCAAGGATAAGCTCCAGAACACTTGTGTGATGGCAGTCATGCGTCCAACAAGATTGACGCATGCTGGTCAGTATGCGAAAAAAGCTCAGGCCACATAGCCCTCTCATGCCGCATAGCATTCTCAGCCGTATAACTCGCAGGCCACATGAAGACTTCGTCATCTCTAAACATCAGGTTCGGCCATGGCGAAAGCTCCAAAAACTAAAATCTTATTTTGTCTATAAAATTCTCTTTTTAAGTCCAAATCGAGTGAACCAAAAGCAAAAATGCTCTACATTGAAAGCTCGTATCATGTAGCAAAAATAATTTTCTAAAATACATGTCTAATAGATCAAAACCAAGAAAAACTCATAACCCATAAAATCTAAAGTTAGAAATGTAGATCTACTCAAAACCACCTATCAAAACAGAAAACTCCAAGTTCTAAAAGTGCTTAGAAACACATAACAAACATAATAGAACAATAATATGGAGGGTTTCTCCATTTGTCATGCAAGGTGTACTTGCCTATGCAAAGGGGAGAGAAAACACAAGGGAGAGAAGGAAATTGTTCGGTTTCAACTTAGGGACCGAACAGGCCTGCAATAAGAATAGGATAAGTCTTTAGGATCTCATCCACTTGCTTGAATCGTTCTTGACATCTATCTCGAATTCAAATTAATTCCTTGACTTGCATCTTGCCTTGATTCCTGTGCGCCTCTTATCGTTTATTTTGGATGCAGAGTAGTGGAATCACAATCAAGCAACGAGACTCCTGCAGGAACACCACAGGGTGCTGTGGTCACCCACGAAGATGAAGTGATACCAGAAGATAGATGTCAATCAACTCAACAAGGCGATCAAGTAGATCAACACTCTTCCAGCAGCAGCAGAGGAATCGACTGCAAGGACGCGAACAAGTCCTGACGATGACCTTGGAAGACGCGCAGAACCATGGAGTAGCTAATGCGCGTAAGTTTTTATAGTTTTCTGTTTCTAGTATTGCTTTAGTTCGTGTCCGTTGGTTCGTGACCCTAGACTTAACCTGATAAGTTTTAACTTGCTAATAATTGATAACCTAGTGTTAACCTAGTAATTTTGAACTTGCTAAATAACCTAGAATGTTTTATAAATGTTAACCTAATATGTTTTTAAAGGATAACCTGGTTTTCTAAACTGTAATTTTCTAGATTTTTTATATTTAGGAAATTACATAACTTCCATTGCTTAGGAAAATGATTTTCCCTATGTGTTTAAACCCACAACCTTGACTTTTCTTAATCTTGATGTGCTTCGAATAAATTTTGCAACCGTGTCATCTCTGTTGACCGGTTATTCTTTGATTGCGAGGATGCAATCCTCTTAAGGGGGGTAGATTATAAATTTCCTGATTTTTAAGAATTTTTAAATTTGAATTTCCACAACTTTCTGGTATTTTCTGAGATTTTTCTCTAATTAAACTAAGATATTTTAATTATTAAATAATTTTTAATTGATGTTTATTAATATTAAAATATTATAAAAATAATATTTTCTGGTGTAAAATGAAAAACTAGACATAGGATAATTTTCCGGGAATTTATTGGACCCCGGAAGTATTTTTAAAATCCTAAAAACTATTGTAAAAATAAACTGAATTAACCCTGAACCCAGTTCACCTAAACCAGATTAAACCAAACCAAAATAAACCGAACCGGCCGGCCTGTCCGAACCGACCCAACCCACCTTAGCGGGTCGGATCCGGGTCAGACCCGACCCGCTGAGAACCCGACCCGACCCGCCTGGATCCCTAACCCCCAACCAGTCACCTACCCGACGATTCCCCTCTGGCGGCCGTTTCCGCCGCCGTGGCCGCCGGCAACCCCCCAGCTTCACCTCCCCTAACCCCCAGCCTCTTCCTCTTCCACTTCTGGCCAACCTTCGACCGTTCCCCTCCCCTATCCCTCTATATAACCCCCGAGTCCGGCCACCGAATTTCCCCTTCCCCTCTCCTCAGCCTCCGACTCCAGCGACTTCCCTCCGTCCCAGTCAGCCTCCGGCGCCGCCCTCCAGCACCTGAATTTGGCCGCCCTCGACCACGCCGGCCTCCCAGAACCCGACGCCCAGCCTTCCGGCCAACTCCTAAAGCCCCGCTCCTCCAGAACCCGCGGCCAGCACTGACCCCGACTCCGGCCGGCACCGCAGCACCGACGCCGCCTCCACCCGCGCCTCGGCCGACACCGGTGACACCCTCAGCCGTCCAGCACAGCCTCTGGCGAGCTCGGACACGGCAGAGCCCAAGCCCTAGCCAGGACACGGCCCGGACACGTCCAGGATACGGTAGACTCGACTCGAACACGCATAATTCGGACTTTTGGAGCCCTGTTCAGCAACCAGAGTACTCCCAACAGAACCCGCTGAAGTCAGAGCTACAGTTGGAGACATAACCCCAGGCAAGTGTACCTTGCCAACTTATAATTTTTGATACATATTACTTGGACTTAATTATAAACTGTTGTACATGCTTAAACCTAGGACCGTGTGACTTACTTAACGTCCGATTAATAGTCGGGTGCCAACCCCGTACGCGGTGTTGTGTACGTTATCTAGAGATGGACATTCGTGACCCTTTATATTCTCGTACTTACATTATCAAGTACGTTATACCCAGGACACCTGACACGAATCATGGGACAGAATCTTCCTGAAATATTCAAGGTAATTTTGTGTAGGATGCAGGATTGACATAGACATTATATTCTTAGATCTTATTATGACTTGCTGCATTAGTTTTGATCTAGCGTGTCATGGACATGAGATGTATGATTATATTGGGTGGGAAGAGACACACAGGCTACAGGCTAATTTTATATATATATATATATAATCCATAGTAAACACATAGTATAATTGCTTCCGGCTCCTCGACACAGAGCTTGTAGTGGTATCAGCCTAAGTTCTAGTGATGCTCTCAACTTGTATTTCACATAGATAGTTATATAGTTTACCCTATTGTTTCCTTTATTTCTGCACTGCGTTTATTTTGGCTTATATTATCTGTACCTTGCTATGTCCCCTGAGGACCTGGAATAGATTATGTCCCCAGGTTTAGCAGAGGAGATCCACTCTGAGTTTTACAGGACAGGTGCATTAGCAGGAGCAGAATCAGGTTCAGGAGCAGGCACTGGAGCAGAACCAGGAACCGAGGACTAGGTGATTGCCATAGATTTTCCTGAGTATATGTTCTTCCATACTCAGTCTGTATTGTTATTTACTTTCTTGTTTAATGAACAATTGTATCAGACTTGATTATCGGATTGTTCCCCAATTTAACTACTTGTGACTTAATATTTATGTTTATGTTTTCTTTTGTTGATATTTGATATATTTATTCTGTGAATGAGATTAGTAGACCCTGATTATGGTTGTAATACAGCTTAAGTATGCCCCGATGGATCCATTAAATTGGGTTTGTCCATCGGTGTGTGCTGCTGGCCATTGCCACGTGTCCAGTTCCTCGATATTTTAGAACTGGGGCGTGACACCTTCTGTATGAGCACGCATCCCAGACTAAGTTTTGATGCATCTTGTAGATCTGAGGCACATCTGTCCCTTCCAGTATTGCAAGAATTTGATCTGAACGAGCCGCTGCTTTAACTTTACAAGCTTGTTTCACAGTCGTCAATTCATATGAATGATATTTCCTTCTAGTGCACGATGAGTCAGTGGCAATGTCATCTTCAAAATCGTCCACTCCGGATCTCATCAGTTGACTTAGGCCATTTTTACCATCGCTTCGATCTTTCGGCTACATCTTCAGCTGAAGGCTATACCAATGATCTCTCAAATCCAACACTCAATCACTAAGGCTAAACTTCAACATACACCACTTACATCCACCCTCGACGCATTCCCAAATGCGTCGTTGCAAGGGTCGTTCTATGGGTCTACAATATTCATCCCTGATTTGGCAGTCAAGTCGCCAGGGTCAGCTGCCCCAAGCTACGCTTGATAATTGTAAGTCATCACGATGGACAGTTACTACGAACCATGCTATATCTTCTCTGAAAATCTGAGCCATAATCCAACCATTACATCAGAACGAACTTCTAACTTCAAGGACTTCATGCACTACCTCTGACGAATCTGTCAACCAAATGCCGTTTAACCACCTAGAGTCTTACTATCTATCCAAGCCACAAATTGAGAACTGTGCTCATTTAAACCATCTTCCATCACTCCGTTGTTCTGTCCTGAATCCATCAAATTTCTGAACTTCCATGTTCGACTTCTCGCACTACCACTTACAATGATTTTCGAAACCATAGACTTACTCAAATTCTTATCTATTTGCCATGTTTCATAGTGCACGTCCAACTTGCTCGAGCAGCACAGTATTTTGCTTCAACGTTGCTCTCTCAATTAGTTATCTTCAGAAATCCACCCGCCACAATCTTTTCTCTCGTTCCATTCCTTAGTCCATCTTGATTTCTTTATTTTTCAATTAGTCTACATAATCTCAATGACTTGTGCACAAGTTCTAACACAAATATTAAATCATATTGCCACCAATTGTTGCCTCAATCCGCCTCAGTACTGCAAGTGTTAACTTCTAATCTAACTTAACATCAACTAGACTTGCCGCATACCCGTTTACGTCTTTATAAGAATTCGTCCACCATCGTTGCACCATTTTGCCAAATTTTACTTTCGCTAAACTTTGAGTCAAACTTCTAGAGTGCCAATATCCAAAATCCCTCTAGTTCGTGCGACTCTATCGTATTGCCCCTCCAAACCAAATCGTGTTCCATCTGCAAGTCAATTTCTTCTTTGCGTTGCTAAAATCCATAGTTGTGCTCGCTACCCTACGATTCACCCCTCACTCGTTCAAGCGTAACCCAACTACTTGTTCCTCATGCTCAACTCTCTCTTTGCATCCATGAATGCTCCACCGAACTACCAAATCGTGCAAGCGAACTCTGATATTCAGTATTCCATCTGATAGATCTCAACTTATTTCCAATACATGGTCCGCATCAATCCTTCAAATTCCAAACACTCTTTCCATTGCTTGTTCTGTTCTCGTCCATCACTCAAGTCTAACGATACTTCCATTTATACAAGTCCATTCTTGATCACTCAAGTATAATGTATTGAAGAATACCTGAGTCAAATTCTATTGCACCATATACCACTTGGAAATAGAGTCGCTCTCGCGCTTACTCTATGTCGACGAACATCTATTCCAAACCAACTATTCTGGGGTGATCATGTCGATCGTAACTCAATATTTGCTTGCTCCATGTTCTATTTCTTAACTCAGCCGATGTGCACTAACCAACTTGTATTCCTGTTATCCGTGTCCATTACGTCAATTCTATTGATGTCTATCCAAAATATTCTATTGTCAGGTTCACTATGTAGTATACCATATACAACTCTGAATCAAGTCACTACTCGCATCATAATTCTTTGCACTAATCCAAGATTCGTTCGCACTATCCATTCCGCATGATTTTGCCATTCAAATTCAAAGTCTGACACGAAACTCAGCCAATGCATGAACCATCTAATTATTTTATCAATCTCGCTAAGAAACTTGTGCCATATTCCATTCTCAATACTTCTAACTATTTCTCAAACCGTCCGATATATTTTGCTACACGAGCAATCCATGCAACGATCTCTTCCAAGTAATCCAAGCCAATACCCAACTGTTTCACACATTTGCTGTACGAAGAACTCGTGCAACTCTATCCTGATATCCCCAAGCCAAACTCAAACCTGCCCAACCAATGCGCCACATATGCTCAACCAATGCTTAACTCAGACATGCTCAACCAATGCTCTCTGTGATATACCCAGCCAAAAATTAAACTGCATCCAACACATTCGCTACACGAGAAACTTGTGCAACAATCCATTCTCATCCGATGCTTCTACTCACAACATGTCACATAGCCAATCTCGTCTGCCAATCAACTGATCCACTGATGCAACCAAAATCTTTCCGAATGATAAGCCAAACCAACGCAACGATACCTCTCAACTTGTAGCAAAAATGCAACAATGCCACACAAATTTTTGCACGAATGCAACAACGCTAAATAATGCAACATGATCAAAAAAAACCAACGAAAGCCAACGCAATGAAGAACAACAAGCATCCACAACAAACAAAAATATATAGACTTATTGCATGAAACATCCAATGAGGCACCGAGTAGAGCCAAGCGCCAAACGACACGCGGAAGCTATTTAGAGTTTGTGAAGGACCAAAGAACAAAGTTCGAGAAAATAAATTGGGCGCTCTGATACCAATTTGTCACTCCCCAATCTTTCACAAGCTCAATCGTCTCCGTTGAACATGAATTACCACGTTGCAGCGCTCCCTCAGGACAATCATTCTCATCGAGACGTGATGCTGTACGTGCCTGGAGTAGTGCTTGCACAAGGCGATGATGTCAAATATCATAGTTATCATTGAAACGACCAAGTTGCAGAGAATGTCAAGTATTGTGTACCAAGCACACATCAGAGTATACACAGCGAAGCTCTCGATAGGGTCCAAATAAAAATGCCATAAAGGAGAATGCCACAAAGGCGATACAACACTCTTGCTCTTTTTCTTTTCCATAAAGGTACTTACCGTTCCATACATCATGCCCCGTATATCCAAGCAGTGCCACTATACCTGTATACCAAAAATAATGCCCACAAACGTGGGTTAGTACTCAGTTGTACTGGTGAGTGGGGTAATCCACTCGTCTAAACTAACACTAAGTAGAATAGTGAATGCAAACAGTTATATGGTGATCTTTCTATTTGAATTCAAGATTCATTTCCTGGCAAAAGTATGACATATTAAGGAAAACTGTAAAGTAGGTTAAGCATGCAAGCATTCAACTCAAGCAAAAATACAAGCAGATATATCCAACATGCGAATCGTTCTACTCAAACCCAAGCAACGCGTGAACCTATTGAACCACAAATCAAGCCTCAAATCATGCCACAATCCAAGCCTTACCAATCTAATAATCGATATGCACACTCTTGCCGAGGGAAGGTGGCCGTCGCCTACACGAAAAGCACAACCAAAGCAAAGCAAAGCAAACCAATTCTTATATATATGAAGTCACTGGCCAAGCCATAAAGGACTAATCAACTGCAGTTCTACCGATCCAGTTCTGAGTAGCTAGCCCGCCTGGTCGTATCGAACTGCCGGGACCGTGCCCATGGCACGTTACCATTTATCTTCTCCATGGTCGAACGGTCCCGGTGCCCCGGAGCATATCCCATTCGAGAAAATCAAACCCTGTGTGTAACCCCCTGATTTTTCAGAAATTTTTAATTTGGATTTTTCACAATTTTTTATAATTTTCTAGGATTTTCAAGAATTTATTTTAGATTCAAATATAACTAAAAATATCCCAAACTTTTATTTTAGGTTCTAAATAATAAAATATATATTTTAGAAGTTTTTGGAAATTTTCTGAGTATTTTTAGTATTTATTGGGAGTTATTTAGGCTAATAACTAATTTTTAGGACTTGTAGAATTTATGGTGTAAGCCCAGGAATATAGAATGGACCCACATTATTTTCTAAGGTTTATAATATTATTATATATTTTTTGGAATTATTTTAGAATTTTTGGAATAATGTTAGTATTTATTTTTAGTTTTATGGCAAAACTAATTTTTAGAGCTTCTCCTAATTATAGCAAGAAATCTATGAATATATAATTATCCCAAATATTTTTCTAGGGTTTTTATGTTCAAAATATATTTTTTGTAATTTTTCTAGATTTTTATGATTTTTTGTAATGTTTATTTTGAGTTATTTAGATTTAAAATGACTTAAATAATGTTTTGATAAAGGCAAATCAAAAATAAATAATATAAATAAAATCATCCAATCAGATTCTGACACATGTCAGCCTATAAATATCTATTCAGCCGTAGGTACATCTATATATATATATATATATATAATATAATAACCCTAATTATCTCATTATTTTAGACAGAGAGAGATTTGGTAGAATTGTCATCTAGGGTTTCTTCATCTTCCAGAAGCCATTGCGCATAGCTCCGGGCTCCAAACGAGGCCTAGTTTCTTGCGTTAGAAAGATATTGAGGTTAGCTTTCTGATTATATAAAAAAAATTCGAAATTATTAGTATTAAATTCTGGAAAATTCGTAGAGCACAGCATGTCCGAAAATAGATGTGTTTCAATGTTTTTGCGATTTCGGGAGAACCAGAAATCAGAATCATGAAACGTTTAAGTTTTGAAAAGATAATGTCGAGATCATTGACATATGTTTTTCTTAGAATTTATTTCAATGTATTTTCATACTGTTAATTCTGTAGAACTTCTAGGTTAGAATTTAACCATCGGTGCACAATACAAAATTTGTATGTGCCATAATTCCCAAACGAATTTGAATTCGGACGAGCCATAAATTCCAATATGTTTTTGATGCTGAAATATACAGGAAATCATGCGTGAAAGTCGAGTTTGTGTCGGTTGACTTTTTGGTCAACAGATCGCCTCGATTTGCGTGCCATGAGTCTCGAGTTGATAAAATTCAGTTTCTTTGGATAAAATTTAGGAATTAACATAAAAATTAGAATAATAAGATTAAAATATGATTTTAGATTAACTATTCCAGAATTAAATAAGTTAAAATAAATTATCTTTTGACGTGATAAATTTGTAATACATAGGCTACTTGGACTCTGATTCATACCAGCAACAGGACCCCAGGCAAGTGTACCTTGCCAAACTTTGCAGTCTTTATATATATTATCCTTGCTTTATTATATTTCTGTGCATGCTCAACCTAGGACCGTGTGACGTACTTAGCGTCCGATTATCAGTCGGGTGCCAACACTGTACGCAGTGTTGGGTAATGTCATCTAGAGATGGACATACGTGACACTTTATATTCTCGTACTTGTCTTACCAAGTACATTATGACCCAGGACACTTGACACTATTCATGAGACAGGATTTTTTTGAGATATTCGTGGTGATTCTGTATAGGATACAGGACATGGACATTATATGCTTAGATATAGTATGACTGTTTGCATTAGCTATAATCCCGCTTTACATGGACATGAGACGTTGTGGTCATGATATGCGTGGTTACATTGGGTGGGGAGAGACACACAGGCTACAGGCTGTTCCATATATATATACATCCACTATTATTGAGAGGTCGTAGACTCTCGGAGCAGAGCTAGACCCACTACCGGTTATTACCACTACCGGCTCCCCGACACAGAGCTTGTAGTGGCACAGCCTGAGTACTCGTGTTGCTCTCACTTGCGTTTTCACTTAGATGGTTACTTACTTGCCCTACTTATTCTATTTATTTTCTGTACTGCATTTATTTTGGCTTGAGCTTTCTTGTACCTTGCTATGTCCCCTGAGGACCTGGATCCGGATTATGTCCTCAGGATTTGAGGACGAGATCTACCCCGAGATATACGGGACCGGAGCAGGAGCTGATCCAGGAGTTGTACCGCCAACCGAGGACGAGGTGTTAGCCGAGGACTTCTCCTGAGCATCCATATTTTATGCTCAGTATTTATTATTTATTTCAGTCATTTACTTTCTGTTCTGTTGAACCAATGTATTAGATATTTATCGGGTTATTTCCCCGAAGTACTTGGTTGAGACTAGCTGATGATTTACATTCCTTATTTACTCTGTGGATCATGTTTATTTTTTGTGTGGATGAGATTAGTTGTGCCATGATTGTCGTAGACTTGTTATTTTACAGCTTAAGTATGCCCTGGTGGATCCATTAAATTGGGTTGTCCATCGGTGCGTGCTGCTGGCCATTATCACGCGTCTGGTCCCACGATATTTTGGGACTGGGGCGTGACATGGTTTTTGTGGTGGCCCATGCAGGTCCACGACAAAATTGTTCGGTTTCAACTTAGGGACCGAGCAAGCCTGCAAATAGGATTAGAGTATAGGATCTCATCCACAACTGACTATGGCTTCTCCTCCTCCTCCTTCCAATCTATTCCATTAAAAAATTGCATCCTGCTTGATTCATGTGCCTTCTCATTAGTTCCTTGAGTGTAGCTTTCTTCTAGAATATAGAAGTCCCTGCTGATAGAATGATAGGTAGGGTAACCTTCCTACTAAAAGTACTGCTAGGATATTGATACACCCCTAAGTAGAACGCTTAATGAACCCTAGCGTCCCTTACCTATAGAATAATTTACCATTATTTCTTGTTATAGTCATGAATGACCTAAGAGTAGTATAGGCACTACTAAGAGCTAGTTAGAGATTGGACCCTAATGTTTGACCCTAGTGGTTGACCCCAGTTTTGAGGAACCAATAAAAATCTGAGATCGAATGTTAGAACAGAACCTAGTGTGCATAGTGAGATAGTGTTAGGATATAGGTTCTTGTCGTGATATTAGTAGACGGTACCTCAGGAAGCCCAGAGCAACGAGTATGACATTTCCCATGAGATCATACCTCAAACACGGAGAATTGCTCGCCACCTTCACCTTAGGAAACTATGATATTATCTAGAGCCTCATATTTTAATTTCATACGTTGTTCGTCTGCGACCTTAACGTTCGCTAATACGCAACGACTAAAATATGTTCTTCTTTTCTCCGTCTTTCAATTCGTGCCACCTGACACTTCTAATAGTAGGACAAGTAATTTTATTCCTTGTTAAGGACCCATAGTTTGCTAGGATTATAGTTGTAGTCTTGAATTTGAAAATTTTGTGTTTTGTAGTTAGAGTTCGATAAGTTTGAGTTAATCTTGTAGATTGTGACCCGATGATTATCCCTTAGTGTTAAATTACGTAATTTGTACCCCCACCTCGATACAAGTTATATTCCCTTTTTCCCTTGAGACTAGTACCACATAGTCCACTTGACCTATCAAGGTGGTGTAACTGAATGGCAATAATTGTATGCTAGCATAAGATGACAGTGTTTATTCAGACAATAGAATTTAGAGGTTCATGCCCTATTGGGTCGACTAGCAACTTAGATAAGGAGGTTGTATGATAACTGTAGAGATTGTAGAGTCTTTTATTATTGTTGCTCATTTTTGTTTATTTTGTGAACTTGAATAATTTGTACCTCCTTTCATCATCATCTAGCGTGCTTATATTTCATATACTACCTTGACTTATTGTGCTATTTTATAGCCTAGTTTTGCAAGCTTATTCTTTATCGAGCTTGTTCATGACATATGTATTATTGGGGAGGCCCACAATAATACATTTCAGAATCAGTGTATTACGGTCTGATCAACCATAGTGCGCTTGATTCGCCCTCGCAATAATACCTTACGTGGATTGAGATATGTAGTGATTAGTAGACGAATATACTTGCCCTAGACATGTCTGACATATCGTAGCGGTTACATAACTGTACTAATACGAGCAGGCGAACAAAGGATTACCAAAATAGGATTTCAATCCACAACTGCTTTGACAATTTCTAATTGAATTCTTTAAACGTCTTGATCCCAATACTTCTATTCTATTACGCTGCCCTTGAACTCTTTATTATTGGTCTCCGTCTTCCCTCATTTCGGAAAGACGAAACATCATGCTTGGTATAAATTGATACACAGAGAATACTAGATATACCCCATAGGCCGATCACATACTTGAGGATTATTCTTCGTAATTAAGGACATATCATATGTGATATGATCGACATTGAAGTTCGAGGATTGAATGACATGAGTAAACATATTAAGGAATATTCTCTTAAGTATATAGTCTTATGTGATAGATGGGTAAATTCTAAGTTGGGTAGTAGTGCATTGTCAACTCGAGAGGAATTTCTTTTAGATTATGATCGAGTAAGATTAAATTGTGAGAGGTTCAAGCCATTTTAATTTTGAGAATTTTAGAAGAATGACTAAGAAGATGAGGATTAATGAATTGATATTGAGGACCTGATATTTATACCTTAAGTACATGATTTAAACAATGAAGGTAAAATCATCAACTTAAAATTTAGAGGATAAAAAGATGGAATTTTAGACTTGAACAATGGTGGACTGCATTTAAATTATTTTTTTAAGTTGATGATTTGAGTTAAAATAAAAAAACTTGATGGTTGGACTACCTATTTGAAATATTAAGGATGTGAATGGAATTTAAGAAGTTGAAGCATACAAAAATTTATAAGTGAAAACAGGAATAATAATGGACTCGAATTACTTCTAGAGGAGATTATGATAATTGGAGATCGTGAGATAAAATTTATATGCGTATTTAAATCTTGAAGATGATATATGGATTTAATTTAAATTTGGATATGGATAATTTAAAAAAGCGAGAAGAGATAACCATAGGTTGAATTTGATTGGATTAGTGGTCATCTTAACCTAGAAGTGATTACAATGGATATGGTTAGGATTTTAATTGTCGCAATGAGATTGTGATTGACTTGCCTTATGTACACGAAGGATTAACAAATTATGCCTTATTTTAATTTTGAGGACGACATTGTCTTAAGTTGGCTGGATTGTGAAACCCCCTCACCTAAGAAGTAGACCTACTTGGCTTAGATAGTGAGACTGAGGCTAGCTCGAATCCACTTAGGAATAGAACACGACATTTTTATTTAGTTCTACAATATGGTATCCCTCGGCGCGCCTTACCATTGCTTCGATAATTGGAGCACTTTCCTAGTCACTGCCTTCCTACAAATTTTACACCTTGTCCTAGACATGCCCATCCTCTAATTTCTATCTTTGTGCAACGTTTCAATTGTTGGACGCTTTTATGCAAAAGAGCATTTAGGTGTCCACACTATTGGACATGACACACGAAGAAACCTATTTTCACTCATGTGAATTTCTTCCATGATTTTTGGAATGTGCAACGTGCAACATCGTCCACTCCGTTAAACCTAGCCTTGCATTTTAACTAATGCAAATCTTAGACCATCCTTGACTTCTACCATGGCTTAATTTTAATTTCGAGGATGAAATTTTTATAAGTTGGGTAGATTGTAACCCCCTGATTTTTCAGAAATTTTTAATTTGGATTTTTCACAATTTTTTGTAATTTTCTAGGATTTTCAAGAATTTATTTTAGATTCAAATATAACTAAAAATATTCCAAACTTTTATTTTAGCTTCTAAATAATAAAATATATATTTTAGAAGTTTTTGGGAATTTTCTGAGTATTTTTAGTATTTATTGGGAGTTATTTAGGCTAATAACTAATTTTTAGGACTTGTAGAATTTATGGTGTAAGCCCAGGAATATAGAATGGACTCACATTATTTTCTAAGGTTTATAATATTATTATATATTTTCTGGAATTATTTCAGAATTTTTGGAATAATGTTAGTATTTATTTTTAGTTTTATGGCAAAACTAATTTTTAGAGCTTCTCCTAATTATAGTAGGAAATCTATGAATATATAATTATCCCAAATATTTTTCTAGGGTTTTTATGTTCAAAATATATTTTTTGTAATTTTTCCAGATTTTTATGATTATTTTTAATGTTTATTTTGAGTTATTTAGATTTAAAATGACTTAAATAATGTTTTGATAAAGGCAAATCAAAAATAAATAATATAAATAAAATCATCCAATCAGATTCTGACACATGTCAGCCTATAAATATCTATTCAGCCGTAGGTACATCTATATATATATATATATAATATAATAACCCTAATTATCTCATTATTTTAGACAGAGAGAGATTTGGTAGAATTGTCATCTAGGGTTTCTTCATCTTCCAGAAGCCATTGCGCATAGCTCCGGGCTCCAAACGAGGCCTAGTTTCTTGCGTTAGAAAGATATTGAGGTTAGCTTTCTGATTATATAAAAAAAAAATTCGAAATTATTAGTATTAAATTCTGGAAAATTCGTAGAGCACAGCATGTCCGAAAATAGATGTGTTTCAATGTTTTCGCGATTTCGGGAGAACCAGGAATCAGAATCATGAAACGTTTAAGTTTCGGAAAGATAATGTCGAGATCATTGACATATGTTTTTCTTAGAATTTATTTCAATGTATTTTCATACTGTTAATTCTGTAGAACTTCTAGGTTAGAATTTAACCATCGGTGCACAATACAAAATTTGTATGTACCATAATTCCCAAACGAATTTGAATTCGGACGAGCCATAAATTCTAATATATTTTTAATGCTGAAATATACAGGAAATCATGCATGAAAGTCGAGTTTGTGTCGGTTGACTTTTTGGTCAACAGATCGCCTCGATTTGTGTGCCATGAGTCTCGAGTTGATAAAATTCAGTTTCTTTGAACAAAATTTAGAAATTAACATAAAAATCAGAATAATAAGATTAAAATATGATTTTAGAGTAACTATTCTAGAATTAAATAAGTTAAAATAAATTATCTTTTGACGTGATAAATTTGTAATACATAGGCTATTTGGACTGTGACTTGGACTCTGATTCATACCAGCAACAGGACCCCAGACAAGTGTACCTTGCCAAACTTTGCAGTCTTTATATATTTTTTCCTTGCTTTATTATATTTCTGTGCATGCTCAACCTAGGACCGTGTGACGTACTTAGCGTCCGATTATCAGTCGGGTGCCAACACTGTACGCAGTGTTGGGTACTGTCATCTAGAGATGGACATACGTGACACTTTATATTCTCGTACTTGTCTTACCAAGTACATTATGACCCAGGACACTTGACACTATTCATGAGACAGGATTTTTCTGAGATATTCGTGGTGATTCTGTATAGGATACAGGACATGGACATTATATGCTTAGATATAGTATGACTGTTTGCATTAGCTATAATCCCACTTTACATGGATATGAGACGTTGTGGTCATGATATGCGTGGTTACATTGGGTGGGGAGAGACACACAGGCTACAGGCTGTTCCATATATATATACATCCACTATTATTGAGAGGTCGTAGACTCTCGGAGCAGAGCTAGACCCACTACCGGTTATTACCACTACCGGCTCCCCGACACAGAGCTTGTAGTGGCACAGCCTGAGTACTCGTGTTGCTCTCACTTGTATTTTCACTTAGATGGTTACTTACTTGCCCTACTTATTCTATTTATTTTCTGTACTGCATTTATTTTGGCTTGAGCTTTCTTGTACCTTGCTATGTCCCCTGAGGACCTGGATCCGGATTATGTCCCCAGGATTTGAGGACGAGATCTACCCCGAGATATACGGGACCGGAGCAGGAGCTGATCCAGGAGTTGTACCGCCATCCGAGGACGAGGTGTTAGCCGAGGACTTCTCCTGAGCATCCATGTTTCATGCTCAGTATTTATTATTTATTTCAGTCATTCACTTTCTGTTCTGTTGAACCAATGTATTAGATATTTATCGGGTTATTTCCCCGAAGTATTTGGTTGAGACTAGCTGATGATTTACATTCCTTATTTACTCTGTGGATCATGTTTATTTCTTGTGTGGATGAGATTAGTTGTGCCATGATTGTCGTAGACTTGTTATTTTATAGCTTAAGTATGCCCTGGTGGATCCATTAAATTGGGTTGTCCATCGGTGCGTGCTGCTGGCCATTATCACGCGTCTGGTCCCACGGTATTTTGGGACTGGGGCGTGACACTGTGCACAATAGGTTATCCGTGACTAATGCAAACACCAAATAGGTATGACGAGATAATCGAGCATTCTCGCCCTACCAAACGATACTCGCCTCAATCCAACCAACTATCCATAACCATTCTCCAACTTATATCCCAAGGCACCATCTCAAGTTATCCCCATAGGCACTATGCCGCTTCTCGATACAGTGTTCCAATTGGTGGAACACCCCTCGCTCCGAAACTCTGTGACACAATACCCCAACAGTGGCACAATGCCCTCACCTATGCAATTGTTCGGTTTTGAACCACAACTGCACGCTTTGCATGATAAAGCACCCAACTTAATACTCGTGCACAGATGTACGCTCGCTCACCCGCCCGAAGTGCCTCGATGTTCCAACCAAGATGATCCACTCAAGCTCCAACTACCCAACACAAAATCAACTAAAGCCACAAATCAAATCCAATCAAACGACGCACACTCTATGCACGCCACAGTATGGTGATTCCAATGTTCCAGTCCAAGTGTTCAATCCATTACGTGTGTTCTATATTATTAGGCATGAAGGAGTAGAGGAGAATGGACAGAGCCCACTTACAAGTCTGATGCCATTTAGCACCATGCCTTACCGATACGGCAGATCCCTTGAACCCGGGGTCCGATGCAAAGCATTATCTACTCAATTGGTATGACCGTATGAGCAGATCGTGCTCTCCAAATCATCCGACCGATCGGACTAAGGAAGACGATATTATCGCTCCAAATCCAGCTATCCCAATACTGCTCTGAACGAACACCTGATTCCATTGAACTCCGCTTACGATCTGCACATGAAACCAACTCAAATTAATACTTGTTCCTAAATTTAATATATTAAAATGTAACCAGCTATTGTCTCATTCAATCCGACTCAGCATAATGCACCGTGCGGTTGCGGGATATTACAGTTCCAACATCTCTCATTTGCGTAAATTTGGTTGTATTATTTATGTTACTATTCCCCCTCCATAGCTCTCTAAAATGGGACCTCAGCGCCGTTTAGAAATTTATATTGGTTTTGATTCACCCTCAATCATTAGATATTTAGAACCTTTAACTGGTGATGTTTTTTTTACTTCTAGATTCGCAGCTGCCATTTTGATGAGACTAAATTGCCGCCGTTAGGGGGAGATAAGAAAGAAAAGAATGTTCTTCCAGAACCATTCGCCACAAATAAATGACATAAGTTATTATAGGATAATTCTACTTAGTCTCATCTACATCCTCGTACTAATCAATGTTAAATTGAGGTACGAAGGATATCGTATCTATAGGAGATTGCAAATCAAATGCCAGATGTAATTATTGATGTGGCAAAAGTGACTAAATTGCAAGTGTCCATTGTAAATGCACCAACTCGAATTGATATCCCAGTAGGGAAAAATATCATAGGGGCTAATGAATCTACTGCATGCCAGAAGCATGGTAGACCTATAGGTTCGAAGGACCTAGTCCCTAGAAAGAGAAAATGCCCAAGTAACGCTCTTAAGGAGGTTATACATAACGCTCACGAAGAGGTTATGAATGACAAATCTATACTCTCTGAAAACCCAGAAGAGGTTATTGTGTTAGAAAAGACACAAATCCAAGAGGAGACTCAGGTACCTGAAAGCAAAGAGATCTCTATGTTTTATACAAATACGAGAGAGGTATGGGATTGCAAAGATATAACAATAGATGAGATATTCTTATTCTCAGTAGTTACTAAAATATCTAAGGGCATTGATGATACTGAACCACGAAGCATCGAATGAATGTCGACAAAGAAAAGATTGGCCAAAATGGCAGGATGCTATTCAAGCAGAATTGGATTCCCTAAATAAATGTAGAGTGTTCGGACCTATAGTACAAACACCAAAAGACGTCAGACCGATAGATTACAAGTGGGTGTTTGTAAGAAAGCAAAATAAAAAGAATAAAATCGCTCGATTTAAGGCATGATTAGTGGCACAAGGGTTTTCTCAGAGACCCGGGATTGATTACGAAGAGATGTATTCTCCCGTAATTGATGGAACAACGTTCCGTTATTTGATAAGTCTGACAGTTGAGAAAAAGCTGGACATTAGACTTAAGGACGTTGTAACAGCCTATCTGTATTGTCATTTAGATAGCGATATCTATATGAAAATCCCAGTTGGATTTAACCTACCCAGCTCAAAAGGTAAGAACATGAATTCCATAAAGCTAAGACTTTCATTGTATGGTTTGAAATAATCCGGAAGGATGTGGTACAACCATCTTAGTGAATATATGAAAAGGGAGGGATATGAGAATAATCCTATATGTCCATGTATCTTCATAAAGAAATCTAATGAGGGTTTCACCATAGTTGCAGTATATGTCGATGACATAAACTTGATTGGGACAAGACATGAAATCAATGAGAATGTAAACTATCTGAAAAAGGAGTTCGAGATGAAAGATCTCGGAAACACGAAATATTATCTCGGATTACAAATTGAGTATTGCACTAATAAAATTTTAGTGCATCAATCCAAATACACAGAAAATATATTAAAATAGTTCAATATGGATAAAATCATCCCCTTAGAACTCCAATGGTTGTTCGATCTTTAGATATCAATAAAGATCCATATCGTCCTAAGGACGACAATGAAATGATGCTAGGACCCGAAGTACCGTACCTTAGTGCCATTGGGGCATTAATGTATCTATCATAATGTACAAAGCCAGACATATCATTCTTTGTCAATCTGTTGGCTAGATATAGCTCGACGCCAACTCGTAGATATTGGAATGACAATAAATATGTGATTAGATATCTTCGTGGAACTACCGACATGGGATTATTTTATACTTGTAGTTTATCTGACATGGCGAATCTAGTTAGCTTTGCAGGTTTAGGTTATTTATTTGATCCCCATAAAGGTTGTTCACAAAATGGATATGTATTTCTTAATAGCAATGCAGTTATTTCTTGGTGTTCAACAAAAATACAATGGTTGCTACCTCCTCAAATCACTCAGAAATATTGGCTCTCCATAAAGTAAGTAGTGAATGTATTGGCTGAGATCGTTGATTCAACATATTCGTAACTCTTGTCACATTTCCTCTACCGCAGATACTCCATCTGTTATTCATGAGGATAATGCAACATGTATTGCACAAATTCAAGGTGGATTTATTCAAGAAGACAGGACCAAGCGCATCTCACCGAAGTTTTTCTAACTCATGAGCTTCAGAAGAACTTTGATATTGACGTCCAACAAGTTCGCTCAAGTGTTAATCTTGCAGACTTGTTCACCAAATCGTTGTCAAAGTCAACTTTTCAAAAACTAGTTCATGGAATAGGAATGCGACGTCTTCATCAGCTGACTGTTCAGGATCAACATCATCAGGGGAAGTGATTGTTTTAGGGGGAGATATATTTTGTATGGACTATAACGCGTTGAAATATTTTTTCTTAGTCATGAATTTTTCCATTGGATTTTTCCCGACAAGATTTTAATGAGGCAAGATTAAGCGTGTCCAACACCTGTCTAAGTCATCCTAAAGATTGTACTATTTTCTTTCGCACAGGTTTTGTCCTAATGGATTTTTCGGACAAAGTTTTAACGAGGCAATAGGCTTAGAGATGGAGGTCATCCAAATGGGGAGTGTTATAACGTGAGTTACTAAAGGGTTGGATTCCCATTTTGTATTTTAGTCCCACATTTGGTTAGAGATTAGTATTACACCTTTATTGGGTCGTATAAATAAGGCCTTTGTCTCACACTATGTGATTACACTAATAAGAGATATTCTCTCATATTTTCTTCTTCCTTCTTCTACGTTTATTCTAATAGCTAGTTAATTTATTTCCTACAATAAATTATTTTTTAAATTTGTTTTTAAAAATAAATTATTTTTTTATGTTTGTTTAAAAATTAACTATTTAATGATCTAAAAATTAACCATTTAACTACAAATAAACAAACACGTAAGGTTGTGTTTATATCTAATTTAAATATAACAAAATAAATCAGATTTTATTTTTTCGATTATACATAGAGAGAGCTTCTCGAAATAGCTTACTAGAGAAAATGTATGTGTCAAAAAAATGTTCGTATGTTTTTCTTATAAATTTATTTCTCTTTCAAAAATTATATCTATTCTTTTAAAAATGAATATATCTCTATCTTACAAAAAGTAAGGCTTATCTATAAATTTATTTTTTCAAAAATAAAGATATATTTTAAAAATATATAGAGATAGATAGATTTTTTTTTTAATAGAGATAGATTTTTTTTCTTAAACAAACATAAAAAATAATGTGAATATTTTAGATAATTTTATAATTTTGTTATATTTAAATTTAAATATAACAAAACAAACACGTGAAATAAATTCGAATACAAACAAATATGTTATATATAATATAACAAATTTTGTAAAATAATAAAAAAATAAAAAAATTCAACCAAACCGCTCCCCAACCGCCAACCCCCTCAACTGTGGCCCACACAATTTTCACTAACTTAGTTGGCGGAATTCGGTGGGTTGCCCCACACCGCTCGTACGTGTGTTGTTAACCAATTTTTTTCGCCATCCTAGATGGCGAAACGTATCTTCCAGTCAAAAGATTTCAAACTTCTTTCCTTACAAGTAATTTAATTAAAATTAATTTCGGTACAATAAATTTTCTGTATTTAAAATATTTAATATAACTTAAATTTATATTTAATTTTTAATAATATAATAGATTTTCTTTTATGCTTACAACATGACCAGTGGAAGTAACTAGAGAAAAATAAATAAATTAGGTAGTTTATTTTTTTCGGTTCTTGTGTGTAGGAGTGAGCGTTCGGTTTATTCGGTTTCAACTGAACCGAAATAGTCAAAACTGAATAAACCAAAATTCTAAAAATCTAAAACCGAAACCAAACCGAAATTAGTCAAAACCAAAATCGAACCGAACCGAATAATCAATTCGGTTGATCAGTTGAAATATTTCTATTGTTTAATGGGTCGGAAGACCAAAAAGATTTTTCCAATGTCTCATTTTTGGGTCCAATGGAATTCATAGATATAAGAAGAATAGGTATAGATAGAAGTCCCATCAGATAGAGATTTTTTCTTTCGAACATCAAAGTTTGGATCGTTGGCTTCACCTAGATCTTTCATATCAAAATGGCTGGATAAATAGTCCTTGGTATTAATTATCAATTCCAGTGATGATCCAAGAATAAGGATGTCATATACATACAAATATAAGATGACACAACTTTTATTTATAATTTTGGAGTATATACATTGGTTATACTCATTTGGCACGAAATCATATTCTGAGATGACTATATCAAATTTGTTGTGCCATTGCTTGGGAGCTTGCTTTAGGCCATAAATGTCATGCCCCAATTCCTTGGAATCGATAGTCGTCCCCCGAACGTGATGACGTGTGGGCCTAGGTTGCACACCGCACAAGGCTAAGTTATTTTATTTTGCATAGCGAGCACATATTCAGAGTACGCAGATAAATTGAAACACATATTTGAAACATGGGAAAAGTTCTCTTTTATTGATAATATGAACATATATTACAAACTCTTGAACTGAGTCATAAGGTTGCCAAACGGGCTTACAAAAATGTTGACACAAAATGAGATAGCAGTCATGTACATTACATCCCTTACTAAACTTCAAAATATAAAGACCTCCTGGTGGAATAATGGCCTTCCCACGGAGCTACATTTGAGTTTTTGAGTAGCTAGCTCCTTGCTTCAGTATACTTCAAAAGTTTGCACGATCAAGACGTGCCTACAGCTGGACTGGATTGGGGGATTTGCTTCTGCTCCTCGCTCGGCTCTCCTTAGTATGGGGAACCTATTTCAACGAGGGTCAGTACATCAAAACGTACTGGTGAAGGCAAGCTAACCCAACTATACCAATCAATACGTTGTTTAGATGAAGCATGCATATTATTTATGGTCTTTCTATCTTGTCTTAGTTCATTTTACAGCAAGCAATAGATATAGAAATCAATGAAATGACTTGCCACCGTTCGGTGACATTTACCTGCCCGTCGGAACCACCTGCATAATACTTACCATGTCCTTCCCTGCCACGAAGACACAAGTTAGTTTGCAACAGGTTTAAATATACGTGGGAATCACTGGCTTGATGCCATATTGGACGATATAGTTTATGGACGAGGATGGTATGCAACGAAGCACTAAAGGCACTGCATAATCCTGTCCAGAATATGAGACTATCATGAAGTTTCGTCCGGATCGGATCGGTGCCAGTGCCCCAGCAACCGTCCGCAGGAACCCGAAGGCCTTGTGCACAAGTTGTCTGTGATCAACGGCGTTTATAATAAGTTATCAATTCATGCAAAATTTGAGGCAACATGAGTACAAAACTGGTGGCCTTGCATGCATAAATTTGCATAGTCTTCCAGAACAGTTTATTGTATTATAGGAATGAGTTCTATACATAGCAAAATCTAGAGAAGAGTATACATTATAACTTATATTTATGCATATGATGAACATTCTAAGCGAACAAGCATGCAAATGCGTAACCGTTCAAAAGTTTGATTTACAAGCATAATAATCCAAACTTATTCCCTTTTTATCTTGAAGTTTTTTAGTTATTACTTGGTATCGTTTGATCGTGGCAAGCAAGAATACAAGATTTTTGGTGTGAAGACTGGAAGAAGGGCCAACTGAATCGAATATAAGCCACTCACTTAGTTTGTTGGAAGGAAGAAGGAAAGAGGTGCTTTAGGAGTCTGCTCGGGCGTTGCCTACTGCTTGTTCACCTGTATTGTCATGAATAGCTGATCAATACCTCTTCCACTCTTTCCATTATCGGAATTGAAGTACAGTTCAACGAACGAAAATAATGAAATCCATCGAAACCGTTCAAGAAATCTCAAGCAAATCTTAAAACCAACTCAAGGCACGAAAGCAACAAGCGACAGCGAAAACTAGGCAACAAAAGATGCAGCGGAAAGGTCCCTCCTGTCTTTGTCGTTAAGTCGATCCCGGGGGCACGGTCCATTGAATATGGGAATCGATTCCGAAGAAACAAATCCATAACGAGGATGAGTTCTTGTTTCAATCTATCCCGATCGAACGATACCGTCTTGTATTTCTTAGCCGTGCTTCCCGAATAGGGGGAACGGGGCACCACAATAAAGAGATTTAACTAATCTGCAAACTTTCTTTTCTTGGCCTTTAGCAATAAATCCTTCAGGTTGCTCCATGTAGATTTCTTCCTCTAGGTCCTCATTTAGAAATGTTGTCTTTACATCCATTTGATGGATTAGCATATTATGAATGGATACTAAGGCTAGAAGGGTTCTGATAGAGGTAATCCTCACTACAGGTGAGTAGGTATCAAAATAATCTAATCTCTTTTTCTGGGTAAAACCTTTGGCTACTAATCTAGCCATGTATTTCTCTATAGTACCATCGGCCCTAAGTTTCTTTTTAAATATTCACTTACAACCTATAGGTTTACTACCTAAAGGTAGGCCTATTAGAAACCAAGTACTGTTCTCCATGATGGAGTTATACTCACTGTTAATGGCTTCTTTCTAAAAAGGGAATCAGGAGAAGATATTGTTTCTTCATAAGTTGAGGGATCACCCTCTATCAAAAAGGTGAAGAAACATTCTCCTAAGTTATTTTTAATTCTTTCTTTTATACTCCTTCTTGGTTCTATATCTTGTTTGGGTTGTGAACTAGATATTTAAACATTAGAGCTAGTGGACAGAGCAAGGGAAGAGTTGGAGGGAGAGGAAGAAACTTTATCTTTGAAAGGATATACATTCTCAAAGTAAACTGCATCTCTTTCTTATATAATATTATTGTTAGGATTTTATTTACTTCTGAGTGAGTAACAAGAAATCTATTGGCATTGCTGCCTAGGGCATATCCTATAATACAATATCTACTGTCTTAGGTCCAATTTTTCTCTTTTTAGGTTCATGAATTTTTAGCTAGATATCCCCAAACTTTGAGATAATGGATCCTAGGAGATTTTTTTCAAAGGATCTTGAGGACTTCTGTCCCACACACTATGGACCAGGTATAGATGCAGACTACACACCAGAGATTTTAAAGGAGACTATTCTTTTAGATGAGACATTACCTGCAGCTATCTATACAGTATTTATCTTATGCACTGAGACTTATTTGAGGTTATTGAGTTTATGTTTAGACTTATTCTTAGTTTATGTTGAGACTTGTGGAGACTTATGTTAGACAGCTAGACTATGGTTTATCTTTATTTTGAGACATGGTGTTTAACTATGTCATTCTTCTTATCTTTTATCGTGCCTTATACTCTTATAGTTGTTGTTATTGAGTTTATATTATGAGATATTGTGAGATATATATTGTCCTCCTTATGGAGTTGATATCATTGATAGGTTGTGAGTATTGTTTAGTATATTATTGAGACCTAGACAGTGTTCTACCGTCGATGCTGCGGCGTAGGCTGGACGTACCCACGACTCATGTCCAAATTTTGGGTGCATATCGTGACACATTTTTAGTGGTGGCCCACGCAGGTCGAGTTTCGTAAGTTATGCGATATCGTGGTAGTACGACAACTTAATTGAACTACTGCGAGCCTGCGATAGGATATAGGAAATAAGATTAGGATGAGAGTATGCTCAATCACAACTAGGAATATTTTTAATATATTATCTTGGTATCCTTATTTTCCTTCTGAATATTGCTTTCTTGAGAATTTTATTGTCCTCCCTTGATGATATCATATCTATTACATAAATTTATTCCTTTCGATCTGTCTTCAGGATGCCGCCGAGGACTAGGTCTTTGAGATTGGGAGCAGCAGCTTCAGAGAGGTCTGCCAACTCTTGACCTGACGAACAAACATCTGGAGTTCCTCCTACATCTCCTGTTCATGTGGGAGTATCTGCAGCTAACGGGATTCCTCTTCTACCTGTTCAGAGGATTGCCCCAGCTGTGACGGACAACCTTCCCCCACCACTGACACCGATTCCCGGAGGTGTGCCCACTAACGGGGCATATATGTTCGCACTTATCCAGGGCATGTTAGAGGCCCAGAGAGTAACAGCAGAAGCTCAGCGTATTCAAGTTGAGGCTCAAAGGGTGAAAGCAGAGGCATACCAGGCACAGACAGAGCTGATGAGGAAGAGCATGGAGAATGCTCATCAGGTGGCTCTCCAGGCTGTGGAAAGAGTAGCACGACAACCGCAGCATCCTGGCCAGCAGCACCAGAGGCCAGGTACTATAGTAGACTTTAAGAGGATGATGCCTCGAGAGTTCAAAGGCACTGAGGGGATACTCTACGCTGACGAATGGCTAGAGGATATAGAGAAAAACTTGCGTTTGGCGCATATTTCGGAGATTCTTCATATCGAGGCCGCTGGCAGTCAGATGTTTGATATCGCGTTAACGTGGTATCATACAGAGACGAGACTCGATGATGAAGGACTTACTTGGGATGACTTCAAGGAGCTCTTCAAGGAGAAGTTCTTTCCTGATGTAGCTTTGGGAGCATTGGAAAGTCAGTTGCATGACTTAGTCCAAGGAAGCATGTCAGTCGACGAATACGCTGCAAAGTTTTGTCGTTTGAGTCAATTTACGTCATTGATGATTCGACACCCAGGAGACAGAGTACGGAAATTCAGGAAGGGATTGAATAGAGAGATCGTCTTGAACTTCATGACGACGCACTACTACATTTAAGGGTATTCTGATGGATGCCAGATTGCTGAAGATGACTTGGGCCTCAGGCCCAAGAGAGGACGCGATACTTCTGGAGGAACAGGTGGTAACACAGGACCGGCCTAGCGCCCACACTTTCAACAACAACAAAGGCCGTACCAGCAGCAGCATCAGCAGCACCAGGCACCAGTTCGTAGACACATCCAACAGCAGCAGCAGCAGCAGCCACAAAGACAGAATCAACCCGTTGTCCAGTGTGCATATTGCGGGAAGATAAGACATACTAGAGACATATGTAGGAAAAGATTGGGTACATGCTTGTCCTGTGGATCATCAGCACATCAGCTTAGGGACTGCCCATCTATTCTGGCTCGTCAGGGTGGAGCAGCCGCTCAGAGAGGACCAGCCAGAGTACCTACTGTACCAGGAGGCTAGCAGAGGAGACTTCCACTTCCACCATAGCAGCAGAGGTTTGCTCAGCACCAGCAATAGCAGAGAGGAGCACCACAGGGACGCGCTTATGCCATGACAATTTAGGAGGCCGAGCCAGCTGGAGACGTGATTTCAGGTTCAGTTTCTCTCGGTTCTATTTTATCACTTGCATTATTTGATTCAGGCGCTTCCCATAGTTTCTTATCTGGATCTTATGCTCTTAAGCATCAATTAGAAATGGAACCATTAGATAGGACTTACAAGATCATGATGGGAGGAGGCATTATCCTAGTCCGTAATTATTGCAAGGATCGGAGAGTGTCATTGGAAGGCCGAGAGTTGAGCATAAGTTTACTCATCATGCCACTTCCAGGATACGATATTATACTCGAAATGGACTGGTTGAGTAAACACCATGCTTCTATAGATTGTCACGGAGGCAGAGTACGTAGTATTTCGACTACCAGGAGAACCAGAGTTTGAGGTCGCCAGAGGAGCAGCAAAGCAGAGCAGAGGTACTTTTTGCGGAGCCAGGATGGAAGAAGAGGAGTAACCACATCCACTAATAGCGGAATTTCTGGATGTATTTCCAGAGGAGTTGCCAAGTTTGGCGCCAGACAGAGATGTTGCATTCTCTATAGACTTGATACTATGAGCGGAGCCTATCTCGCAACATGTCTATAGAGTCAACAACAACGAGTTGGTAGAACTAAAGAAGCAAGTTGAGGAGCTGCAGAACAAAGGTTTCATTAGATCCAGTTCATCGCCATGGGGAGCCCCGGTATTATTTGTACCGAAGAAGGACGGCACGGTACGCATGTGTATCGATTATAGAGCTCTGAACAACCTCACTATCAAGAACAAATACCCGCTGCCAAGGATAGATGATCTTTTCGATCAATTGAGCGGAGCGAAGATATTTTCAAAGATAGACTTGAGTTTAGGCTATCACCAGGTGAAGGTGAAGAGAGAAGACATACCGAAGATAACTTTTTGGACCAAATATAGCCAGTTTGAATTCACAGTAATGCTGTTTGGTTTAACCAATGCACCAGCAGTGTTCATGAACTTGATGAACAAGATATTCCATCAGTACTTTGATAAGTTCATAGTGGTGTTCATTAATGACATTCTTGTGTATTCGAAGACCCCAGAGGAGCACGAAGAGCACCTGAGGATAGTCTTGGAGACTCTCAGAAAGGAAGAGTTATACAGGAAGCTTTTAAAGTATGAGTTCTTCCTTGACAAGGTTGAATTTCTTGGATATATGGTGACGGGTGACGGAGTTTCAGTTAACCCAAAGAAGATAGAGGCAGTGGAGTCATGGGCTACCCCTAGTTCGGTAGCTGAGATCAGGAGCTTTCTCGGACTAGCAGGATACTATAGAAGATTTGTACAAGACTTCTCCAAGATTACAGAGCCGATGACTAGGCTGACCAAGAAAGATTTAGATTTTGTCTGGACAGAGGAATGTTAAGCCGCATTTGATGAGATGAAGAAGAGATTGACGATAGCTCCAGTTTTGATGTTGCCATCAGGGACAGGTAGATTCACTATCTACAGTGATACTTCAAGAAAAGGTTTGGGATGCATTCTTCAGCAGCACAGGAAAGTAATTGCCTATGCTTCAAGACAATTACGCCCTCATGAGAAGAACTACCCCACTCACGATTTGGAGTTTGAAGCAGTTATCTTCACTCTAAAACTGTGAAAATACTATCTGTATGGAGAGCGTGTGGAGATATTCACAGACCACAAGAGTTTTAAGTACGTGTTTACCCAGAATGAGCTAAACATAAGGCAGAGAAGGTGGTTAGAGTTGATGAAAGACTTTGATATCTTATTATAGTACCACCCAGGAAAGGCCAACGTAGTTGCCGATGCCTTGAGCAGGTATCCGATGGCTATATACTTGATAACAGATAGACATTTATTAGCTGATCTTGAGAGCTTGGGAATTGAAGTACTAGTTCCAGGTATTGAGATTCAGATGTGGGGATTGCAGATATAATCAGAGCTGATGGACAAAATTAAAGCTGCACAGTATGATGATGAGACTCAGAGGAGTATCAGGACACAAGTTCGGACAGGATTGACAGATGACTTCACTATTGCGGATGATCTTTAAGGCATGGCACAAGAATGTGTGTGCCGAGTGGAGAACTGTGTGAAGAAGTTTTATAGGAGGCACATCGCTCTCAGTACTCGATGCATCCCGGTGCCAACAAGATGTATCGAGATCTGAGGGAACACGTATGGTGGTATGGTATGAAGCGCGAGGTAGCATGCTTTGTATCCCGGTATTTAGTGTGCCAACAGGTAAAAGCAGATCTACAGAGGCCAGGTGGATTGCTTCAACCTTTACCTATTCTAGAATAGAAGTGGGAGCACGTGACTATAGACTTCGTTTCAGGGCTTCCACGTTCTCCGGGAGAAAAGGACGCGATTTGGGTCATCGTAGATAAGTTGACCAAATCGGCCCACTTCTTACCTTTTAAAGTGGGTACATCGACAGAGAGGCTAGCAGAGATGTACGTGCGGCAGATTATCAGATTACATGGAGTTCCTGTGAGTATCATCTCAAATCGGGATAGTCGTTTCACTTCCCACTTCTGGAGGAGTTTGCAGACTAGCATGGGCACTCAGCTCAAGCTCAGTACCGCGTATCACCCCCAGACAGACGGGCAGTCTGAAAGGACTATTCAGACTCTTGAAGAAATGCTACGCACTTGTATTTTAGATCTCGGAGGTTCTTGGGAGGATCATCTACACCTAGTAGAGTTTGCTTACAACAATAGCTACCAGGCCAGCATTGAGATGTCACCATTCGAGGCTTTATATGGACAAAGCTGTGGTACACTGTTATCTTAGGATGATGTTGGAGAGAGATCTTTGTTAGGACCAAAAATGGTCATAGATGTAGCAGAAAAGGTAAAACTTATCAGAGACAGACTGCGAGTGGCGCAGGACAGACAACGGCATTGGGGCGATAGCCACCGTAGACCCCTAGAGTTTCAGGTATAGGTTTTATTATTTATTGGTTTATGATTGTTTTGTTTTATATTGCGTATTAATACTGTTTATTCTAGGATGGCGATTTAGTGTTCCTACGGATTTCTCTGACACGGGACACGATTCATTTTGGTAGAGGCGGAAAGCTTAGTCCACGTTACATCGGGCCCTTCAGTATTCTTGCAAGGGTCGGTGCAGTGGCCTATAGACTTGACTTGCCGCCTGCTCTAGATGGAGTGCATGACGTGTTTCACGTGTCACAGCTGAGACGGTATGTAGCAGATCCTAGTCACGAACTAGATCACTCGGAGATCGAGGTTGGACCGACGCTCAGCTATCCTGAACAGCCTGTTGAGATCTTGGATCGTAGAGAGAAGGTATTACGGAACCAGACTATTCCCTTGGTTCGTATTTCATGGAGACATCACTCTCCAAGCGAGTCAACCTGGGAGTGAGAGGACAAAATGCGCGAGCAGTATCCGTATCTCTTCGAAACTTGAGGTATAATTCATTATTTGATTGTTTGTTCTTGTGCTAGTTTATTTTAATTTCGAGGACGAAATTCTTTTAAGGAGGGTAGACTTATCACTACCACATTTCAGATTAGGGGTATTTTTATCTTTTTATAATTTAATGTGTAAATGATTGCATGTTAATTATTTATATTTGCATTGCTGTGATTCTATTTGATTATTGCACCTTACCGTTGCTTCGATATTTAAAGCACTACCCTAGTCATTATCTTCCAACTCATTTTACACCCTTGTCCTAGACGTGCCAGACTATTATTTTGATCCTTGTGTGACTCATAACTATGCCATAATGTGCTTCATTTTAGTCGCACAACATTCGTCGCAACCGATTGTATTAATTTGTTATAAACCCAACATCATATCCTTATGCGTTCCAATCAAAATTGGAGACACAATCTCGACCCATTTTGTGCAACCCAAATTAAGATAATATTCTGTTCTGAGTCTACTTAATTCATGATACTTGTGTCCCACTTAATTTTAGTCCCTTGTACTTTTAATTAATTTTAGAACACCTATTTTATTTATTTTAATTAAATTAAACCATAAACCTAACTTTCTGCAATTTTCCAATTGTTGGGCACTTTTATGCAAAAGTGCATTAGGGTATCCACCCCGTTGGACACGACATGTGAATAAACCTATTTCTCCTTCATGTATATTTTTTCATAATTTTTGGGAGTGTGTAATTCAACATCAACCTCCTTAAACTATAGCCCTCCAAACTTTGAATCCAATGGAATCCTAACCTTTCATTTTGAATTCATTTGAATCCTAGTCCTTGAAAATATCCATGACAAGCCCCTTTTCCCCAAGGGTTTGACCAAGCCTAATTCTAGGTCAACCCAAATACTACCTATATATATATATAAACATCATTTTCTTTACTTTTCTTTTCTTTTCCTTAAACCTAAAGAGCACAGCCGAGTATCCCTGTTCCCATCAACCCTACTTCACCTGCCTCACCGTTCTCCTGCACGTCGAGCACTTCCCGCCTCCACACGATCAAGCCGCCTCCATCCCGCTGTACTTGCCGATCGCTGAACCTGTCGACAATCTCCTTGCCGACAACCCCGCATACTTCACCGCCTCCACACAACCAACCCGCCTGTGTCGAACTCGCCCCGCTGGATGAACCCTCGTCGAACCCCCCAGAAACTGACGCTGAACCGAGCCCCGCTGCACCCAGAAGTCGTGCGACTCGCCTGAACGACTGCACAGATCCTGAAGACTCGCAAAGCCGTCGACGACCACTACACTCAACCAGATCAACCGGAGACCGCTGCTCGACCGGCCAGACCCGCTGAACCCGCTGCCAACCCACCAGATTCTTCGACACAGAAGCAGCAGGAGCAGCCGAGCACCCCCTTCGCGACGACCATGACACGCACGTCTCGTCCCACGTACACAGATTCGAGTTCCCTCTTGCGTACATGTACACGTACGCACATACGCGTATTTCTTAATTAGTGTGTATGTATTAGTATTAGTATTTGGTATATGGATGTACATAATTGGTATGTATACGTATATATATATAGTATAAATTCTATTAAGTTTATATACATATACATATTATGTATATAATTAAATGGTATACCTATATTATGAGTATTAATGTATATGCTAGATAATAATATGTATATTTATGTATATGTACTAGGTGACCCGAGTGTAACTATGGATACCCCATAGTTGCATTGACCTGTGACCATATAACATGTTAGCGGACTGCCATATGTACACCGACGTACTGGCAAGACCCGTATTATTGACTGTCTGTTATGCACAACAATTACAGACGTGACACCCCTAGCATAATCTCTGAGTTCATTGTGTTTGATTGTGTGTGTTAGTGTAATATCTGATGTAATATTGTATTATATGATATGTCTATAGGACTGTTGGATCATTCAGACGATACTTTGGAACCAGGACATTGCTATTGCCAGTTAAGGACCACAGGAAGTACATTCTCTGACAGTTTTCATTATGTTGATTATCTCTATAATTCTAGTTGTATATCTTACATGATTCTGACACTGTTGTTTACACGATTTGGAATCATCGAGACCTGTCACAAGGAGTCGTAATTGGAATCCATCGTACTAGCCGGGGAAAATGGAGAAATATTAGTAGCTTATGTGACCATACCCAACTCTACTTGCATTATAGCTCACCCACACCTCACGTCGGTGCAGCCTGACCATTACAAGCCTCATAGCCTGTTACATGTGATTAGCCTGACTGTTGCTCGTATCATAGCTATCCGGATGGTTAGCCTGACCTTACATGAATCATAGCTAATCATATGTAACAAGCCTGAACAGTCCCAAGTTGATCACATGATATGCTGATGTTTCACACACTTAGTTAGATGTTCTTAACATGTATATCTAGTATATTGATCTAGCATCTCTACATGTTCTATTTATTGTTCTAGCGTTTACTTATATTCTAGTTCATTGTTCTAGCATGCACTTGTATTGCTATTCATTGCTAGATGTACATTGATGATGACATATGCTCCAGTACTTCATTATTCCAGTATTCCTTTATTTCCAGTACTTCTTTATTTCAGTATTTCTTTTTGCCAGTATTCATATATATCTTGTATTTCTTTACACTGTGTTATAGTTTTTGTCAATATACATGGAACTGCTGTTAGTGCTTGTACTTCGCTCCAATTTTGACTGGATATTTTTTTCAGGGGATCTTGAGGACTTCTGTCCCACACACTACGGACCAGGTATGGATGCAAACTACACACCAGAGATTTTAGAGGAGACTATTCTTTTAGATGAGATATTACCTGCAACTATCTAGACAGTATTTATCTTATGCACTGAGACTTATTTGAGGTTATTGGGTTTATGTTTAGACTTATTCTTAGTTTATATTGAGACTTGTGGAGAATTATGTTAGACAACTAGACTGTGGTTTATCTTTATTTTGAGACATGGTGTTTCACTATGTCATTCTTCTTATCTTTTATCGTGCCTTATACTCTTATAGTTGTTGTGATTGAGTTTACATTATGAGATATTGTGAGATTTATATTGTCCTCCTTATGGAGTTGATATCATTGACAGGTTATGAGTATTATTTAGTATATTATTGAGACCTAGACATCGTTCTACCGCCGATGCTGCGGCATAGACTGGACGTACCCACGACTCATGCCCAAATTCTTGGTGCGGGTCGTGACAAGGCAGAAGCCATAGCTAGACTCGTAGCCTCTCTCGTTGTTCCAGTCAATACCCATATGAACTGATCACCGTGATCGGTCAGGAGATGGTATGCCTAAAGAACAATCTCTCTCTGTGTCGGAGCTACTCAGTAGAGACGAGCACCGACTCACAAGACTGGAGACTTTCATTCATCGACTACGCAGTCTAAAGAATTCTCCCCGAGAACCCAAAGGAAGCTACTTCCATCAGAATACATTCCCTCTCGTTCTACTACGATACAACTACCAAAATACTGTATCGCCGCTCCTATGACGGTCGTCTGTTGCGAAGCCTATCGAATGGGTTACGACGGAGGCTCTCCGCGAGGCTCACGATGTGGTTTGTGGTGCCCATCATCCAAGGCCCAACCTATAGGACCGCTTTCGTAGAATGGGTTACTTTTAGATAATAATGGTAGCGGATGCCGTCGACTACGCAAAAAAGTGCCAAGGGTGCCAAATCCATGCAGACTTCATCCACCAACCCTCGGAGTTCCTACACCCTACTGTTGCGTCATGGCCTTCGAAGCCTGGTGTATGGACATCATTGGACCGATTAGTCCACCTTCATCCAAGGGACATCGGTTCATCCTCGCCATCACCCACTACTTCTCCAAGTGGACGGAAGCATTAACACTGGCGGAAGTCAAGACATCCAACGAGATCAGCTTCGTCAAGGATCACGTCATATACCGCTTTGGCTTGCCATGAAGGATCATCCATGACAATGGTTCATAATTTATAAGTCATGCGTTCTACCAATTTTGTGACAAAATATGATTCAGAATATGGCGTCGAATGCCTATAACCCAGCGATAAATGGTCTGGCAGAAGCCTTCAATATGACCATCATAAAGCTTGTCAAAAAGTTCTTGTTATCCAATAAATGCGACTAGAACGAGAATCTGGATAAAAGCCTCTGGGCCTACCGTACAACGGTCCGGACAGCAACTGACAATATGCCTTTCTCTCTGGTGTACGGAAGCAAAGCGGTCATCCCATTCGAGATCCAAATTCCTTCACTCCAAGTGGATCTCTCCAACCAATTAACCATCAACAAAAATCACTGCCGATGGCTATAAGAGTTAGAAGCACTCAACAAGAAATATCTCTTAGCTCAACAGCACATTGAGCTATACCAAGTGCGTCTCTCGGGAGCCTTCAACAAATGGGTGAGGAAGAGGACCTACCAAGTGGGTGATCTCAACCTAACCATAAGGAGGCCGATGGTTTTGACCCACAAAACGGCCAAATTTTTTAACCAAAATGGGAAGGCCCGTTCTTCGTAGAATCAATATTCTCCAATGGTGCCTACCGGCTCGCGAAACCCAACGTCGACTTGCTCATGATGCCTATCAACGACAAGTTTCTAAAAAATTACTACGTTTAAACTTGACTTGTACTCCCCTTATCACCAGTCAGGCAATCAAGATGTACATCTCTACACTCTTAGTTCTTTAACCCCAGCAAGTGCCTATGTACCATATTTTTCCCTTTATAACAAATTTCTGTAAAAGCCATCACCTGTATCCGTAAGTCCTGGATACGCAATGGATGATAGATCGTCAAAGTCTCCCCAGCGGAGCAGTCCTCGGGTCCACCTGCACACTCCCGCAGTGACCACTCAAAAACCAATCTCGTTAGATGCTAGCCAAGTTCATATTACCTCTGAGCTATTGTCCCACCAATCTTCCAAGCAGAGCAATCCTCGGGTCTATCCATACTCCTGGATATACCATACTTAGAAAATCATTCCTCAGCGAGTTTCTCGGACATCGGTTAATGTCAGTATTACCTCTGAACTATTGTCCTAATATTTTTCCCCGGCTGAGTTTGCCATGTCCATATTACCTCTAAGTAAACCTTCCGGGTCTTGGCTATCGATCATTACGTTCATATTACCTCTGATATCGGTTGTCATCTCCACTTATCAGCCGTACTTACCAAATTACGCCAGCGATGTTAAGTCCATAAAATCTGCCATGTCCATATTGCCTCTAGCAGAGCATGTCTTAAACTCATTACTTGCACTTAAATGCGTAAAAAGTAATGGGTCCACAAAATATATCACGTCCATATTACCTATGATAGGGATTATTTTTGAACTTATTACATGCACTATAGTGCTCAAGGAATAGTAAGTCCACCAAAGATCTCCCAGTGGGATGTCCTCAACGGAAGCAAACAGCCACGTCCATTTTACCTCTGGCTCGCTTCTTTTTTCTTCACAAAAATATCGGGATCGTACAAAACCTCTCGGTATGACTGTTGATCAGCTCACGTCTACGTCACCTCTGATATATCGTCCTCACATCCATCCCCGAGAGTTTGCCATATCCATGTGACCTCGGAGCAAACCTCTCCCTACGACTATCATCAATCATAGTCTCAACTTATCACCCGTGCTTAAATTTAAGTGCGCCAACGGTGTTAAGTCCACCAAACTTGCCACGTCTATATCACCTCTGACAAGGCATTTCGAACTTATTACTTGCACTCTCATGCGCACGAAGTAATAAATTTCCCCAAAGATCCCCTAGTATGATATCCTTGGCAACTACAGTGTTGTACTACGTCCACATTACCTCTAGTGCAATATCCAAAGTTTATACGAATAATTCCAGTAAAAGGGGTAAAGTTTCTTTTTTTATTATTATTTTCCCCTAAACGGGAAACTAAAAGCAAACGACATATGATGACTTACCAATGCCTCAATCAAAATAAAAAGGAAGAAACAACCACTGATACTTCTGATTGGTGCATAACTCCTCTAAGCGTTCTTGGAGACGAGCCACTCTGACATCAATCTGACTCTTGACTCGGTGCTCTTCTTCTTGAGCTACAGCAGCAGGACTATCAAGGTGAGCGTAAGACTGGTGCTTCTCCTCCAGCCTCTTCAGAGTCCCTTCAATGGCGACAGAAGACTATGCTATAGAGAGAGATTAGGTGCGGATAACCTCCCATCCTTGACTGGCCTCGTAAACGTCACCCTCCAGGATCTTGAGGTAGGCCTGGAGTTGTGCAATCTTCGCTTGTACCTCAGCAATAGTGTGAGAGAAACCATCTTTCTGGGCAAAATTGGATGTCTTATCTGCGTCCAACGCAATACGTTAGAGTTCCAGTTTCTGGAGTTCCTACTCAAGACCCACCTTGGTTTGCCCATAGAAAGCCTTCACTTATTTTATGGAGTCCAGGAGGCATTCATACTCCGTGGCCACGGTCGTAGCGACGTCATCCTGTCGCACCAGCTGAAACTCGTCCAAGTGTTGTTCCATTTCAATTAATTTCTGAAACAGCAGGTCAGCCATCTGCTCAGATCCCGGGAGGGTCTTCAAAATCTGTATCTGCCCTAGGGCACTGTGCCTGAAAAAACAAAGGGCAACCCTCAAACCATTACATTTTTGATCCCTTGCTTCAATAATATGTAGAAGCCCTGAAGAATAACTTTCAAAGTAGCCCTCACCGCAACTTTCGTAGATGGCGTTAAGGAAGCCGAAGCCAAAGGAATTACAGGCAATTCGACAGTTGAAGTAGCCTATGAAACAGAGGGGACAACACTCGACAAGTCAGATGGTGGAACCACGGGTGTCGGACGACAAACAGCTTTAGCAACAACCAAGCTTTGTCCCGCCGAAATTAGTGTCTAGATGCCAGAAAAATAGGCAAGCTTGTCCTTCACACTGGCAAGGCCAGGAACGAACCTCGCTGGAGGGCCGCTGTCTCTAGCAACTGAGGAAGCCATAGCTTCAAGTCGTCCAACGTCACCCCTCGGAGGCGACAAAGCGATCGTCACACCAGGTAGACTCGCAGAGGTAGAGGCTTCCCCTACACTAACCGCAAAAGAAGGTTCCGTCAGACGTTCTCTGCTCCTATTAGGGGGAGGGAAAATGGACATCCTTCGAACCATCCCCCCATCTTTGTCTTCTTTCGCATCTTCCTCAGAGGCCACATTCACCATCCTCAGAGGAGAAGTTGAGTCTGTAGGGCCAAAATCACATGTAACTGACCGTACCAATAAAATAGAAAACTGAAGGCGAAAGATCTTATCCCGCAAGAAAAGGCGGAACATCATACCCGAAATAAATGATGGGATTTGTTGAGCCACCTCGACAATGTCAGGGTCTTTCATCAAGATGTGGGGAGTAGCCGGTTCCACCAACTCCCCCTTGGGGATATGCCCGCCTAAATTCTCAGGGGTAGGCTCCTCAGTCGCGACCTCGGGATCAGGAGACATTAATTTTTTGTCTCATTCTGCATAAGAGACCCAAGCAGCCGTAGACCGTCGAGGGAATCTTGTCTCCCATATGGCTGCAAAGTTTCAAATAGACCAGAAGAAAGATGTTCATATAAAGGAGTCACAAGAATCAAATTAAGAGGTCTTACGGACACCGCTATCGCATACAAAGTGGGATCCGATTCAAAAGCCACCAACGTACTGGGTCCTACCTTCTCTCTTACATCATCTGTAGAAGGATCGAATCCTTCTATAAGCCTCGCCTACGGAGCCTTCTCGAATCACTCTCGCTTGGAATACCTCCGGTAACGAGCTACAATCATCTTGCGCTTAGAAGCAGGAGGGCCATCAGAAGGAGTCCCCTCGTTAATCGACAGGTCCGAGTCAACAAGCAAAGGTCGGGCCACACCCTTGCCCTTTTTGGTCATTCGTCGACCTTTCGAAGATGGAGGCACAAAAACAGTGCCCTCCAGGTAGCTCGTCTCGGGATCATAATCAGATGGGGGAGCATTGACTGTACAGTAGAGAATCCCTACTGCAAACGACATGGGCGGCACGATGTCGGCCCCGGCAATCCAAACTCAGCTTGGGTTCCGACGGCGGCATGGTATCTCCACGCACGAGCACCATCAAAAATATTACCGCAATACCCGAGGGAAGCACTAGAAATATTCGACAGAAGTTGGTTGTACCCAAACTGATGCAAAAAATGATTGGGTAGATAGGGCTCCAAGTAGACTATAGCCCAATTTTGATACACAAAATGGAAAGGACAAATAGCGAGGAGCAACAGGTAAAGTTTCACCGACAGCAGACGATCAGCAGCCCTACTGTCTCGGTTAATCAAACTCATTTTCCCCTCAGTGAACAGGTAAAGAACGTTCTACCATTAAGATTTGCAAGATCCCTCATATAAGAGGGCACATCCTCGCACTTCCAATTCATCCCCCGGTAGCATGGGATAATAGCACCCCCTCTAACATTCCTTCCTTGGTGCCTGGGCGCATTAATGGCCGATGGTGCAATAAAAGCTAACCCGTCAAGTAGTGATAGGGTAACTCCACCCTTTTGAACTCTCCAACCCCTTTGTAGTGCTTCACCTTGGAGGCAAAATATCGAAGACCACTATGGATGCAGCGGACCATCGTGGGTAGTAGCACAAGAGAATGACCAAAAGCCAGCTAAACGGCTGGGAGAATAAGATTACGACTGATTCTCTCAATCGAGCCTGAAACCCCCGCGAACACGCAGCTGCGTAGCCAGGTCATCAGATATCCCGCTAGCAGTGCCTTCTAAGATATCTTGTCGTTATCTATGAAGAAGTACCTCAATTCCTCGCTCTTGGCAGACGGATCACGAGCGATAGACACCTAACGATACTTCTGGATCAAAGCAGCGACAACCTCTTGGGATTGTGGCCCATGGATATAAACTTCATCTGACTTGGGTGTCACGCCCCAGTCCCAAAATGTCGAGGGACTGGACACGTGGCAATGGCCAGCAGTACGCACCGATGGACAAACTCAATTTAATGGATCCATCAAGGCATACTTAAGCTGTAGTACAACAATAAAGGGTCTAGATATACTAATCTCATCCACAGAATAAATACAGCAATATCAGAATCATAGGCAAGATCATATCTCAATAAAATATAAACTCGGGAACAACCCGATAATGAGTCTGACACATCTGTCAAGATACAAGAATAAAGATAACTACATCAAATACTGAGTATGGAAACAGTATATACTCAGAAGATAACCTCGATGATCACTCGTCTGCTGAATCTGGTACTGCTTCGGTGTCTGCTCCTGCGAATGCTCCTATCCTGTATAACTCTGGATCGATCTCGGCTGCAAATCCTGGGGACATAATCCGGATCCAGGTCCTCAGGGGACATAGCAAGGTACAAGAAAGCTCATGCCAAAATAAATAATAATGCAGTGCAGCAATAAATAAAGCAATAGGGTAAAAATGTAACCATCTATGTAAAATGCATGTGAGAACATCACCAGTACTCAGGCTGAGAGTACTACAAGCTCTGTGTAGGGGAGCCGGTAGCAGCGATATCATGTAGTTGTCTAGCTCGTAGTGAGACTAAGACGCCGGCATAATATAGTCAACCTGTAGCATGTGTGTCTCTCCAGCAATAAATGGAATAATAGGAAAATACTAAATAACCAGCTAAGTGATATGCAAGATGAGAGCAGCACAAGAACTCAGGCTGAAGCCACTACAAGCTCGGTGTCGGGGAGCCAGTAGCAGTGATATCATGTGGTTGTCTAGCTCGTAGTGAGACTAAGACACCAGCAGTCGTCTAGCTCGTAGTGAGACTGAGACGCTGTCATAATATAAATAATCAACCTGTAGCCTGTGTATCTCTCCCCACCCAATGTAATCATACGTCCCATGTCCATGTGGCCCCATGTCCATGTCATGCAAGATCATATCTAATGCAATAAGTCATAAAGTATCTAAGAATATAATATCTCTGTCAAGTCATGTATCCTATACAGAATCACCATGAATATCTCAGGAAGATCCTGTCTCATAAATAGTGTCAAGTGTCCTGGGTCATGATGTACTTGGTAAGACAAGTACGAGAATGTAAAGGGGTCACGAATGTCCATCTCTAGATGACCGTACCCAACACCGCATACAGTGTTGGCACCCGACTAATAATCGGACGCTAAGTACGTCACACGGTCCTAGGTCAAGCATGCACAGCAATATAAAGAAGCAAGAAAAATATGTAACAATACTGCAGAGTTTGGCAAGGTACACTTGCCTGGGGTCCTGTTGCTGGTATGAATCAGAGTCCAAGTCACTGTCCAAATAGCCTATGTATTACAAATTTATCACGTCAAAAGATAATTTATTTTAATTTATTTAATTCTGGAATAATTACTCTAAAATCCTATTTTAATCTTATTATTCTGATTTTTATGTTAATTCCTAAATTTTGTCCAAAGAAACTAAATTTTATCAACTCGAGACTCATGGCACGCAAATCGAGGCGATCTGTTGACTAAAAAGTCAACCAACACAAACTCGACTTTCATGTATGATTTCATGTAGATTTCAGCATCAAAAATATACTGGAATTTACGGCTCGTCCGAATTCAATTTCGTTTGGGAATTATGGCACATACAAATTTTGTATTGTGCACCGATGGTTAAATTCTAACCTAGAAGTTCTATAGAATTAACAGTATGTAAATACTTTGAAATAAATTCTAGGAAAAATATATTTCGATGATCTCGACATTAGCTTTCCGAAACTTTAAACGGTTCATGATTCTGATTCCGGGTTCTCCCGGAATTGCGAAAACATTGAAACACGTCTATTTTCGGACATGCTGTGCTCTACGAATTTTTTAGAATTTAATACTAATAATTTCGAAAAACAATTTATATAATCAGAAAGCTAACCTCAATATCTTTCTAATGCAAGAAACTAGGTCTCGTTTGGGATCCGGAGCTATGCGCAATGGCTTCTGGAAGATGAAGAAACCCTAGATGACAATTCTTCCAAATCTCTCTCTCTCTAAAATAATGAGATAATTAGGGTTATTATATTATATATATATATAGATGTACCTACGGCTGAATGAATGCATATAGGCTGACATGTGTCAGAATCTGATTGGATGGTTTTATTTATATTATTTATTTTTGATTTGCCTTTATCAAAATATTATTTAAGTCGTTTTAAATCTAAATAACTCAAAATAAACATTAAAAATAATCATAAAAATCTGGAAAAATTACAGAAAATATATTTTGAACCGAAAAACCCTAGAAAAATATTTTGGATAATTTTATATTCATAGATTTCCTACTATAATTAGGAGAAGCTCTAAAAATTAGTTTTAAATATTTAAATAATATTAAATATTAAATATATTCCAAAAATTCTGAAATAATTCCAGAAAATATATAATAATATTATAAACACAAAAAAATTTATGTGGCTCCATTCTATATATCTGGGCTTGCACAATAAATTCTAGAAGTCCTAAAAATTAGTTATTAGTCTAAATAACTTCCAATAAATACTAAAAATATTTAAAAAAATTCAGAAAATTCTAGAAAATATATTTGACTATTTAGAACCTAAAATAAAATTTTGGGATATTTTTAATTAAGTTTGAACATAAAATGAATTCTTCAAAGTCCTAGAAAATTAGTGTTACTAGTTTTTAATTAACTAAAAATTATGGAAAAATTCCAATAATCTAAAATAGCCGAAAAATAATTCTAAATAAATATTTATATAAGTAAATATAATTAGAAAATTTATTTTCTAATTAACTAACAGAATACTCTAAATAAATTCAACATCTATAATAAATATAATAATATAAAATATACACAAAATACCTATTTTGGGTGAGGGAGTTTACATTGGGCTCCTTCGGGAAAAGATAGTGCGTCCATACAGTAATATGGGGGATGTCCCCTTCGGACGAATTTTCCTCCTTATACATTCTCTAGAAGATATTATGATGGCACAATAGCTCCGCGTATACTGCTACAAGCTCTGGATCCTCATTTTTTAGGTCCTCTAGTTTGTTGTTACTCGGGACATATTTCTCGTAAGGCACATCACCTCAGGGGAGCTTCGACATCGAATGCATCTCATGCAAAGCAAGCCCCATCTCACCACCCGACATGAAGAAAGTCCCTGTATGGCAGTTATACATCTTCATCAAGGCGATAAAGAGGCAACGGTTCCTCTCCATGCCATAACAGGTGCCCCGCACAACAAAAAAGATATTGGCATCCCGTAGTTCCTGCTCATGGCGTCCCGGCACCCATCGGGTCAACTGACACCACGAGGGACTGAAATAGGCCAATCCAAGAGTCCTTAATTGACCAGAAGTAAAACTCCCTTTATTGGCCACCTAGTGGAGGAACGTGTCCGCAGTGTAAGCGTCAATGTTTGGAACTAAGTCACTCCTGACAACCTCCGGTGCCAACCCGAGAGAAGAGTAGGAAGGCGACTTCTTATGGAAAGAGAAATTTTCCTTGCTCAGGTTCGATCCATGCCGGATGTTACCAAGGAGCCTCCCCCCCCCCCCCCCCGCGGCTCTGGCTACAGGTTCCAGTTCATCTCCCTTCAGCTGATTACTACGCGAAAGTCCTACAGAGGCATATGGCACTCGAAAGCGGGCAGCGATATCTTTGCCCCGCAATGGGTGAAATTCCAGTTCTCCTTGGACTTCCCCAAGTCCGAAGCAGAGGTAGTCATCGCATCCCCGAAAAGAAAGAAGGGTTTCTTGAAAAAGACATCCTGCCCAACAGCACTTTTTCCTGCGTTCATTTGTTTTTGAAGGTAAAACTCGATCTGGCCGGCAATCATCTCTTGCCTCTCGGACGAGAAACCCCTATCCAGTTGGACTTGTATGGAGACGGTCAAATTCGTAATGTTCATGCTCAACGGGACCCACTTAGATTTGAGAATCAAATCACCAGAAGGAGTAGCGGGCAAGCTCACTGCAAAGAACATAAAATAAGCACAAATTAGCACGTGTGCCAAAATATCGCAACAAAAAGCCATGCGTGTCACCTACACAAGGCGCAACCTAGATCTGCCTAAACTAGGGTTACCACCCATGTGATAGTTCATTTTAGAGGTCTACGCACTCAGGCGACGAGACCCGGGAAAAGGCCGTGCATGTCTCTTCATCTATGCGATGAACCATATAAACAATGTCTTAGGGTTTTCATTTGTCGTTATCCCTGGAGGGAACCCTACCTTTGACAGGATTTTGCACGTCAGATGGATCTTCAGGGAGCCGCCCCCGGTGGAAGAAATCTTCCCTCTTCTTGTGCCCTTCTTCTTTAGGACTGAAGCCTCAGTAGCTAGCCCCTTGCCCTTGGTATCCATGGAAGAAGAAGAAGGAGCTCGAGAAGCCATGGCAGTTGTCGACAAAGAACACAAGAAAAATTGCAACAAGGGAGGAAAATTTTTAGCAAAGAGTCTCTCTCTTTTTCGACTTTCCCTCTTTTATAGACCAAACCGTCTCAATCTACATAGAAACCTAGGATAAGAATGGCGCTTTAATTCTCAATCTGCTGTCACCCAAGAGTGAACCAACGCCTTAGGATTCGTGCCGAGAGATGGATCATAATCCCAACAAATCTCTCCAAGGATCGAATCAAATTCTGCAGTAAATAGAGATGTGACAGCCTAGAATCGCTCATCTGTACATCTCACGACCATGCGGCCCACGACCATGCGGTCCCAATGGCCATGTGATATAGTATCCATGCGACCGAAGACAACTCCTCGATGCTTCTTATTCAAAGTATTCCAAAATTATTAGTTTGAAAACTTTGAAGGGGTCTTGTAGACGCATGGAAAATATGATTCCATGCGTCCAACAACCATACGCACCAAAAGTTCAGAAGATATCAGGTCACAGAATCATCCTGCGGGCCAATAAGAAAATATCCATGCGCCCCAATCAGCCGAAGAAGCCTTGGCCGCAGATTGACCTGACATGGCATCTCGTCAAAAGGATCGTCTCTGACACAGAATCCTGACAAAAATAATTTTTTTGATTGCCTCAAAAGAAGTGAACACACTAAACGACAAAAGTCTCACGTCAGCACAGAACTTTACTCTCAACGGGTGTACAGCGCCACGTGTACAGCACAACAAGGACCCCATACATCCCACACTTTATGAGTTTCATACGTTTATGGCCCCATGCGTCCCAGACTCCATGCTTTTCATGCATCTATGGCCTCGTGCGTCCCAGATTTCATACGCCTCATGCGTCTTTGGCTACGTGCATCTCAGACTCCATGAAGACCAAGTCTTACCGTTACAACTGAAGTAGCTCTCTCCAACCGAGTGCGGACCACGTGTCAAAATTGATAAAGTTACGCCCATAAAGGACGAGACCGCCCAGATCTTAAGCAACGAAAAATTCCAACAAGCGGCCGCGTGGCAGCTTAGCCTGTTCACGGTTATAGCTGCACCTTGTTAGGAAGATACACGTGGCACCCTCTACCATCCAGGCGGCCCAACATATGTGTGCCCAAGGATGACTATATATACCTGGGTGACATGCCCAAAATAGACACACACACAGGGACAGACAGAGAACAGCAAAGGAGAGGAGAGAGAGAGAGAGAGAGAGCAGATGAAAGCTTCTTCACCCTATGTCGGATTGTCAAAGGAGTAATGGAGCCGCCATAGCGCTCTTTGTCCATCGCCACACCCCTTAATCAAAAAATTGTACTTAGATTGTCTGTCTAGGACATCTTTGTACTTTCTTTTGTTTGATATTGAACCAATCAATTTTAATGGCAAACAGGTTTGAGTTCACTCAACCTTAATTGTGTATATATATGTGCATGTGTTACTAATATATATATATATGTTATTTTTGCATTATTTTGAGTGTGTTAAAAGGAAGGGTAAGTGATTGTGATATGTGACTGTGCTCATATGCAGTAGCAACAACAATATTTAGTAGTAGCAGTAGCTATATGGTTGTTGTGGTTGATGATGTAATGAGCACAGAGCTTAGGGGAAGTCCCCGTGAATAATTAGTGAGGGGAGTGTTGCACACCTTTCTGAAGTGAGGGGGTTCGGGTTATGTGATGCAACAGTAGTACCAAGGGCACTGCAGTGCACTGCACTATAGTGGATTGTATAACAGTAGCAGTAAGTCGAGTAGTAGAGGGGTTGGTCGGGTAGTAGAATTTTAGTTGGTTGTTCACTGAAATATGGGGGGGCTTGTCACAGTGTGTTTGTGATGAGCTAGGGTCTAATACCATGGGGTAATTACAGAGGTGGATGCATGTGCCAAAGAATAACATGTGTATCAGTGAGGGGTGCTTGAGAAAATGATATCAACTGCAGGCCTTGTGTTCCAGGAAACTGCAGTGTAAGGCAGTGGTCATTTGGGGGAAACAACAGCAGAATTATGCAGTGATAGGAAGGAAATTATCTACAGTAGCAAGTCTGCAGTCCAGTTGAACTTGTTGCAAAGTGTTGGCTTGGTTCGAAGGACTGATACTTGGTTTAGCAAGGGGAGTACTCAAGTGTCAGAAATATAGCATTAGGATTCAGTGGCATTTTACCTGGGTACAAGTTGTGTACCCTAGACAGGTAGGTATTTAGGATACTGGGAAATAGTATGATATTAGGACCAAGGTTTGGGTAGAGTAGCAGTTGGGTATCCTAAAGTCTGAACTGAGTGTTGGCAAGGTGGGGTCTTCAGCAAGATCTGTATTCATGTGTGCAATTGACTGAGTGCCTATGTGCAGCAGATTGAAGGTTGTATATGATGAGTGCAGTGAGTAACAGTTGCTAAGGTAATTGCAGACCAAGTTGATGCCATTGCATCAATGCAGGCCCAAGTATGGAGGAGGACTCTCAGAATTTCAGTTAGTTAGATATTATTTAGTTAATAAGTTAGTGTTGATAGTTAAGTTAGTTAGTATATGTTAGTATTGATTTGGATACTAGGTTTTAGTATTACCTTGAGATGAAACCAAGGTAACATTGGGTATGAGGTATCATTGGTATTAGGTATTAGATACCAAGATGGTAATTAGATATTGATACCAATGATGGCTCAAAGTCAAGTTAACCAATATTAAGTTAGTATTAGCTAATGACTAACTAGTGTTACTTAAGTATAAGTGTTATCTATTTAGTACTTAGTATTATGATACTCCAGTATCATGTAATAGCTAGTATAGCCTAGATATGCAAGGTATGGACCCAATAACTTGGTTATAGGCTCATACAACCTAGTTTGACAATTTTGACCTAGAAATCATACTTAGTGCATTTAATTCATTTATCACCTTCCTTACACCCAATAACATGATATTTTATTTATAGGTTAGTGTGACACCAGTCTAGACACAGATTAGAATTGTCAGCTCAGGACCTCAGGCAAGTACATTCTCTGACAGTTTCATGTTTATGATATCTTCTATGTTTCTTTTATCTAGTGTAGATATCCTTGACATATTGACATATGATTACACATATTGGTATTTTTTGGATCCCACCATAAGATGTTATTCTTGGTAGTTCCTGGCGTATCCTATACATGTCATATTGCTCTAGTACTTGTATGGCCACTGATTCCTAGGGAGATTTGCTATCTTCTTAGAGAATCACGTATTGTAACGTTCCATGGTTGGATCCACTATACCATTCGGGGTTTGGGGAGTGTTGGTTAGATATGTGATTATACCCGCCATGGACAAGTATTCATGTACAAGTACCCTGTTAGTGTTAATCATATACTTCATGTATGATTAGCCAGACCATTATTCCTTTACATATTCCCAAGCCAATCATGCGTCGAAGCTAGTACTCACTCACTTAGTTAGTTATATTTCTAGACTCTTGTATATGATGCTCATCTCTATTGTACTATTTACATCATTTCCATATTCTGTATATTTTCTGTTCCTGCTCTATTTATCTTCTATATTCTTTTTATTTAATATCACATAGTATTTATCATTTATTTGGAACTATTGTTAGTGGTGTGCTTCGCTCCAATCCTAACTGGATATATTTTTCAGATGATTTAGATGACTGGTACCCTATACACTATGGACCTCAGGACGTAGTAGGTGTAGAGTTAGAGACGGTGGTTCAGGAGGAGCCGATACCGGGGGATAATCAGCTAGTTATAGATGTTTAGACTCTTGTATTAGTTATGCCTCGGTTTAGACATTTTGTCATGTATTATATTTGAGACTATTGTGCTAGTCTATTGGACTTTGTTATGAGTTTTATTGTGATTGTGATTCATTTATTTATTTTATTCCATATTATTCTACATCTTCCTCTAGTCTTATTGGGATTGAGTATTGTTTATTATTTGTCCTCCATTTGGAGTTGAGATATCTTGACAGGTATATATATATTGTGTGAGGTATTTAGATAGTATTGTTAACCTAGACAACTTTCTACCGCCGATGCTGCGGCGTAGGCTGGATGAACCCACGTTCTCGTACCCTTACAGTGGGTATGGGTCGTGACAATAATCTTTACGTTACAACCGAGAAGATATTCACACAATCAGTACTGACCACGTGTCCAGTTGACCAAGTCACGCACATAACAGGTTGAAACAATCATATCTCCCAATTGAGATTTTATCAACAATATATCACAACCAATGCCACATGGCAGCCTCTCCGTGATATGCGTCCACAGTTACAACCATATTCTGTTGAAGGAGTCTCATGCGGCCACCAAACACAGACGCATAGCTTATGCGAGAGAATGAGATATCCAGCCTGGATGGCTATAAATAACAGGATAGCATACCCAGAAGACACACACAGGGACATACAGGAGATAGACTTCCAGATATTATTATCATTCTCCCGTCGGACCGTCAACGTAGTATAAGAGACGTTGTAGTACTCGATCTCCATTGTCACACTTCCCATAATTAAAAAATATTGTACTTAGATTTTCTATTAATGACTCATTTGTACTCTTTTATTTGTTAAACAATAAAGCTTGTTCTAGCTTGAATTAATAGCAAATAAGGTAGCGACTCTATTGGGGACGTCCTTCTCCTATGATGAGAAGGTAGTGACGAAGTCTGATGCAACGATGTTGAGTTTAACCCAATAGATGTTTATGGTACGCTTCAACCAGCAAGCTTTTGAGAAAATGCTTTCTAAGGGCAGCACGAGTCCTTCGCCAAGTCAAGAAAAGCCTAAGAAGACCCGTACGACTTGGGTTGCAAAGTCTAGTTAACCTTACCCAACTATGGAGCATGCGCTCTCTGTCTCTCTACCTGATTTTCAAGATGCACATCTCACGTCTACCCAGGTTGTCCCTGTTCATGTGGCAACCACGTCTGAGGAGAAGGCCGCACAATACTTGAGCTTTGGCAGAAAAAATACTATGATCCCAGAAGCTCGAGAGCAGATGCACGATCCATGCACCCACAACGAGGAGCGTAGAAGAAGAAGATCCATGTGGCACCAAGCTCCAGGCACCAGAAAATAGCTTCATGCGCCCCAGATGACAACAGAGACTCTGTCTTCGACAGAATCTCATGCGACACTGACTCCATGCTCCATGATAAAAAAGAAAAAAGTTTAAACTTGGACTCCTCGTACTATGCATACATGCATACTAATACGAGAAAGTCTAGGGCAGTGCGAGCTCACGAAGCCACTACTCATGCGGTTGATCGTCAGCAAGCACCGATAACTGTAATACGTGTCCCTGACGAGAAGTTGTACAAGAACGACCCATGTACCAAGCCCGCAGCGGCACGCAGATAGGGTCAATCTCAGAAGTCTTCCACTCATTACTTGGGACAAGTTATTATACAAACCCCAGGTCAAGTAAAAAAAACAACACCTATACACCCTGGTGCTCGGTCTACCCGTGCTCATAAGAAGGGTGTAAAGGTTAATCATCCCTCGCCTGAATTGCTTGACATGATCAATCAAAAGCGCAAAGCAAGGAAAGCAATCACGACATGTGAGATGTCCCCTCATCGATATTTTTGTGCCAACATCATCATCAATTGTTGCTGTTCTAAAGTAGCAGTACCTGCGAACAGGCAATCAGCATTTCAAAGACTATAACCAAGAGCACCCATCCGACAGTGCCCAAAAAAATAGGTGCAAATACCAGAAGTGGAGGAGTTTTCCTTTGTCTCATGTTGTTCCAATTGGAAGTCACCTTCTACGAGGGGAGGCCGGAAGTCCAGCACCTCCAACCTCCACTATAAGCCAGCATGTCGAAGATCCGGAAGTAAGCAAAGGTACATACGAAAGGTTTTTTTCTTGTCACCCGTTCAAAGGCAAAACTATCAACAACTGGAGGTGGTACTTCCTCAAAACCCAAGATAACTCTGCCAGCTAGGGGTAGCAATCATTTGGAACTCTACAACAATCCGTTGTTCTTGTTATTCTTAAGGAGCAGACGCTGAGATCCCTAGGGGTAGCCACCCTTTTCAAAGTGAAGCACCTTCCGATTTGGGGGTAGTATTCTCTTCGAATTCAAGGAAGATGTGGTACTACCAACTTTTCCCGAGGACTAAAAGTGAGAGATCCACCGTTCTATCTCCCCATGTAAGGACAGTATACATGGCTCAGGAGGACGATGAAGGCACCAGTAATCTACAACGCCTTGAGACCCTCGAGGCTATGATGCAGACCATGAGTGCCTCGATGTAGTCGCTCACTTAGACGGTGCTAGAGCTCAGGGCATGCCTGGTCCCACAACCACCAAGAACCTCTATGCAAGCAAGCCAAGATCCTGGGACCAACCGAGACTCGAACGCAACTGCTCTACCCGCTGATGGCAATCACACTCTGTTAGGATCGTCTACTCCTTCCGAAGTAGATGAGGAACAAGAAGCAATATGGGAAATAAGATAACTTCGAGCCTGTCACGCCCCGATCTTACAGAGTCCACCTGGACTCAGTAGACAGTTGTGACACACTACTCAAGCTCGGGATACGATAATCATACCCTCTCGAGTGAAATAATATATCGTACCCGCCCGAGTACTGCCATAATTATCGGTTCATCAACCACCCAACACGGGATTGCTAAGTCTTGAAATGATACATCCAGCGTCTGCTTGATTCCAAAGCTCTCACCTTAGACTTTGAGGACAAGACGGTCGCTGCCAACATGGTATCTTTCCAGTTCGGCGACTTTCCACTGACGGAAGCCTAAGATGGTATTGTTCCAATCCTGATGGCAACAATAGAGATTGTCAATCTTCCCCTAGCTCACGACCAAGAGTCTGTGTTGGTTCCTTTTAGCACACCACGAGGCAAGGTCATGTGGGTTCACACAGATCTTGCTCCAGACTTGATGCAACAAGTAACGCCTTCTACCATCAAGTCAAAGGAAAAAAAATACCGAGCAAGCTATATGGTTTCTCCTTCTACCGAGGAAGCAATAGCAGGAGCAACAAGGTCGAGCCTAGCCTACCAGTGCGACTATAACGCTTGTCACGACCCGCACCCGGTGTAAGGGTACTAGTCGGAAACAACGCCCAGCCTACGCCGCAGAATCGGCGGTAGAACGCTGTCTAGATAGTCTATCTAATGTAATGAACCACCAAAAATGATAGAATACTCAATCACAGAACTAAGATAGAATGAGCACGAATCAGATAAGAATAGAATAGTCATCTTACAACTCATGAGTTTAAAAATAATACATCAATGAGTCTGAAGAGCAACAAAATAAGCTGGAGACAAATCCAGTACAAAAGAATACTACAGTACTACAAAGCTACAACTCCAAGGTCAACTATCTCAGTTGGGATAAGTCTCTCTTGAGCCAGGGTCTCCGAATCTAAACCCACAACATCCTGGGGTCCATAATAGGTAGGGTACTCCTCAGTGTCATCTGAAAAAATATATCCAGTCAGGAAAGGAGCAGAGTACATCTCTAACAGCAGTTCTAATCCATGATAAAAACTATGTAACAGTAAATAGCTGTGGATAAACAAGATGCACAAAATAGATACAAGAGATATATAGAAAATAAGGAAATACTGGAAAGAAATACAATAATGAACAATATGCCAATGAAACGATAATACTAATGACTAAGTGTGTGAGTACTAGCTTAACATGTGATCGGCTTGGGCAAGATACAATGCGGCCTGGCTAATCATACGTGCGGTGCATGATCAACACTATTCGCTTACCAATACTTTATTCAATAGGGATTTGATCACATATCTATACTAATACTCTCCACCCCCAACTGGTATAATAGATCCAACCACGGTATGCTATGGCACTAGATTCTCCAAGAAGAGAGCGACTCCTCCCGAAAATCGGTGTCTGTACATGTACAAGATAACCAATGAAACAATACTTGCACCATATACACCATATACCAAGGAATAATATCTCATGACGAGATCCGGATATACCAATCCGTGTAACCATAGTGTCAAGAGAAACATGTATATCTACACTAGATACAACGAACATAGAGGATATCATAAATGAGAAACTATCAGAGAATGTACTCGCCTGAAGTCCAAATGAATAGTCTCACAGATGTCTGACTCGGTGCCTCGAAGACCTAGATATGGAATACCACATTAATACAAGGTCCCAGAAAGAGAACAAGTCAAACTAGTCAACTTCTAGGTCAATAAATAAATTCTAAGTCAAAAGTCCACTATGGTCAACTCTAAAGTCAACTAAAGTCAAACATGGTCAAACCAAGGTCAACCTCACAAGAAATCTATATAAATAATATAGAAATAAAATACAATAATTTAGGAATCAAAATTAGATCCCAATTGGTACCCACACAAAGTATACTAATAATACAATTAATGCACACTCTAAATAATATATATACAAACCAATATTTATACAAATAAAATAATATATTATTATTAGTATTATACCTCACAAAAACACCTATATATACATATATATATATACAAATATAATATATAATATATAAATTAAATCTGCCAAATAGTCACTGAAAACAGTGAGCTGAAAATACAATTTAAATAAAACAGCTTATAGTGACAGTCTCAACTGTCACAGAAAATCTGTCGCAGAAACTCTATATATAAACCACTGCTACTCAATCGGTGACAGTTAAACAACTGTCACAGAAAACTGTCGCAATTACCGCTGTCTAAATCCCGCCCGCTGCTATTAATGACAGGACTGTCATTAATAGCTACAGCGGCTGCTGCTGCCCACGGTATATTAATGACAGAAACTGTCATAAAAAATTGCTGTCGCCAAAAGAAATATATAATATATAACTATATATATATATATATATATATATATATATATATATATATATATATATATATATATATAAATCAATATAAATCAATATATAAAACAATTAAATAAATATATATACTTATATATATACAATTAAATACTAATAGTTACAAAATATATTGCATGTATTAATATACATATTTTACATGGCTAGAAGCACACATAAAATATACTCATTAATATACAAATAATTACATAATAATTATAATTAATATAATTACTCATTTAAACACATAAATATATTTTATAAAATATTTATGTATAATTTATTTTATTAACAAGTTGTATTATATATAAATGCATGTAGAGAAAGCTACATATATATATTTATACATTATAATAGTACACATAAAAATATATAGATCTATGCTACAATAAATACTATAATAAATATACAAAAATAAATATGTAACAACTATATATATTTACTAGTTTTAATTCAAGCATAAATAATTAGATCTATACAAAACACACACAATTGGAGAGTATCACACCGTATCCCACTAGATCTAGGATACGCATGCGACACGAGTCCAACACACAACCAATTGCACCCCGAAGGACACAAACAAGTCACAAATAATATTTATGAACAAATCAAAGTGTCAAATGTAGATCTATGTGTCCGTGTCAAAATACGACATGTACAAAGTCCCGTGTCGGAGGAAAAACCCCCAAAACGACACGTATCACCAATTTGTTGGGATACGAACTACATGTACCCAATTATGGACATGACACTAGCCCCAAACACATAAGCACATACCCAATTGATCTATATGATCAATTGACACACACAACAAAATATAAATTCGGAATTCCATCAAAATTGACACAAAAAGCACCATAACTTTCTCCATGGGTCTCCTATGAACACAAAATAAATTTCTATGGGTAGTACATACATATGGGTTAATTTTACATGATTAAATCTCATATTTAGAAGCTATTTTAATGGAAAAAACTGAATTATACCTATTGGGAGATGGATTCCCAATGAAACCTACAATTGAGATGAACTTGCTTTCAAATTGTAGATCCTTGCTCCTCTTTGTAGATCCTTGCTTACTCCTTCTAGATCCTTTCTTCTCAACTTTCTAATGGTGAATTGGGAAGAATTTGGAATGAATTTGGTAGAGAATTTGTAAAATGTCCAATGTACCCCTTGGGGCCTCTCATGAAGAAATAATTAAGGAAGGAAGCTTCTAGTCTAATGACTTAATTAATTTAATCCATCTCCTTAACAATGGGCTTTCTAAATGGGCCAAGTCTAACTAATTAATTTATGTTGGTCCATGGGTCCAAACTAAACTAGTTGGGTCCACTAATATAATTCCAAAATAATTAAATAACATCTAACAACAATTAAATAATACAACAAATAATTATTTAACATGCACAATATTTATTTAAATAGGAAAATACTAAAATATCCTTTTCCTAGAAAATATGGTAGTGACAAGTCTACCCTCCTTAAAATAATTTCTTCCTCAAAATTTAAAGATGAAAACTACCCCCAGAAAATCACAGAATAGAACTAAAGAATCACAACTAACTAATGAACAAAACATAATAATGAACAGAACATAGCTAGAGAATTAACATACCTCAATGTACAAACAAATATGGATAACGCTCTCGCATGTCATCCTCTCTCTCCCAGGTAGACTCCCCCGAAGAGTGATGCCTCCATGCGACGCGTACCAAAGGAATAGTCTGGTTCCTCAGCACCTTCTCTCTCCGATCCAGAATCTCAACTGGCTGCTCTGGATAGCTAAGAGTAGGGCCCACCTCTATCTCTGAGTGATCCAATACATGACTAGGATCTGCCACGTATCGTCTCAACTGCGACACATGAAACACGTTGTGCACTCCCTCTAATGCAGGTGGCAAGTCTAGTCTATAAGCAACTGCACCGACCCTCTCTAGAATAGTGAAAGGTCCGATGAATCGCGGACTAAGCTTTCCGCCTCCACCGAAGCGAATCGTGCCTCGTGTCGAAAAAATCCTCAGAAACACCAAACTACCCACCTATAACAAAATACCATCTTAAGAACTTAATCTATAACAAACAAGAACAAGCACAAACAAAATCTAAACTATACCTCGAACTCCAAAGGTCTCCGATGGCTATCGGCCCAATGCCGTTGTCTGTCCTGCGCCACTCGAAGTCTGTCTCTAATCAACTGAACCTTCTCTGCTGCATCCACAACCATCTCTGGCTCCAACATCGTCCCAAGATAAAGGAGTACGACACCTCCGACCATATAGAGCTTCAAAAGGTGACATCTCTATACTGGCCTGGTAACTGTTGTTGTAAGCAAACTCTACCAAATGGAGATGGTCCTCCCAAGAACTCCCGAAATCTAGTACACAAGTGCACAACATATCCTCGAGAGTCTGGATAGTCCTCTCTGACTGCCCATCTGTCTGGGGATGATATGCAGTACTGAACTTGAGCTGAGTGCCCAAACTCTCCTGCAAACTCCTCCAGAAATGAGAAGTGAAACGACTATCCCGATCTGAGACTATGCTGACAGGAACTCCATGTATCCTAACGATCTGCCTCACATACATCTCTGCCAGCTTCTCCGTAGACAAACCCACCTTGAAAGGCAAAAAGTGGGCCGACTTGGTCAACCTATCAACAATGACCCAAATCGCATCTTTCCCTCCTGGAGATCGTGGAAGTCCGGACACAAAATCTATAGTAATGTGTTCCCACTTCCACTCTGGAATGGGTAATGGCTGAAGTAAACCTCCTGGCCTCTGCCTCTCGGCTTTCACCTGCTGGCACACTAAGCATCTGGGTACAAACTGTGCCACTTCCCTCTTCATGCCATACCACCACACACTCTCTCGCATATCCCGATATATCTTGTTAGCACCTGGATGTATGGAATACTGAGAGCGATGCGCTTCCTGCAACACCTCCTCTCGCAACTCCCCACTACGCACACACAACCTATCTCCATGCCTCAAAGATCCATCCTCGGCAATAGTGAAATCATCCTCCAATCCTGCTCTCACCTGAGCTCTGATACTCCTCAGAGATACATCCTCATACTGTGTTGCCTTGATCCTGTCCATCAAATCTGAGTGTATCTGCAATCCCCATATCTGCATAGCACACCCAGGAACAATCACCTTAATGCCCAAGCTCTCCAAGTCTTCCAACAAATATCGATCCTGTGTCAAGAACATAGCTACCGGATACCTGCTCAAAGCATCGGCAACTAGATTGGCTTTCCCAGGATGATATTGCAAAAAGATATCAAAATCCTTCATCAGTTCCAACCACCGACGCTGCCTCATGTTCAACTCCTTCTGCGTGAAAACGTACTTCAAGCTTTTGTGGTCTGTGAAGATCTCCACACGCTCTCCGTACAAATAATATTTCCACAACTTCAGAGCGAATATGACAGCTGCCAACTCCAAATCATGGGTAGGATAGTTCTTTTCATGAGGACGCAATTGCCTGGATGCATAGGCAATCACTTTCCCATGCTGCTGAAGAACACAACCTAAACCCTTTCCCGATGCATCACTATAAATAGTGAAACCTCCGGACCCTGATGGCAACGTCAAAATAGGAGCAGACGTCAACCTCTTCTTTAACTCTTTAAAAGCAACCTGGCAATCCTCCGTCCAAACAAACTCCACATCCTTCCTTGTGAGTCTGGTCATCGGCTCGGCAATCCTCGAAAAATCTTGCACAAACTTCCTGTAATAGCCTGCCAATCCCAAGAAACTCCTGATCTCTGCTACCGAACTCGGAGTCTTCCAAGATTCCACTGCTGAAATCTTCTTCGGATCCACTGAAATACTATCACCAGTCACAACATGCCCCAAGAATTCTACCTTGTCCAAGAAAAACTCACATTTGGACAACTTCCCATACAACTTCTCCTTCCTCAGCACATCCAACATAATCCTCAAATGCTCCTCATGCTCCTCCGGTGTCCTCGAGTATATGAGTATGTCGTCGATGAACACCACCACGAACTTGTCAAGGTACTGGAGGAACACCTTGTTCATCAAGTTCATAAATACCGCCGGTGCATTAGTCAAACCAAACGGCATCACCATAAACTCGAACTGACCATACCGAGTTCTAAAAGCAGTCTTCGGTATGTCCTCCGGCTTCACCTTCACCTGATGGTAGCCTGATCTCAAATCTATCTTAGAAAATACCTTCGTACCACTCAACTGATCAAACAGATCATCAATCCGTGGCAAAGGATACTTATTCTTGATAGTGAGATTATTCAAAGCCCTGTAATCAATGCACATACGCACCGATCCATCCTTCTTCGGTACAAACAATACCGGGGCTCCCCATGGTGAAGAACTCGATCTGATAAACCCCTTATCCTGCAATTCGTCTACCTGCTTCTTCAACTCGACCAGCTCGCTGTTGTTTACTCTATAGACATGTTGCGAAATTGGTTCTGCACCTGGCACCAAGTCTATAAAAAATTTAATATCTCGATCTGGTGGCAATCCTGGCAATTCCTCAGGAAACACATCCAAGAATTCTGCTATCAACGGATGCGGCAACTCCTTGTCTTCTACCATAGCTCCACAAATAATGCCTTCCCCCTGCTCCGCAGCTCCTCTAGCAAACTCGAACTCTGGCTCTCCTGGCGAACCAAACAAAACTCTACCTCCTCTACAGTCTATGCTAGCACGGTGCCTACTCAACCAATCCATCCCAAGTATAATGTCGTAGCTCGGAAGTGGCATTACAAGTAGACACGCACTCAACTCCCGGCCTCCCAGAGTAACTCTCCGATCGTTACAAATATCATTAACCAGGATAATGCCTCCCCCGGTCATGATCTTGCAAGTCCTAAGCAAAGACTCAGCTACTAAACCATGCTTCAGAGCAAAAGAAACAGATACAAAACTATGGGAAGCACCACTATCAAACAAAGCTAAAGCTGAAATAGAATCAAGAAGAATAGAACCTGCGATGACATCTTCGGTGGGTTCCTCCTCTTCGACGGTCATAGCAAACGCTCGTCCCTGTCGAGCACCTCCCTGCTGTTGATGCTGGACAAAACGCTGCTGCTGTGTCGGAAGCGGTCCCCTCGGCTGTGCTGCAGGTGGTCTCGTCAGTGTCCTCGGAGCTGGAGCTGCTCCCTGAACTGCACGATGAGGACACTCCCTTGATTGATGCCCTTCAGTACCACAATACAAACAAACTCCTAGCCTCCTCCTGCAAACTTCCCATATGTGGCCGGGCTTCTTGCAGAAGTTGCATGGAGCTTGCTGTATCTGTCTCTGCTGCTGAGGTGCCTGGTGAAAAGGCGCTCTAGCTAGAGTCTGGTTCTGCTGTGGCTGCTGGAAAGGTCTGGACTGGAAATGAGGATGTTTGGCAGATATTGCACTGTCGTTGGCCCCCAGAAAAGAATTACGGTCTCTCTTGGTCTTCATACCCAGATCCCGCTCAACCTTGCGTGCCTCCGCAAGTATCTCTGAGTATGTCTCATAAAGAGACGGAATGAGGTTCAATATGGCACAAGATATAAGACATCAAGGAAAGGACAGTTTAAGGGATCAAGTATCAATATCAAAGGAGAATAGTTGAATCAAAAGAATTTTCCTAGATGTGATTGAGTATCTCAGCCTATATCCTATATCCTATCGCAGGCTCGCAGTAGTACAACTAGTTGTCGCACTACCACGACATCACATACTTGTGAAGCTAGACCTGCATGGGCCACCACCAAAAACGTGTCACGACCCGCACCCGGTGTAAGGGTACTAGTCGGAAACAACGCCCAGCCTACGCCGCAGAATCGACGGTAGAACGCTATCTAGATAGTCTATCTAATGTAATAAACCACCAAAAATGATAGAATACTCAATCACAGAACTAAGATAGAATGAGCACGAATCAGATAAGAATAGAATAGTCATCATACAACTCATGAGTTTAAAAATAATACATCAATGAGTCTGAAGAGCAACAAAATAAGCTGGAGACAAATCCAGTACAAAAGAATACTACAGTACTACAAAGCTACAACTCCAGGGTCAACTATCTCAGTTGGGATAAGTCCCTCTTGAGCCAGGGTCTCCGAATCTAAACCCACAACATCCTGGGGTCCATAATAGGTAGGGTACTCCTCAGTGTCATCTGAAAAAATATATCTAGTCAGGAAAGGAGCAGAGTACATCTCTAACAGCAGTTCTAATCCATGATAAAAACTATGTAACAGTAAATAGCTGTGGATAAACAAGATGCACAAAATAGATACAAGAGATATATAGACAATAAGGAAATACTGGAAAGAAATACAATAATGAACAATATGCCAATGAAATAATAATACTAATGACTAAGTGTGTGAGTACTAGCTTAACATGTGATCGGCTTGGGCAAGATACAATGCTGCCTGGCTAATCATACGTGCGGTGCATGATCAACACTATTTGCTTACCAATACTTTATTCAATAAGGATTTGATCACATATCTATACTAATACTCCCCACCCCCAACTGGTATAATAGATCCAACCACGATATGCTATGGCACTAGATTCTCCAAGAAGAGAGTGACTCCTCCCGAAAATCGGGGTCTGTACATGTACAAGATAACCAATGAAATAATACTTGCACCATATACACCATATACCAAGGAATAATATCTCATGACGAGATCCGGATATACCAATCCGTGTAACCATAGTGTCAAGAAAAACATGTATATCTACACTAGATACAACGAACATAGAGGATATCATAAATGAGAAACTATCAGAGAATGTACTCGCCTGAAGTCCAAATGAATAGTCTCACAGATGTCTGACTCGGTGCCTCGAAGACCTAGATATGGAATACCACATTAATACAAGGTCCCGGAAAGAGAACAAGTCAAACTAGTCAACTTCTAGGTCAATAAATAAATTCTAAGTCAAAAGTCCACTATGGTCAACTCTAAAGTCAACTAAAGTCAAACATGGTCAAACCAAGGTCAACCTCACGAGAAATCTATATAAATAATATAGAAATAAAATACAACAATTTAGGAATCAAAATTAGATCCCAATTGGTACCCACACAAAGTATACTAATAATACAATTAATGCACACTCTAAATAATGTATATACAAACCAATATTTATACAAATAAAATAATATATTATTATTAGTATTATACCTCACAAAAATACCTATATATACATATATATATATATACAAATATAATATATAATATATAAATTAAATCTGCCAAATCGTCACTGAAAACAGTGAGCTGAAAATACAATTTAAATAAAACAGCTTATAGTGACAGTCTCAACTGTCACAGAAAATCTGTCGCAGAAACTCTATATATAAACCACTGCTGCTCAATCGGTGACAGTTAAACAACTGTCACAGAAAACTATCGCAATTACCGCTGTCTAAATCCCGCCCGCTGCTATTAATGACAGGACTGTCATTAATAGCTACAGCGGCTGCTGCTGCCCACGGTATATTAATGACAGAAACTGTCATAAAAAATTGCTGTCGCCAAAAGAAATATATAATATATAACTATATATATATATATATATATAAATCAATATAAATCAATATATAAAACAATTAAATATATATATATACTTATATATATACAATTAAATACTAATAGTTACAAAATACATTGCATGTATTAATATACATATTTTACATGGCTAGAAGCACACATAAAATATACTCATTAATATACAAATAATTACATAATAATTATAATTAATATAATTACTCATTTAAACACATAAATATATTTTATAAAATATTTATGTATAATTTATTTTATTAACAAGTTGTATTATATATAAATGCATGTAGAGAAAGCTACATATATATATTTATATATTATAATAGTACACATAAAAATATATAGATCTATGCTACAATAAATACTATAATAAATATATAAAAATAAATATGTAACAACTATATATATTTACTAGTTTTAATTCAAGCATAAATAATTAGATCTATACAAAACACACACAATTGGAGAGTATCACACCGTATCCCACTAGATCTAGGATACGCATGCGACACGAGTCCAACACACAACCAATTGTACCCCGAAGGACACAAATAAGTCACAAATAATATTTATGAACAAATCAATGTGTCAAATGTAGATCTATGTGTCCGTGTCAAAATACGACATGTACAAAGTCCCGTGTCGGAGGAAAAATCCCCAAAATGACACGTATCACCAATTTGTTGGGATACGAACTACATGTACCCAATTATGGATACGACACTAGCCCCAAACACATAAGCACATATCCAATTGATCTATATGATCAATTGACACACACAACAAAATGTAAATTCGGAATTCCATCAAAATTGACACAAAAAGTACCATAACTTTCTCCATGGGTCTCCTATGAATACAAAACAAATTCCTATGGGTAGTACATACATATGGGTTGATTTTACATGATTAAATCTCATATTTAGAAGCTATTTTAATGGAAAAAATTGAATTATAACTATTGGAAGATGGATTCCCAATGAAACCTCCAATTGAGATAAACTTGCTTCCAAATTGTAGATCCTTGCTCCTCTTTGTAGATCCTTGCTTCCTCCTTCTAGATCCTTTCTTCTCAACTTTCTAATGGTGAATTGGGAAAAATTTGGAATGAATTTGGTGGAGAATTGGAATGGAAATGGAAAGAATTTGGGAGTGGGGAATTCTAGATCTAGATTTGGAATGAGAGAAGAGAGAAATTTTCCCCCTCTTTTAATAGGCCGGCCTTGCCCCTCTCCCAAGCAATTGTAAAATGTCCAATGTACCCCTTGGGGCCTCTCATGAAGAAATAATTAAGGAAGGAAGCTTCTAGTCTAATGACTTAATTAATTTAATCCATCTCCTTAACAATGGGCTTTCTAAATGGGCCAAGTCTAACAAATTAATTTATGTTGGTCCATGGGTCCAAACTAAACTAGTTGGGTCCACTAATATAAGTCTAAAATAATTAAATAACATCTAACAACAATTAAATAATACAACAAATAATTATTTACCATGCACAATATTTATTTAAATAGGAAAATACTAAAATACCCTTTTCCTAGAAAATGTGGTAGTGACAACGCTCCCGATGACTCTACGTCTCAAATCGCTCCACTTGCTGCATCCGATCTGGGTCCGTCTCAGCCTCCCGCAACGGACAAACAAAAGTAAAATGAGACTCGTTTCGATAAGCCGTTGCGAAAGGATACAACTCAGGGCTAAAAAAGTCCTACAACTTTGACATATTGGCACAACTTGCCAATACTCCAGCTAAATTGTCACTCTTTGAGCTCCTCCGTCTCTCCAAAGACACCCAGGATGATCTAAGTAAGGCGTTGCAGAATGTCGACACCTATTGGCCCTAGTCAAGCCACCGACCGAGGACCCTACTGTATGTCCCCACTGCAACAATGTGATGGAGTCAATACCCAACATCACATTATCCCAACAAGACATGTTATTAAAAAATAATAGGCACAATCGTCCTCTGTATTATACAGGGTATATCCGTAACATCAAGGTAGACCAGATGCATCGGTTGGCGACAACAAATACTACCATGATCAGTAGTTTCAATGCTAGAAGAATCTTCCCTCTAGAAAAGATTTGCCTGAAGTGTCAGATCGGTGACTTTCGAACATAGGCCATCTGCTATATCATAGATGTAGTTCTATCTTACAATATTTTATTGGGACGTCCATGGATACATGAGTACATGATTATTCCATCTACTCTACACCAATGGATGAAGTATGTTGACGAGCACGGCATCGTCAAGACGGAGTTTATCGACGTAGATCCGTTTAAAGGAGTAGAAGCATATTACTCCGAATCAATATTGTATAAACAATTCCACCAAGGTGAAGGTGGTAACGATGCCGATGAAGAAGCCGAAGTTGGCGTAACACCAGATGAACCCTTGAGGGTTCGTCTCAAGGGTCGAGCCCCTCACTCGGCCGCTCACCTCGTGGTAAAACTTTACAAGAAGGTACCAGAACCTCTGGTCGTGCGCCTACGAAGATCAAGACGACCTCCTAAAGATGATCCAGTACTATCTACTGCCTTTGAGCCTCTGGTTGTAAAACTTTGCAAAAGGCTCCCAAAATTGTCACTCACCCTTGAAGCCGAGCCCGAGAAAGACAAACTGGGAGAATATATGGCTGCTCATGCTGAAGTTCCTTCCTTAGATGATGTATTCCCTACGGACAAGATACCGTACTTTATCAATAAAATGCTGTCTTTGAACTACTCTGATGTTGCACATTTAAGTACAATATATTCCTTAAAACATGGTCTAGGTTTATAATTACATACACAAGTAACTACCACCTATACCGTGAACCAGATTCTCCCAAGTCAAGGCACATATTTCATTGTGCCAGCCATAAGGAGGATGACAAATCCATCATCTTTGAAATGGTAGAGCATCACCAAGACTTCCCCGTCAAAGAACTACTGCCTGATAGTTGTAAGATGCAGCTATACCGCTACAGCTCACAAGCTAAGTGCATCATCCAGAACATGGGATATGACTTAAAGAGCGGCAAAGTCCTAAATTATGGCAAGGGCCGGCATCTTCCACTGGGTTTTCTTGCCCCTAAAGCAAAGTTTGAGCCTACTACCAGTGAACCTGCCACGGTCTGGGGTATGTCACACCATCAACAACTCTGGAAGGGTCAGAAAAAGAAGATGAATTGCATTATCACTCTTCAGAGTCCTCCGTATGGGACTCCGATACAAGTATCGGAGATATGCTCAAATAAACACAATCTATCAACATGGTGTCCGCTCACCCAGAGTAAGATAACGACAAGCCACCCGAACTCTTCGAGGTCGTGCCATGGGCCCAACAACTAAACTTACAGTGGGAGATGCGTTTTGAACAATGAGAGCCTCATACTGAAGACTAAGTCGTACAAGTCGATCTAGGCGACGAATCCTCTCCCAAACCTATCTTCATCATCAAGAGTATCTCTGGTGAGGATCGTGTATCCTTGTTGTAGCTCATAAGGGAGTACATTGATGTCTTCGTATGGAGTTACGAAGACATCCCATGATTGGACTCCCAGATCATAGTACATAAGCTCAATATCTTGTCGAATGCTAAGCCTAAAAAGCAACAGCAATGACGCTTCCGTCCGGACATCATGAACGTTATCGAAACTGAAGTTAACAAACTAATAGCTAGTGGCTTTATCCGTGAAGACCAGTATCCAGACTGGATATCCAATATCGTGCCCATCATCAAGAAGAACAGCAAGATCCGAGTCTGCATAGACTTCCGTGATCTAAATACGGCGTGCCCAAAAGATAAGTTTTTTCGATCACAGATGTAATGATCGACAACACTTATGGCTTCGAGCATATATCCTTCATGGACGGGTTCTCAGGCTACAATCAGATAAGGATATTTTTGGACGACGAGAAGCACATATTATTCTGAACACCTATAGGTGTGTATTGTTACACAGTCACGCCCTTTGGTACACAATCATACCCTTTGTCTGAAGAATGCAGGTGCTACATAACAGCGAGCTATGTGCACTATATTTTGCAACCATTTGGGTAAAAAAATTGAGTATTATGTTGATGATATTACTGTCAAAAGTCACTTCTGGGATGACCATCTCCAAGACTTGAAGACGGTATTCAAACTGATGCGAGCGCACCATCTAAAGATGAATTCCGCTAAGTTCTTCTTGCGAGTCTCCAGCGGCAAATTTTTGGATTTTATCATCACCTCGAAGGGTATTCACATAGACCCTGAGAAGACCAAGGCTATCATCGACATGCGTCCTCCGAAGAACCTTCGAGAGCTTCAGGGTCTACAAGGAAGATTAGCATACATCAGGAGGAAGATTAGCATACATCAGGAGGTTCATAACTAACCTCTCTGGACGTTGCTAACCCTTCATCCAGCTTATGAAGAAGGAAGTCTCATTTGCCTGGACCGAAGAATGCCAATAAGCATTCGATGATATCAAGAAGACCCAACATTATGTGGCGGGGTAGACCATTTATGTAATCTCGCGAGTCAACCTCCTCAGGGTCCTCATGACCAAGCCAGGAGCATTTAATTCTTTTTGGCCACGTGGGACATACTGTTGTCACCTTATGACATGGTTTTTGTCACACAGAAGACGGTCAAAGGTTAAGCATTGGCCTATTTCATGGATGCTCATCCAGTGCCAGAAATTTCAAAGTTTTTTGACAAGATCCCAGACGAAGTGGTGGACTCCAACATGACAACAACAAAGGCCGTTTGGCGAATGTTTTTTGTCGGCGCTTCAAGAATAGGGCCCAAAGGCAATATCGTCGCTGGAGTCGGGATAGTACTAATTTTCCCCGACGATCTGGTTATCCATCGTTCTTACTCTCTCACAGAGTTATGCTCCAACATTGTATCAGAGTACGACACTCTCATTACCGGGCTCCAACTCACTAACAAGTGGGAGTGGACCACATAGAAGCCTAGGACGACTCTAAACTGATAGTCAGTCAGGTCCGGGGCGAGTACGAAGTCCGGCATAAGGATTTAATCCATTTTCACCTATACTCACTAAGTATAATCTCCATTTTTGATAGGTTCTACATAGAATACGTGCCCCGACTACAAAATATCGAGACTGCCACCCTGGCCGACCTCATCGCTTCTTTGGCTGTCCCGTTCAACACTCATCAGTTGATCACTGTAGTCAACCAAGAACTAGTCTGCCCGAAAAATAACCTCTATATGTGTCTAAGTTACTCAGCGAAGGTAGACACTGGTACCCAAGACTGGAGACTACCATTCATCGACTACATAGTTGATAGAATTCTTTCCGAAAACCAGAAAGAAGCCACTTCTATCAAGAGACTTTCCCTCCGGTTCTATTACGATACGACTACTAAAATATTGTATTATCGTTCCTATGACAGGCTTCTATTATGATGTCTATCGAACACAGAGGTGAAGCAAGCACTCTGTGAGGCTCACGATGGTGTTTACAGTGCACACCAACCCAGCCTGAAGCTACAGGATCGCCTCCGGATAATGGGTTATTATTGGCCGTCAATGGTAGCGGATGTCATCGACTATGCAAGGAAGTGTCGGATGTGCTAAATACATGCAGACTTCATCCACCAGCCCTCGAAATTCCTACACTAAACAGTAGCATCTTGGCTATTCGAAGCTGGAGAATAGACATTATTGGACCAATTAGTCCACCTTCATCTAAGGGACATCGATTTATCCTAGCTATCACCGACTACTTCTCTAAGTGGGCGAAAGTCGTTCCACTCGTTGAAGTAAAGACATCAAACATGATTAGCTTCATCAAACATCATGTTATATATCAATTCGGACTACCTCGGAGGATCATCCACGACAATGGTCCACAGTTTGTAAGTCATACTTTCTACCTGTTTTACGATAAAAACCTAATTCAGAACGTAGCTTCGACTGCCTACAACCCGCTGCTACTGGTTTGGCAAAAGCATTTAATAACACTATCATAAAGCTCCTCAAAAAGTTCATTTCATCCAACAAACGTGACTGGAATGAGAAGTTGGCGAATGTCTCGGGGCCTATCGCACAACGGTTCATACACCAATCGGCAGTATACCTTTCTCTCTAGTTTACAGAAAAGAGGCTATACTCCCTCTTGAGGTCCAAATCCTCTCACTTCGGGTGGCCCTCTCCAACCAGTTGACAGACGAAAATAACCACCGTCGACAGTTACAAGAGTTGGAAGCACTCGACGAGAAGCGTTTGTTAGCTCAACAAAGCATTGAGTTGTACCAAGCACGCCTTTAGGGATCTTTCAACATACGAGTCAGGGAAAGATCTTTCTAAGTAGGTGATCTCGTCTTATCGGTGAGGAGATCGATAGTTATGACAAATAAGACGACCAACAAATTCCAGCCAAATGGGAAGGCCCTTTCATCGTAGAGACAATATACTCCAACGGTGCCTACCGGCTTACAAAACCAAATAGATACTTTCTCATTATGTCGATCAATGGCAAGTTTCTCAAAAGATATTATGTCTAACATAGACTCGTATCTCCCTTATCCCCGGCCAGTGCCTATGCACATCACCTACCCTTCTCTACAAAATATTGTCAAAGCCATTATCTGTATTCAGGAGTCTTGAATACATAACAGATAATGGACTCTCAAATCTCCCTAGTGGAACAACTCTCAGGTCTATCAACACTCTCAGGTAGACCACTCAAAGTCAGTCTCTCTTGGGTATTAGTTTACGTCTATACCACCTCTGAACTATGGTCATAACATTATTTTTCTAGTTGAGTTTGCCATGTCCACATTACCTCTGGGCAAACCTCCAGGTTTTCACTATCGACTATCACGTCCATTATACCTCTAATATCGATCGTCATCCAAGCTTATCATCTATACTTAACTATAGATACGTCAGCGATGATAAGTCTACAAAACACATCACGTCCATATTACCTCTGATAGGATTTTAGTCTCGAACTTATTACTTGCACTAAAAGTGCGCAAGAAGTAATAGGTCTACCAAAGATCCCTCAATGGGATGTCCTTAGCAACTATGGTATCATACTACATCCATATTTCTTCTAGTACGAGTACCCAAAATTCATAACACATAAATATGACAAATGCATCAAGGAAGGGAAGAGATAGAGCTTGCAAGAGCAACTATTTTCGTAAAAGCTTTTTCTCTCTCCTCAAGGCCTTCTTATATAGGCACGAACATGCGGCTAGGGAAGACGATGGAGGCCACTTTGAATTCGGATCCGCCTTGATCCGCGTGACAGTAAAAGATGATGGCAATACCTTGATTGTTGGGCCGCTGTGTGAACCGTCTCCTCAGAGTCTGTGTCAAGAAACGACTCAGAATCCCAAAAATTTTCCCAGATATCGATGCAAATCCTTCATTAAATAAAGATTGGATAGCCTGGCAGATGCATCTATGCGACATCATGTCCAAGTGGCATGTCACCCATGCAGCATGCCAAAACATGCTGCCCAGAGTGCCCGTCCATGCTTCTTGTTCAAAGTATTCCAAACTTGTCAGTTTGAAAACTTTGAGGGGGTCTTGTAGAAATATGAAAAATTTGTAGCCATGCCCCAAGGAAAAGAACCCTCAGAACCTAACTTGATGAAGACGTGCCGCATAGAACCTATGGGCCCTCAAAATCTGACTTAAGTCATATAGATTCCATACGGCCAAGGGACACAAGTGACCAGACAACAACAGATTTCGGAGCCGCATAAAGCCCCGACACAATATTTATTGCCAGACATAAAGTTTCGACATGGCATTTTTTGCCCTGAACGCTTCAAAAAGTGTGAGAACTGTGGCACACTAGAAGACATAAAGTTACGTCAGTACATTAATGACTCTATCAGGCGTGCAGTGCCACGTGTTCACTCATATGCGACCTCGATTCCATGCTACCATGATGCCATGGGGCCAAAGCGTCCATAATACCTAGGTCGAACGAGATCACATATGCGGCCACCACTCCATACGTCTCTCAGCTTGCATAATATTTCTTTTACAACCAAGAAGATCTTCACACAATCATTGCTGACCATGTGTCAAGTTGACCAAGTTACGCACACAATGGGTTGAAACAACCCTATCTCCCAATCAAGATTTTATCAACAGCATATCACAACTAATGCCACGTGGCATCCTGTCCGTGATATGCGCCCACAGTTACAACCGTATTCTGTTGAAGGAGCCCGATGCGGCCACCAAACAGAGGCATATAGCATATGCGCACGCATGAGCTATCCAGCCTGGATGGATATATATATATATATATATATATATATATATATATATATATATATATATATATATATATCATGGTAGCATACCCAGGAGACACACGCAGGGACATACAGGAGAGAGACTTCCAGAAAACATTCTCATTTCTCTAATCGGACCGTCAAAGGAGTAAAGTAGCTGCTGCAGTTCTCGATCTCCATCGTCACACTTTCCATAATCAAAAAATATTGTACTTAGATTTTCTGTTTAGGACTTCTTTGTACTATTTTGTTTGTAAACAACAAAGCTTGTTCTAGCTTGAATCAATGGCAAACAACCGCCATTATCTGACCGATTAGACATGAGAGATTTTTTTAATCTCCTTCTAAATCCAGACGTAAAACTTTTAGAAGTTCTTCCATACCTGATCCTTGCACCAACAACATATCCCATACTTTCCTGGAATAATATTTTATGAAGGTAATTAAGTACGAAACATCTCCAAAGTCATTGTCATCATAGTTCCACATATATCAGTGTGCAATAATTCCAGAACATGTATTTTCTTCTTTTAGATAGACTTGTATAGCTACATGTTATGGGACCAAAAAATAGGAAGATTATTCAGAGTAAAGATGTGGTATGTGTTGAGGATTAGACGCTTGACATCCTTGTGGAAAAGTCATCCAAGAGATCATACGTAGATGATTTCGTCAACTTGGATTGCGGTTCTTACACTTCACCAGACAAAACGATGAAAGCAACTTAATATCAGGAGGATGAAGCAGATAATCCTATAGAATATATGGTTCACAATGATCAAAAGAGAAGCCCCCTTAGGAGATAGTGGGGACATCTCAGTCGTGGCGGTCTACTAGGGATCGACATATATCCAAGAGATATCATGTAAATGTATGTCACACTTACGAATGCAGAGGAACTAGAGAGTTTCCAGGAGGCACAAGAAGATGAACACAAGAGGGAGGGGATTCAAGAGATGAAGGATGAGACGAGTTTCCTTCATATGAATTACACTTATGTCCTAGTGCCGCTACTGAAATGTAGAAAAGTTCAAAAAAAAATAATGGATGTTCAAGTTGAAGACTAAATATCAAAGTTTATGACCAAGGTATAAGGCGAAGTCGTTCTTTACTTCATTAACAGGCCAATTCAAGCTCACAACGAGAAGTCTACTAGTAAAGCGTGAAAGGAGAAAATGCAAAATATTTTTTATGCTTCGATGGATGATAATATAATGTGTACCATGTTATGCACAAGGCTGGATAATATACACGCACTTGGTGTGGTCAGTACGTTTCTCTCGAACCCAAAAATAGATAATTGGAAAGTGGTGAAGAGGATTTTTAGATATCTCAAAGTCACCCTAAGTTAAGTTTGTGCTTAAGGAGAACGGAGCCAGTATTAGAAGACTATATTTTGAGGCTAGTCTCATTATATCAATATTACTATTCGAATATACGTGTGAATTATCATGGATATTCATGAGACGAGTCCTTGTCTATCGATATTGTGCCATGATGGCAGTATTGAATTTATAATATTGGTAAATTTATTGGCTTTCTGATATATTTTTTTGTTTTACGTGTATCAAGGATCATAAGGACTATCTTTTGGGATACTCATCTTTTCAAATATATTAAAGACTTATGTAACTAATAAGTATTTTTGAGTTTTATTGAGAACCCTGATAGGATGCAAACTTCCAGAGACTAGTAGACACACATGGCACAACCATGTACCCAGGCTAGGACCTACACATAGAACGACGTCCATGAATTTAGGGTTTTCTCTAAAAATATCTGTGCTAGCAATATATCGTCCATATACCACTTGGGTGTTATTTTTCTCACTGCAGAGCAGCCTGCATATCATTTTGGACTGTTGGGTTTTAATCCAACAACTATGATTCATAACCATTCATACCGCTTGGGTGTTATTTTTCTAATTGTAGAGCAGCCTTCATATCATTTTGGACGGTTGAATTTTAATCCAACAGTCATGATTCAAAACTACTCTCTCTCTCTCTCTCTCTCTCTCTCTCTCTCTCTCTCTGTTTTTTCTTATCCAGAGAGATAGAACCCTCTCATTCCCTCCTTCTCATTCTTTTTACGGTTACTTCATGCATGCTCCAGAGTGTCGAAGCTAGGAAGCAAGGTCTGTGTTATTGATTCGACTTGGAGGTGGGCATAATCAATAGCATGCATCTTAGGAGTCTGTATTGATCATATTGACTGTCTGTAGACAAGTACCTCTCATCAATTGACCAATAGTTGATCAATTATGAAACTCTCATATTTTTATAGAATTTTTGGCCTTTAATGTGTGATTACACATTGTGTCGAGATTGTAGTACTTGACAAAATTCTAATCGATCGTGTATCGGTCGAGTACTCATCATTTTCATGCTTTATTGAATCTTCTTGGATTTTGTCGACACCTCATCCACTTACGATGGATCATCTTGGATCTTGTACATAGCCTCTAAAAGTTATGTTGAGCATGCATATTGCATTTATCGAAATAAGTTTAGATGAGAATTGGTCAATCGAAGACAAATTTACCAAGACATTGTATATTGATTGATTACTATCTGAGCATTATACCAACAGTATATTGCATGATAGTGTACTGCTAGAGAGTTGTCATGCTCATTCTTGTATAAGCATACAGTATATTGGTGGTATACCTTCGATATATCGACAGTATACACCGACAGTATACCGCTAGCACAACAAACTATCAGAATATCTTCTGAAAATCCAGTTTTGGCCATCGGATATCAAGACGATTCGATCGGCAATTGTCCTAATTTTTGTTACATAGTCTCCTGACATTTATGTGGGGATATGGGGCAATTTCATGAGATTTGAATGATCGGATCATTCTTATTGAACTTAGCTTGATTTTGTTGGAAATGCAGATAATTTTTCGATACGGAAAATCCTATTTGATTTCTATTGAATTTCTAAAAAGTTTATTATATAGATATGATTTTCAATATCTAAATTTTTATTTGGCGGTATTTTTTCATTGTAAAATATTGTGGGATATATTTTCATGTCACATAGACATAGAATAACTCTATCAAGGAATCTACATGTAGAGTCCCTCATAGAGTCTCATTAGTTTTAATATTTTTCGTCAAGGATAGATCTTTAGATAAAAAAAATCTTTTTTTTTCAATGAAGAGTCTATTATAGAATTTTATAAGAAGCGCCCGCGAAGGCTTTAGGATTCTTTCTTAGAAAAGTATTAGTTAGGATTCTTTTAAACCAATTTGAATGTGTAAGGGGTTTTATTTTATTTTGGATTTTCTTACCAACACTAGTTTTATTTATTGTTTAGGATTAAATTTTTTTTAGTTTAATAGGATTAGGATTTCTATTATAAATAAGGGCCAAAAATCTTTTGTGAATACATTATTTTTTTATAAAAAAATTTATTATTAAGAGATTTGTTCTCACATATTATGTTCTAGTAATTTCTATGACTTCCTGATAGAATGATATCTAACCCCGTCCTTCTACTATGTCAAAAGGATAGACCAAAGTGTTGGACAACCCAAGTAATGATTGATAACATTGGTACGGAAACGGTATATCCAATGTTTGAAAGAAAAGAAAAATCTTAATTTTTAGAATATCATTAGAGGATGTAAAAAAGAGAGAAATTTTTACTAAGTTGTGTTTGATTGAATTTTTTCTATAGAAAATATTTCTATCACAAAATTTTCATCAATTGTAGTGTTCGATAGCTTATATTTTTCATAAAATTATTTTCTAAAATATTATCATTTTTTTCATTTTTTTTCTAAATTGATGGAAAATAAAACTGATCCAACCCATAGAAAAATATAATTTTCGTGAAAAATAACTATTTTTTGTAGAAAATAATGACAATCAAATATCCAAATTAAATTTTTCATAAGAGAAAATTCTAATAAAAATTTGTGTAGAATTAATTTATTTTTCATAGATTTTTCATCTTGCAATCAAACGTACCCTAAAATATAATAAACCATCAACATTGACACTTCAATACATCTTTTTGTTCAAATTAATACATGAACCATCAACATTGACACTTTAATACATCTTTTTTGTACAAATTAATACCATGACGTCTTATTATTCTTGCGTCTCTTGTTCTTATTCTACTTTATGCTAGACAAAATCATTGTTGTCGTGTTCCGCGACAGCAAAACCTTCTAATTCCCACAGGTGGAGCACTTGAGGATGAGAGTAACCAAGTTTGCGTGCATCTTATGGGAACAATAATTTGTGCTTATGTTCTTAATTGTGACATCGATGGAATGATCGCCATCAAAAATGTAATTTTTCGTACACAAACATTCTTCTAACATCAAGATTTGTGGATTCCATGGCACGTTGGAGTACACAATATTCTCTCGTTAGTAGAACAAAGTTTGGACGGCCAATATAATTAGCAATCTAAAATAGCATGTCCAAGGATCAGATGCCTATGCCTATAGGAAACTGATGAGAGTGGCTATAGAACAATTTGATTCTACACTCATAATTAGGTTTGCCGACACATAAGAGTATTGAAATTTTTGGTGTTGATTTAGACTCCAGAAACGATTTTGAGATAGCTACACTTATGAAATTAACGGACTATATACACGCACGCACAAAAAAAATATATATATATATATTCTAATTCTTTTAGATAGTTACACGTGTGATTAACAAATTATATATATATATATATATATATATATATATATATATATATATATATATATATATATAACGTGAGTAAAATATTGTTAAAAAAATTTAAATAAAAAATTATTATAAATAGTTTTGTTCTTAGGAATAAAACTCATGGAATCAAGAAAAATACTCATATCTTAATCGCTTGGTTAGAATTGTCTAGTTGTAAATAAATAATATTGGGTAGTTAAATAATTAGTTTTTTTAAAAAATAGTTAGTAAAGTATTTAGATACAACTTAGACGGTTCAATTTTGAACCGTTTTCAAATATCTCATTTTATATATATATATATATATATATATATATATATATATAGAAAAAGGGGATATGAGTCATAGACTCATATTTCTACATGAGCCAATGCATATGTGGACCAATAGGAATGAAATATACTAGTGCACATGGGTGGACATGGGATGTAGGAATCCATTCCTATTGGTCAACATGTGCATGGCTCATATAGGAATATGAGGTATAGTGTTCATTTTTCTAAATGAGTCATGCACATATGGAGCACATGTGGACCAATAGAAATGGATTCTTACATTTCATGTGCACCCATGTGCATTAGTACACTCTATTTCTATTGATCCATATGTGCATGACTCATTTAAAAAAATGAACATCATGACTCATATATATATATATATATATATATATATATATATATGAAAAAATGGATATGAGCCATAGGCTCATTCATACATGAGCCAATGTACATGTGGACCAATAAGAATGGAGTGTACTAGTGCACATGGATGCACATGTAATATAGGAATACATTCCTATTGGTCCACATATATTTTTTTGGTTTAAAAGGAAAAAATCGGATTCAAAATTAAACTGAACCATATAATACACTTTGGTTCTATATTTAATATAGTTATCCCTGTGAGCACTCTATTTAAGGGTTTTTATAATTTGGGTTTCGAAAATATTATAAAATTTGTATTTAGGTCTCCATAATTGACTAAATTAGTATTTGAATATTGAACCGATGGTTGATTCGTCATTCATGTAAACAGATAATAAAGAATCTTTCTAATACACAGAAGAAATAACAGTTGATGAAAGAGTCACTCTAGTACACAGAAGAAATAAAATTATAGTAGACATTGACATCTAATATATATATATATATATAAGATTTTTATAATAACATAATCCAGTCAGTCGAGTTCACCGTTGAATCAAGATCCAAATACTAATTAAATTAATTATGAAAATCCAAATATAAATTTTATAACTTATTCGAATACAAAGTCTAAAAAATCTCTCTATCTATAAGTGTTATATTCGTAGCCATTCGATGATGATCGTGAGTCATTTTATCATCAGATTTTAGCAACAAAATATGATATACTATTGGGGCTGCTTATTATTGCAACTAAAAGACCAAAATTGTTCAAATCTTCTCCAAAATGTTGAGGAATCTATCAACAGAAAATTTTGATAGAGATAACAAATTATATTTTAACAACAAATAAGATAATAAGTTAAGTAAAATTTAAATAAGATAATATGTAGCCAGAAGCATTGGCTATATGAGAACATGCACTCATGTCGTCAATAGCAATGGCGACATAAATGTATTTTTTTTAGAACAATGTCCCTGAGAAAATGAGAGTTTGTAAAAAAAATAATGTCACTAAAATCATAACTTCGTCACTAAAAGTACAATTCGTCACTAAAGTCCACTTTCGTCACTAAAATACAAATTAGACAATACGCTGCCAGAAACATTGGCGACATGTCGCTACTAGCAATAGCGACGTAGTGTTTTTTCATTCGTCACTAAAAGTCCAATTTCGTCACTAAATTTTCATCACTAAAACTTCAATTTCGTCATAAAGTACAATTTTGTCACTAAAAGACTAAGTTTCATCACTAAAAGTCCATCCGTCCAAATCAAAAAAAATTCTTAAAAAAACTTGCATACATGTCGCTATTGCTTCTGGCGACCTGTGATCTTATTTAAATTTTGCTTAACTTATTATTTTTATTTGTTATTTAAATATATTTCGTTATCTTTTTCAAAAGTTTTTGACCTATCAATCATAGTTGACAAGTTCAAATGCAGACTCCAAGTTCAAGATACAGTACCTAAGAGCATCTCCAACCCTATTATCTTATTTTGTGTTGTGATTTCTATGTGGCATGAGGCACAAGACAATGTATTTCTTATGTGACAAGATTATATTCACACAGAACAATGAGATAGAAATGTGTTCTCCAATTCAAAAGTATTGAGAAGACAATAAAATCTATTTTTTTCCAACTTACAAGACAATGTCTTCACTTCTTTTTTTAATATTTTTATTCATAATTGATGATGTGGAAGTAAAGCATTGTGAAGTCCATTGTCTAGATCTAGACAACCAACTTCACATTGTCTTTGACATGTCATTGTCATGTCAACTTCACAATTTATTTCACATTTGTAATAAGAAATTGTGATTCCTATATGACAACCATTTTTTTCCAAACTCACAACAGGGTTGGAGATGCTCTAAATAGATGTTAAAAGTACATAGAGCACATTTAAATACATTGATAAATATTTATTTTATATTAATGTTTTTATCAGCATATTTATCAATACACTTTACATTTATCAATACCCATTTTAAGTGAAAGATGATTGAAAAATGTGATGGTGAAAGTGTCAATATAAAATACACATTCATTATATTAACATGTGTTCTTAGGACATATTAACCAAACCCGAAAAAAAAAAGTTATATTAAGGATCGAAGCTCTAATTACCAAATCTGTCCTTTTTTTTCCTTTTCAGAATACTTTTCCATATCTAATTTTATTTTTCACTGATTTTTTTGATATGTCCAACATATTATTTTATAATTGAAAAAAATATTACGCTCACGTGGCTCGATCCATTAATCTTTCGCCACCAGTCAGAGCTCTTATGTCTTGTTCCGGTAACCACAATGGTCACTCAAATTCAACCATTTTTTATCGTCGGAGCTTGGGACAATTAACTCCAATAATTACAGTTAGAATTTTGCAAAAACATTACAATTATATGGAATAGGTTCAACCAAGTTCATTTTAAGTTGTGCAATAAGAAACTTAATTATAATTTTTTTAATAAAACGTAAAAGGAAAAAAATTCTCTAGTAGAACCATAATTTGTCATGAGATTTTGGAGGCCCTTGGCGAATATAAAACTAGGATCTCTCTACAAGTATTCAAAATAAAATTACCAATTAATTGTAACAAAATATAATAACTATGTCTCCATTTAAAGATGTGTGCTATTTTGGAGTATATCGGATACAGAACTCTTGATATGGACACAATTGATTCAACAATTTCGAATTGGACCGGTGTCTCCTAATCAAATAAGGTTTGGGCTAACAAAAATCCTACCCAATGAAGAAATAGTTAGAGATGTGACAAAATTCTATACATTTTTTTTATTATAAAATTAATAAATTGAAAAAGATGGATTATTTTGTGAAAGAATTTTCGGACCCATAAAAGGTAAATTTGTGCTTGTGAAAATTATCTATCCATAAGATAATCCTCCAAGCTATTTGAATTTTTAGGATCAGTTCAGTCCAAATTTAACATAAATCTCAAAGGAGAACAAAAATTAATTCTGACTAAGACAATCCAACGGTCATGTTCAATATGTCATACTATGCTCGCAATAGGTGAAGAAACAACTTTGCGAGCCGTCATAGCATATTCTTTTCGTACATATTGTCCAGAAGGAGCATAGCCTCGTCGTCCGGTCCTCGTCTATGTGAACGACATTCCTTTTTCTCGACATCAATGCTTTGGTCCTCTGGTTCAATGGTCGGATTCACAAGCTCCAATTTGGTGTAAATATCAAATGAACAAGAAGCACCACAGCCTACGACCAAGAAGTACCCTTGTTTTTAGGGGCATGTGCCCCAAACTTTCGGGGGCCCTTTACATGTGGTGGGACGGGGGTGCGGTTTCCGGGGCCCTTTACATGTGGTGGGACGGGATGGGCCCCCCGATACATTGTTGGCAGCGGAATTGGAGGTACTATCACTATAGTAGTTTCCTTTCCTCCTCCTCCTCCTCCTCCTCCTCCTCCTCCTCCCAGCCATTTTTTTCTGTTTGTTCGTTGTCTTGGGCTGAGGAGATCGAGCTCGAGGAGGGAGAGATTGGTCCCTTATCTCCTAGCGCTGGTCTGGTCGCAGTCCTTGTGAGTGATGAATGCTCGTCGATGGCGGCCTCGGGCCTTGGTGGGACGGATGAGATGGTCGTAGCAGGGGATTCGATTCCCCAGCCCGCGATGTGGGTGACTTCTTTATCGGGGGATGGTGTGGAGGGTAGTATTACGCCGCTGGTCAGTATTTCTAGCTCAAGCTTGGAGGGTTTGGATCCTCACACCAAGACTGTTATCAGTATCCTCGACTCTGGTGACGAGACTCCTTCTTCACGAGCTTTCATCAGATCACATTTACTGGCGGATCGTGGATTAGACGTCTCGCCTCCAAGTGAGGAGGCCCAACCGCCTCTATCCGAGAAACATGAAACAAAAGTCCACAAGTCCAGGAGAGCTAAAAACTATCACAGAGTCACTCCTCAGCATCTCATGACTCTTAGGCCATCCTCTTCCCGGTCCAAATCAGTCAGACTCAGGTCTTAGAATATATGTCTTAAACTTGTTTCATATCTCTGCTGGACGAACTGTTACGCCTTGTAGCTGATCATTAGAGTATTGTAACCCGCTTACTTTATTTCAATAAAGAACTTATGAAAATAAAAAAATCACATACCTGGAGTGTGTTGCTTAATCCTATTTATAGCAGCTAGGGTTAAGGTATACTTACAAATATAGTAGTTTTAGAGTTTGAATATTTTATAAAGTTGTAAATTTTGCATTTAGATTTTCATAATTAGTATTTGAATCTTGGATCAATGTTAACTCGTAATTTATGTACACAAACAATGAAAGAGACACTCTACCACACAAAAGAAATAAATTTATAGTAGATATGTGCATCTACCATGAGGTAGATACAAGAATTATTATAACAACACAATTCAGTCTGTCGAGTCAACCGTTGGTCCAAGATACAAATACGAATCAGTACTGTTATGAAGATTCAAATACAAATTTTATAACTTATTCGAAACCTAAAGTGTAAAAACCACTAAAACAATTTCTCTCCCGAATACTTAGACCCAATTGGGGATTTAGAATTGTTCTTTTTCCAAAAAAAATTAGCAGTTGAAATAATTTTGACAACAACATCCTAACCATTCTCAAAAGCTGGCCCAAAATTAGATGTCCAATCCAGCTTTAATGTATGACACAAATACTCTCAAACTATTTGAAAATGTTCATTATTTATAATATAATTTATAGATATTTTTTTTACAAAAACTTAGTATATATAGCAATCAGAAATATATGGCGGTTTTATTTCGTGTCAGATTTGTTTTTTTTTTAAATTACAATAAATCTTGTTTGCAAATTTTGAGTAGTTCAAAATTCGAATGTTGGTGACTTTCGAGTTCCAAATTTGCGAACCATGTCCTATTGGTGCATGACACATATACTGTTTCAAACTTTTGAAAATATTTATCAGTTACATTATAATTCTAGATTATTTTTGACCCTGCTTTCCCCACACACAATTTTTGCCTAAAGACCGAACTCGAATGACTCTTGTGGTTACCGATGAGAGGTATAAAATCTCGACTGGGTGGCAGAAGGTCAGTGGATCGAACTACGGGGACATATTATTCCTTCCATTTATAAATGGTGGGAGTTAGAGGACATTGGACCCAAAACACATGCAATATAGTCTACAAAAAAGTCTTGTACGTTATGTCGGAAAGTCAAAAAAAAAAATTTGCCTAAAGAATTTTTTTTTTTTTTTTTCCTGGTTTTGACCCATCTCATCAATGGATCCTAATTCCGTTTCTTAGTCCGCTTGTTGAGCCGAAAGTGCACATTGGATCACATGGTCCACTGTTTTTCTTTAGCCTACGAATTACTGACTTTAAAGTTTGGTGAAGGATAAAAAAAATAGTAAAGTATATGACATGTATTTGCATTTTCGAAAATCAATAATCAACATGAAGCACTGAATAGTTTTTAAAGGAATAAAATAAGTAGGAAATCGGATCGAGCCAGGCTGGCTAGATAACTAGCTAGTGTGCGGTGAGGAAGATCCGCACAGAATTTTGGTTTTTTTACTCAACAAACTTATATTATTCAAGTAAATTTACACGTAATATAAATATTTTTATAATATTATTAAAAAGTACTTCAAATATTTAAATATATTTAAATTAAGATTTGTTCAACAATTTAAATATTTATGATATTTTTTTAGTTAATTTTTAAATTTAATTTTTAAACAATTTTAAATTTAGTATTATATATATATATATATATATATATATATATATATATATATATATATATATATATATATATTGTGCTGAAGAGAGGAGAGAAAGTTACTTCTTCTTAACGTAATTTATTTTTAGTAAAATGGGTGATGATATACATACGGCTTCAGCTTATTTTTGAGCCGTTTTCAAACGACATTATAATACTAGAGATATTATAATTAATAAAAAAAAATTGTTCAGAGATTTTTTTTTTAGAGAAATACACAAAGAAAAAAAAAGTTTAGAAAAAATTGTAGTTCTAATACATTATGCCAGACCAACTTACAGAATCTATGTTGTCACGTCCCAGACCAAAAATATCGAGGGACTAGTCACGTGGCAATAGCCAGCAACACAACTCCAATCGACAAATCCAGTTTTGATGGACCCGTTAGAGTGCACTTAATCTGTTATAAATATAAATACAAGTCTACACCATCAATCACAGTATAATTCTAGTCTCATCCATACAATTCAATATGATAGACCAGTCAAGATAATAGATAAAAAAAAATATTTCATCATCAAGTCCACATAAGTAGTGTCTCGGGGAACGAGTCACAATAAGAAAAAAGAATAACACTAATACATATGTCCATAAGTCCAAGTATGAAATAACACTAAGCATAAATAACTGAGTACTCAGGAGAAATCATCTGGCACAACCTCGTCCTCTGGTGCCAGTACCGCTCCAACGTCAGCTCCTGTCCCGTAAACCTCGAGGTAATCCTCCTCTGCTGTACCTGGGAACATAATCCGTATCCAGGTCTTTAGGGGACATAGCAAGGTACAAGAAACACTCAAGCCAAATAAAATGCAGTAAATAAAAACAGATTCTCAGGATAAGCTATGCAACCAGCTAAGTGAAATACAAATAAGAGTATTACTAATACTCAGGCTGAGACCACTAAGGCTCTGTGTCGGGGAGCCCCTAGCAGCAAGTAATCTCCAGTAAATGTGCCAAGCTCTGATACAGAGACTAAAACACCTCCAGTAGTATATATATATATATATATATATATATATATATATATATATATATATATATATATATATATATATATATAGCCTGTAGCATGTATGTCTCTTCCCACCCAATGTAACATTATGTCTCATGTCCACAATGTCTAATGTCCATAACACACAAGATCATAACCTCTAGCTAGTACAACGAGTCATAATAATATCCATATAATATACAAGTCTCAAATCACGAATCATGTAAGCCTATACATAATCACCATGAATAACTCAAGAAAAGATTCTGTCACATAAAATAGTGTCAATTGTCCTACAGTCTAACATACTTGGTAAAGTATGCACGTAAAAATAGGATCGTGGTATCAACTCTCTAACTGACATTACACTACGCGTATGGCGTCGACACCCGAATCTTGTTCGGACGCTAACCAACGTCTCACGGACCTAGGTTGAACAGTTACATCACAAGAATATATATATATATATATATATATATATATATATATATATATATATATATATATATATATATATATATATATATATACAAGCAGATAATATAACATGAACCACTGCAAGGTTGGCAAAGTATACTTGTCTGGGCTCTGAACTCCGTCAACTGCTTCTGTAAAAGTGGAATCTCCAAGTACGCCTCCGGATGCTGAAACAAATATTACCAATGCTCTCAGAAAACTTGAAATAGCTAGGATTGACTGCCCATATGTCCAATTTGGACACAGGGTCAGAATTGACAGTTTTGGGTCAAAGCGGGATCCACATATGGCCCACTTCGCACCGTAAAATGTGCCAGAGATAAAGTTCTCCAAATTTGTCAAACATAGTATCTACAATTCCATAACAATGGCACAAACTCAACGGAGTGTCTGAAATTGAATTTCGGTGAGCCGGTCACGAAGTCACCCGTCAAGTGGAACCGTAGGGCCCGCGAAATGGTATTTCGTCAACGTTCCCAGAATTGAACCAAACTTGGGTCACAGGACCAGCGTAACTCTGAGAATCCGATGGCACAAATTTTGTTACAAAATAAAAAGCACACACGAATATATGACAAGTGTTGGAATAGGCCGATACGGTATTTTTTGACTGATACACGTTGATTCCGGTGTGCACGCACATCCAAATCAAGTCATGCAAAATCTACACGTCCGCGTTGACGATATGCGCCTTTCAGTAAAATTTTTATGTGACGAAGTTGCCTCGTTTGGTAGGATGCACCCCGTTTCAAAAAAAAATGGGTTTACAAAATTAAAATTTTGACATATTTCAACAGTAAATAAATTATACAATAAATCGAATTAAAAGAAAGTGTTTAAAGAAATTAAAACTAGGTTATGTTGTCCAGAAGTCTGTTTAAGTAGAATTTTAACATCGCATGTCGTTATGGAGATATCGGGACTTAAACACGCGTACCTGGAATAGTTTTTGTTCCTAAAACTAAGTCATTTTTTACTATTTTGTGTCTCGATTTGTGATCGACACAGGACACGATAAACTAAATTATTTAAACAGGGTTCATGGGGGTCATGTGATCTTCACATAGGATTCGATGATTCGTTGTTTGGTTAACTGTGTAGGGAGAAATAGAGATGGGAAGAAGGGTACCTCGTTGCTCTGTTGATCGTAATTTTTTGGCGGGTCTTCTTGCGGCGGCGTGCGGCGGCGGTTGACGGTGGTCGGGGACGGTCGACGATGTTTACCTGGTGGTAGGGGAAGGGTGGCTGGTGGTGGTGATCTGATGGTGATATATATATATATATATATATATATATATATATATATATATATATATATATATAGGGAGTGAATGGAGAGTTTCGGAACATAAACGGAGGGGTCACGGGCTGTTTTGGAAGAGGAACGGAGGAGTCGGGGGGGGGGGGGGTTTACTATAGCTGAGTGGTTGTGTGTCTTGGTTGGTTTCGGGTGTGGGTGGATTTGAGATTTCGAATTTTAGGGTTTAGTTTATTACTATTATAATTATATATATATTTATATATAGCCATTTATAAATATGTTTAAATCTCATATAATTTTCAGAAAAAATCTACAATACTCTAATAATAGTTGTACCCCCAAAAATATATTTTTTGTGTAATATTTTTAATTAATTAAATATACATAAATATCTATCCATGAATATAAAAAAATTTAATTAGCTAAAATAATAAAAAAAATTCTTAATCTCAATAATTACAAAATACCAATATTAATATAATTTAAAATTTAAATCTTAAAAATTAAGGAATTTGTAATCTACCAAACTTAAAAGAATTGTGTCCTCACAATTTAAGAATTAAACTAATAAGAAATTTAAAAAGACATGGTAATCTATAGGTAGTTCTTAGGTCATACATGCATCTTCGAATAAGTGAGGATAACGTTGGCACATGACATCCTCTCGCTCCCAAGTAGATTCGCCTGGGGAGTGATATTTTTAAGCTACCTGAACCAGTCTGATCGTCTGACCCCGTAATATCTTCTCACTAGTGTCAAGTATCCCAACTGGCTGCTCCTCATACCTCAAGCTCAGTCCCACTAAAATCTCAGAATGATCGACTACGTGACTTGCGTCAGTCACATACCTCATCAACTGTGAGACATGGAATACATCATGCACTCCCTCTAGAGATAGGGGTAATGCAAGATGGTACGCCACCTCACCAATATGCTCCAAAATATCAAATGGCCCAATGTACCTCGGGCTCAGCTTGCCTCTGCTCCCGAATCGATTAGTACATCGAGTATATGAGATCTTCAAGAACACATGTTCGCCTTTCTTGAACTCCAAAGGTCGGCGGTGTGTGTCAGCCCAATGCTTTTGTTTGTCCTGAGCTGTACGAAGATGACTCTGAATTTGCTTCACCTTCTCAATTGTCTGCATCACTAACTCTGGACCGAGTATCTGACGCTCTCCAATGTCACTCCAACATATCGGTGACTTACACTTTCTGCAGTACAATGCCTCAAAAGGTGCCATCTGGATGCTCGTCTGATAGCTGTTATTGTAAGAGAACTCTACCAAGTGCAAATGGTCTTCCTAAGACCATCCGAAGTCTAACATATACGACCTCGACATATCCTCTAGGATCTGAATCGTGCGTTTCGACTGACCGTCTGTCTGTGGATGGTAAGCAGTGCTGAACTTTAGTTGGGTGCCAAGACTCTCCTGCATGCTTCACCAAAAAATGGGATATGAATCTTGAGTCACAATCAGATACAATATTAACTGGTACTCCATGTAACCTTACGATCTGTCGTATATACATGTCGGCTAGAATTTATGTGGACTGTCCAACTCTGAACGACAAAAAATATGCTAATTTGGTGAGTCGATCCACAATAACCCAAACTACATACTTCCCACTAGGGCTTTTTGGAAATCCTGTAATAAAATCCATAGTTATATGTTCCCACTTCCATTCTAGTATGGGGAGCGGCTGTAACATACCAACGGTTCTCTGATGCTCGGTCTTAACTTGCTGACAGACCAAATAATTTGCCACAAATCGTACAATCTCTCTCTTCATTCCATGCCACCAATAGTACTACCTCAAATCTTGGTACATCTTCGTACCTCCTGGATGAATAGAGTATATGGAGCTATGTGGTTCAGACATCACCAGGTACTTCAGCGTTTTAGGATAGATGGGTCGAAGAAATTGAGTAATCCTCTTGAGGCTCACTTTAAGTGAACTGAGGAGTAGTGTCCATCTACCGAGGATGAGAATGAAGATATAGAGCGGGTTCCATATGCCTCTGTTGTGGCAAGTCTCATGTATGCTATGGTGTATACAAGGTCAGACATCGCTCACACAGTTGGCACTGTTAGTAGGTATATTTTCAATCCTGGAAGGGTACATTAGAGTGCGGTCAAGTGGATTCTACGATACCTTAAGGGCACTGTCGATTGAAGACTTTCTTTTGGTGGTAACAGACGAAGCTGGTTGGGTATACCGATGCTGGTATGGCTAGAAATGTAGACACGAGGTGATGGACTTTGGGCTATGTGATGATATTTGTTGGTGGAGGGCATCGTGACAGTCGCGATTGTAGAAGTGTGTTGCCATGTCGACGACAGAGGCAGAGTACATTGCGGCGACAGAGGCTTGCAAGGAGTTGTTGTGGATGAAAAAGCTGCTGCAGAAAATGGGGCTAAAGCAAGAGCAGTACCCTTTGCTTTGTGATAGCCAGAATGCAATTCACCTTGTGAAGAACAAAATATTTTATAGCCGGTCTAAGCACATTGATACCCGGTATAATTGGATACGGAATATGGTTGAAAAGAAGCAAGCGGCGCTTGAGAATGTTCATAAGGATAACAACGGAGCAGACATGTTGACAAAAAATCTTCTAAGAAAAAAGTTTGAGTACTGCAGGCGGATCGTCGGGATGACGACCCCCTCCACATAGTTGTGAAGGGGGAGATTTGTTGCAGTGGGTGAAGTTCCCAACCTATGTGAAAAATATCCTCGAGTTGGATTGAGTATTCATACATATAATAGGAATACCTCAATATATTTGGATTGGGTATTCGTACATATAATAGGAATATGTCAATAGATTTAAGTTTGGATTGGATATTCCTACATATAATAGGAATATGTCAATATATTTGAATTTGGATTGGGTATTTCTATATATAATAGTAATACTAGTTGTGGATTTGAGGCTATATATATGAGGTGTCTCCTAACCCTAAAATATCTTTCATATCTCAAAAAATATTGCAAAAGAAGGCAAGAATGCTTTTACAACATTAGAATGAGAGAGGAAGAGATTGAAGGTTATTTCGAAGAGGAGATTGATTTTGGGTAATTTTTTTCTCGTCATCTCCATTATTTGTTTGTCTATGATCTATTTTCTATTCCAAAGAGTTGTAGTGATCCGTTTGGATCGATGGGAAGTTTGTAAGGAATCGGTGTATTTTTTATTCTATTAGTAGAGTCTTTACACGATTGGACTCCGATCGTCCCGTAGTTTTTTTTATTTGGATTTTTTACGTAAAAATTTCTGTGTCTACGATTTTTGTTTGCCGTTTTTGATTTGTGTGCTTTTGATCGATTCTCTCACAGATACTTTCTGGTTTGAAAAACAGTTTTCGCGATTTCGTTTCCAACAATTAAGTTCCTCTAGTGGTACCTAGTTCGAACGGTTATAGGACATTTGACTTAGTGGTGCTTAGATGATACATTTTATACTTCTTATGTATGTATCAGATACACAATGGACGCGAAGTTGAAAGTATATTTTTTGATGTTACACTGAGAGACTATCTGAATTTAAGACTTATTGACTGAACTATAATTCAAGTATTATACGCTATTTACATTCGTTACTCCCAAGGGGATGTTTGGTACTCGATATTGGGGTATTCCATCCATATTATTTTGTTTGACATAAGTCCAATTTAGAATTTATGAGAGTGATATGTTTTCTGGGCATCATATTTCCATCTTAGGAATTGAACTGGAGTGGCTCTTATGGTTATCGAGAAGAGATATAAGATTCTGACTGGGTAACAGAAGATCAGTGTATCAAGTACAAAAACGTGTTATTTCTTTCATTTATAAAATGGTAGAAGTTTTGGAATAGTGAATTCAAAGACATACAATACAGTGTGTACAAAGTTCCGTACGTTACATCGGATCCCAAGAGTTATGTCGAAAATTCAAAAAAAAAAAAAATCACCTTAAGAGTAAATACTAAAACCTTTGGTGAGAGTGAGTATTTGTTATTCCTACTTGAGAAAATAATGATAATTTTGATATCCCCAACTGACACCGATTAACATATTAAACCAAATTTAAATTGTATTCGAACCCAACGCAACTTGAACCAAAATCTAAGTTGGATCCGATTCAAAATCCGACTAAACCCAAATCTTGAGCAAACTCGATCCAAATTTGATCCTAACAAAAGTTGACATAACCTGATCCGACGCAGAACTGTCCAGACCCGACCAAAATCCAAACACGACTAAGATCCAACATGAACTTTATCCTACATGACTCAAGTTGATCAAAACTCCACCCGACTCAATTATATTATTATATTATTATCTTTTAATAAACAATTTATAAAATATGCTACAAATATTATAATTATATAAATTTATTTATAATAAAAATATAAGAATTTTATATTTCTACCATATTATGTGTTATATACCAAATACAGTATAATTAAATACCTAGAAATTTGATGTAATGAATATTATTCTCAGGAATATAAAATTTCTAGGAATATCATAATCCGCGTATCAAGCGTTTCATGACACTAATTGGTACCATTTTGACTCAGAACTAACTGTTCAGGAGTTACAAATTTGTTTACATTCGTAACTCCCGGCTGTTCAGTTCCTAGCTGGTTAGAGGCGATCACAACTATATAGGTAGAGTTACAATAATGTGTGCATAGCAATTTGATGCATTTTTTTTTAGCATTCCAGTAGTTCAATTGTCACTTAGGCTTGTTTAGGTTGGTAAAAGTGCATTGACATTTGCAACTTCATTGCAATTATTTCTATTTAAAAATTATTTCATGTTTGAATTGATATTGTAACTACATTAAAGGTAATTGTAATATAACATTTTATTGTAATTGTCTTTCTTATTTCTTTATTCTCACGTCCAAGAAAAATGAAAAGAAATTTTATTGCAAGTGACTATACTGTCTACTTTTTTAATTCTCATAAACACTTTTATGTTGCCATCCAATCAAAATATTTGAAACTTTTCATTTGTGGAGGACACAAAATTTTTAAATTCAAATATATTTTAAAAAAATATTAATGGAATAAATGCACTTAATTATAACATATTAAAAGTGATATTTTTATATTTTCGATGAATTACAAGTATCCAAATAGCATCCGAACTTGTGGGATTCGGAAAGGGTCAAATTATTTTCAACACTAATGATTTTGGCCACTCCAGTCAGTTTCTTCCTCTCTCTTCTTTTCATTACTCAGTCTTTTTATTTTGTTACTAGATATTGTTTCAGTTTTCTTGATTTTTATTTATTTATTATTTTTTCTTTTTCTGTTTTCTCGTTTGAAACAACACAATCCCCTCCTTTCTATTTCTCTAATATTTTCTCCTACATCATCCATTGGCTGAGGGTGAAACCATATGTCATGTGGCCTATAGGTGTGGATTCTTTGTTAATAGGCCGAGATGTAAGTATAACTTTTTGTTGAAGTAAATTTTAACATGGGAGTTTTTTTTCTTTTGAAGTAAAATACTGAAATATAAATTCTTCATTCTCACTGTTGGATTATATTTCGTTTTCAATTAAACACTCAAAGGGTAGTAACAATGGAGTTGATAGTTTAGTCTTACATCGGATATGAAGTGGGATAATGAGGTTAGATAATTTGAATTTCAGAGCTTACATGAAAAATTTCTTTTAAGAGAAATGGGCCAAATCCAATATCGTTCCTCATGGACCAACTCCGGTTCGGATTACACCACGTGTCACACCGCGTTGCCAACAAGTGGTATCAAGGCCCGTGGTTACGGGACGGCTCTCATTGGTTCAAGACAGATGTGATGAACGTTCATGCGTAATTAAGCCTAAGGTTAGAGATAACTACACGAATTGGCTTCAAAGGTGGATCTGACGCGTCCAAGATTGAGCAAGACGTTGTGATTGTCACACAATAATGGTGTTGATGAAACGTGTCGGCTTGGTTCTGTGGTCGAATGGATAGAGATGACAATATGTTGGATCTCCTAGGTGCTTGGCTGGCGAAAAATAACAAAGGTACGTAGCAGGGGTGTGCTTGGTTGCTCGGTCAGCAGAAACGAGCTAACGTGGAGATTGATGGATTCTATCTCGTTTTCGGTTGAACACTCAAAGGGTGGTGACAATGGAGTTGATAGTTTAGTCCCACATCGGGTAGAGAATGAGATCATGAGGTGTAGATAATTGAGATTGGTTTAGGCCTTAAATGAGAATTTTCTTTTAAGCCGTATGGATTCAATTCAATATCGTACCTCATGGACCAACTACGGGATCACTTCTATTACTTTAACAAATTTTTTTTTTATTGTTCTTGTCGAATTACATCCTTTAATCAAATACGTGAAGTGAACCAAAATTTAGATTTCGTTTACTTCTGTGTTCTAAATCTGTAAACCAAACAATTCTTAATAAACTTGTAATGCTCCACCTTATTTCCCCTATAAAAAAAAATGAGATTAAACTACGGCTTATCACCTAACTAATTAGAATAAAACTAATCCCGTCATAATCGAGTCGTTACACTTGTAAAGCAAGTACACATACGTTCGCTATTAACAACCCTTTTCGAGTTGGTGATGCCCAATATTATTCTAGATTTCCATATATTTGCAAAGAAGTTAAAGTAGATCATTCATTTGCCAAAATTTATATCATATTTCCTCTCTTTTTTCCTAGCCGACAAATATGGGTGGTGTCATTATCAATATAATCTACAACTGAAAATAACATCTTACTTTTTCGGGTTAGAGCTGCTATCATTGGGGGATGGGGGAATTAATTAGAACGAACCTTTTTCATGCGCTATAATAGATTGAGAGCGAAAGTTTGGAGTAATTGTCGCATTAGACATAATAAAGTTTGAGCATATGTGATGTGATGTGAGTGGTGGGGTTGTGTTTCTAGAATACTTTTTTGACAATTAGTGTTGTTTAACTCCAATCCTTCACGTCCCAATCTTAATTAGTGGAAGTTGTTCAAAAATTTTGTCGGCTTGATGATGTTGAAAGCAAAGAAAACACACGATAGTTATATATATTTTAAAATTTTAAATTATTTGATTGATGATATAAATACAACTTAGACGGTTCAATTTGAAATCGATTCTAAGACACATTATATATATATATATATATATATATATATATATATATATATATATAAGGAGGGATCAACATCCTCCTATTATGTATTCCTATGTTTACAACCGTTGGATCTTGTTTAAGTCATCTAATATTAACCGTTAATTTGAATTAGATTAGATGACTTAAACAAGATATAACGGTTGATAACATAAAAATGCTTCAGGATGCAAAAAAATCGAAAATATGGATCCCTCCTCTCTCTCTCTCTCTCTCTCTCTCTCTATATATATATATATATATATATATATATATATAGATTTGCCTCGTTAGCAAAATAACTCACTAGACAAATGTAGCAATCAAATCTTCCCGCAATTGCTAATTTAATCAAATTGATCCCTCCCGTCAACTCCCCGTTAGAAATGAACATAAGTGATTGTTAAAAAGTAAATTTGAAATACCTAAAATACCCTCCCCCCGGCCAAACCCCCTCCGCCGCCCCCACCCCACCAGCGCCCTCAACCCCCTCCTCCCCGCCCCACCTCCTACCCGTGCCAGCCATCCCCACTCCCCCATCTGCACCACCCCTCTTCACCGTGCCACCACCAGCTCCCCCCTTCCCCGCTACGCTGTCGTTGTGCCACAGCCATCGCCAGAGAAGGTGGAGGAGGATGCCGGAGAGAGAAGGGGGGGGGGGGGGAGAGAATGGAGGAGAGGTATAATTATCATTTTAGACCAAATTTAACTTCTTTTAACGACAGAAATTAAATTGGGTGTAAACTAAGCCAAAATAAAAAGGCGAGAATTTTTTAAAGCGGGGGGTATTTTTTTTTCAAAAGTCATAATATTATGAGGAATTTTTTACATTATATATATATATATATATATATATAAATGGGGTATGAGTCATTGACTCATATTTCTACATGAGTTATGTATATGTGGACCAATAAAAATTAAGTACCCTAGTGCACATGGCATGTAGGAGTCAATTTCTATTGAATCACATTTGTATGACTCATGTAGAATTATGAGCCAATGGTCTATATCCCATTTTATTTTTTTGAAACGGTAAAAAACTTTATTAGCAAAAGAGACAAATGAAGTACAAACGACAGAAAAGAAGGATCCTGCGAATTTGTACAGATCTAACCCCCCCCCCCAAAGCACCTAATAGACCACCGTTATGCCTATCCCTCAGCTCCCATTTGAAGGTAGATATCCAACTCAATATTAGCAATGATACCATGGGTATTAGCTTCCACGTGCTCGAAAATACGGTTATTGTGTTTCCTCCAGATGTGTCAGACTGTGCTGAGCAGCCGTATTCTGGTTTTCTTGAACCAGACACACCCCTTACTCTTCAGATTCTGGATGTTTTTAACCTGTACCACAAGGAAAAGCTTTTCCGTCGTATCCATACCCGCCGCAAACAGCTGTGAGCACCAAATCGTGTGGGTAAAATTGCAGTTGAAGAAGACATGGTCATGGGATTCCTCCCCAACCCCACAAATGTAATGCTTCGCTCCGCATCGGCATTATGTATCAGGTGAGTGGGCAGAACTTTGTTCTCTGATTCTTGCAAGCCTTAATAATAACCTGAGTTTTTGCTTGCAATATTTTCATAAGAGAATGATAGAACCTGCCTTGCATGTTAATGAACGAACTCACCTAGCTTGTCTTTGAAATGATAAGTCTACTTAACGAGAATCCTGAAACGCTTGTCTAAGAGTGCATGAAACACTATCAAATAAACTCTAGTATGCAGACGAGACGAACCATCAGAATAGTTATCGTTGTTGCGGGGCAATCCGACTTATCATTTGAACATATTCAGGCACGATATGGTTCTCTCGGAGCATAGGCGATAGTGAACATGTTCATGCACTCTTAGACAAGCGTTTCAGAATTCTCGTTAAGCAGACTTATCATTTCAAAGACAAGCTAGGTGAGTTCGTTCATTAATATGCAAGGCAGGTTCTATCATTCTCTTATAAAAATATTACAAGCAAAAACTCAGGTTATTATTAAGGCGTGCAAGAATCAGAGAACGAAGTTCTGCCCACTCACCTGATACATAATGCCGACGCGGAGCGGGGCATTACATAATCAGAGTGGCACAGCGGAAGCGTAGTGGGCCCATAACCCATAGGTCCCAGAATCGAAACCTGGCTCTGATACCATTATGTCACGCCCCGGCCCCATGAGGAGGGCCGCCCGGACGGACCGCCGCTTCCTCGCACCCGTAGTCGGATTGAACCAGACGCGAATCACCGCGCCTCGGCGCACAGGACGCGGGTGCGAGGAAGGAATGGCCCGTGCGATACTACCGGGACATGATACCGTGCGAGCCTGGGATTGTGCCCGCACAAGGATTCATCGTTTAAGTTGTGTTTGGCTATCATCGCATCAATCGAGTAAGCAGTGAAAAGGGACATTGTTGCAACGCAATGCATTTAGCCAACTGAGTATTCGGGACAAATCGAGGGACTTGGATTCTCTTAGCAAAGGCATTCGTTCCATACATTATGTCCCTTAATACGATAGCAACTTGGGGCACAATCAAAACCAGGATTCCGGGTCTTAGGGACTGAGGCACACCTATCTTTCCCTCGGACGATCCAGTACCTACAAGCAAGTAAACTGTTGGTGGATCAGCACTTTTATAAGTACTGGTGAGATAAAATAACTGAACAGAAATAAGCATTCACTAAAACCAAAACTAAGTAATCATGTTATAAAAGATTACATTACTAGTGATCTTTTTAGTTTTACCTATGTTCATTTCATACAGTTTATAACAGAGTCATATTACTTGGTTTATGAAAACATCTTTAAAAACAGAGTTTCATATGCAATAAGCAGGATAAGCCGATATTTTGTTTCAGGGGTGTGCGCAGCGTGTCTCGTGAGACTCCAGGGACAGATACATAGCTAGACACACAATGCATATCTTAGGGGCAGTCCATTTATCCAAGCCAACTCAATGATCTAGCTATATGCAGGGCGGTCCCCGAGTATCTCAGGATTGGCAACTGTTGGACCAATATACCAATGACTCATTCATCTGATGCTATTGGCAGCTGTGACCCATGGTGGCTAATGACGCATGCAGTTCAGCTCTCCACCAATATCTATTGTCCGACTGATGCGAATGCATAGAACACTATCAAATAAACTCTAGTATGCAGACGAGACGAACCATCAGAATAATTATCGTTGTTGCGGGGCAATCCGACTTATCATTTAAACATATTCAGGCACGATATGGTTCTCTCAGAGCATAGGCGATAGTGAACATGTTCATGCACTCTTAGACAAGCATTTTAGGATTCTCGTTAAGCAGACTTATCGTTTCAAAGATAAGCTATGTGAGTTCGTTCATTAATGTAAGCCCCTGATTTTTCAAAATTAGTAAAATTGGGATTTTTCATAATTTTCTGGAATTTTCTGGGAATTTTTTTGTAATTAAAATCAGGGTTTTAAATTATTACATGATTTTTAATTGATAATAAACAACATTAAAATATTATGAAAATAATATTTTTGGATGTAAAATGGAAAACTGGACTTAGGGTAATTTTTCTGAAATTTATTGGACCCCGGACCTATTTTTAAATGCCTAAAAACTAATTATTTATTTTTTTATTTAATTATTAATTATTAATATTATTATTATCATTATTATTATTATTTCTATTTTAACACCCGGCCCAGCATCCGGCCCACTGGGCTGACCGGCCCAGCCCAGCATCCGGCCCATCCCGCCCCCTACCGGGTCGGGTCGGGTTTGCCCAAACCCGACCCGCCTCCGACCCGGAGACCCAGCCCCGCTGCCCGGATCCCCCGCCGCCCGCTCGGCCACGCGCAGCGCCGCCCGCGCTTCCCGGCCGTCCCGCCCGCCCCGCTCGCCTCCGCCTTCCCCGCCCTCACCTCCGTTTTCTCCGCCACGACTCCTCCCTCCCCGGCCGACCCAGTTTTCCCCATTCGCCTATAAAAGCCGACCCCGGCCGCTCCCCGACCACTCGCCACCGCCACCCTAGCCACCGTGCCGCCCGCCTGAGCCGCAGTCCCCCGGCCAGCCCCCTCCTCTCCTTCCTCCGCCCTTCCCGTCGGCTCCGGCGCCCGACACAGCCGAGCAGCAGCCGCCCCTCTTTCCCCTTCTCCCCCCGACGCCGGCAGCCCTCGCCGTGCCCCGGTCGACTCCGCCCGTCCCCGGCGACGCCGCCCCGAGCCGCCCAGACCCTCCCCGGTGCCCCTCCGTCGGCCCCCGCCGCATCCCGCCTGAGAGAGGCCCTAACCCTAACCCTAATTCGATCGGACACGGCCTGTGTCGTGTCGGACACGATACGGACACGAGGAAACCCTAATTTTCAGAGCCCTGTTCAGGTACTCATATCTTTCTCCTCGCTGCCCCGTTTTCAATTCCGTAAATTGCGTTGTGAAGCCTGTATGACCCTCTCGGTGTCCGGACAAACTGTTCGGGGCATCGCGTCCTGTGGTGATCGCACACCGCGATCCAAAAACAGGAAAAAACCAGACCCTGTTTCACCCCGGAACTGAGTCCGCCCCGCCAAACGGGACGACTTGGTCGCGTGCGGTCTTCACAGATACGTACGCATCGTCGATACGGACGTGTGAGTTTTCGTGGAAGCTGATTCGGGTGTGCGTGCACACCGGAATCAACGCGTATCCGCGGACATCGCCCCGTATCCGCCTTTTCTGCAATTCACCCTAACTTCGTGCACACTCGTCGGATCGAGACGAAACTTACGCCATCGGACTCATAGCGATACGCTGGTCCTGTGGGTCAAGTTTGGTTCGATTCTGAGAACGTTGACGAAATCGCGTGTCGTGGGCCCCACAGGCCCCGCTCGACGGGCGATTTTGTGTTTGGCTCATCGGAATCCAAATCTGGAAGTTCCGTTGGGTTCGTATCAGCGTTCCTGACCTGTTGACACTAAGTTTGGTGAATTTGGAGACCTTTGACCCGGATACATTTTTCGGTGCAAAGCGGGCCCACCGGCGGACCCCGTTTTGACCCGAAACTGCCGTTTTTGCCCTTGTCTCCAAATTGGACCCAAGGACAGGCATTTCTAGCTATTTGACATCTTCTGAGCGTGATGGTAATATTTATTTCAGCATTTGGACTCATCTCTGGATATTTCCCCCAAGAACTATTAATCGGATCCAAACAACAGGCAAGTACCTGCACTTCAAGTTTAATCTTTATATTGTGATAGTTAATTCCCTGCCTTACATGTACCCTTGATGTTTACACCTAGTGATAGAAATGTTGAATGTCATGTCTTGAATATTGGAGTTCATGTCTTGTTTTTCATGTCGGGTGGGAGAATACTGAAAGGCATGTAGCTTACCCTGACTCTTGCCATGATTAATAGCTGTTGGTGCACGACTGTCTATTAGCCGGATCTCGATTATTCGTGATTAATAGCCGTCTATGACGGCCGGTTTAACCCTATAAACCCCTACATGCCAACTAGGTATTCTAAATACACAAGTTCACACACACAGTTTCTTGTCTTGTTACAGTTCCTATTGTCTGGTTGTAATTCATTTTCCTGTCACCTTGTTCCTGTTTTACTCATGTCCCTGTCTTACAAAAATTAACTCTTAGTTATTGTTACTATTTATTTATACATATTCTCAACATAATACCTGTCAGTTCTTTTTTAATTGTCATGAATATTTAGTTTAATCTTGTTGTGCATTGTGTACTTTGCTCCTTTCCTGACTGGATCCGTTGTTTTAGGCGATGATGAGGACCTTGCCCTACCTATTTTTGGCCACTGTGAGTTAACAGGTGACACATCTGAGGAGCCTGTTCCTATCCAGGAGGCTACTTCTACAGAGCAGTTAGCAGTAGCTGCTTATTTATTTCCTTTCAGCATATAATCGGGTTTGTCCCCGATTTACCTTCTGACTTTGTATTAACTGTGGATTTGGTTGACACAGATTAATTTATAAAATCTTAACATTCTTATTCCTGTGATTATCCTTGCATGTTTATGATTGTGGATGAGATAGATGTTTATTGATCCCAGAAAATGACCTAGACAGCGTACTACCGCCGACACTGCGGCGTAGGCTGGACGTGCACACGCACACGTGCCCGAATAACCGGGCGCGGGTCGTGACACATTTTTGTGGTGGCCCATACAGGTCAACGACTAAATTGTTCGATTTCAACTCAGGGACCGAACAGGCCTGCAATAAAGCTAGGATAAGTTTATAGGATCTCATCCACTTGCTTGAATCATTTTTGATATCTGTATCGTATTTGAACTAATATGAACTTGCATCTTGCCTTGATTCCTGTGTGCCTCTTATTGGTTATTTTGATACAGGAAAATGGACCCACAAGCCAGCAACGCGGCTCATGCAGAAACCCCACAAACCGTTGTGGTTACCCAAGAAGACGATGTGATACCAGTCGGTGAAGGCCAATCATCACAGGGCAGTCAAGCAAGTCAGCCTGCCTCAATAATCCATCAAGATGGCGTTCCACCCTCGACACAGCCTACTCCACCGATGCCTTCCTTCCCACTGGGACCGCCTATGGACGAACAAGAAATATTCCGAATGTTCTACGTGATGATGCAAGCCTATCAGAAGGTTCAACAAGAAGCTCAGCAAAACCAAGCGGAGAACTTCATCGACAGAATTAGCTCGGAGTCACGGAAGCCAAGCAGTTCAAATGCAATTACCTTCGACGAGAACGTCCTTATTGCAGCACGACCTGTGGAGTGCACCACAAGGATCGAGTCTAGCCGGAAGCGGCCGTATGCGTCAGCACCAGACCAAGCACAACCGGAAAGAGCTGCAAAGCGACCACAGATGAATCCAACCCAAGGGCAGAACCAACGAGCTCCCATTTGTGGCTATTGTCAAAAACAAGGTCATATTTGGAAGGATTGTAGAAAGAGGCTAGGTGTTTGTCTACTTTGTGGATCAGCAGCACATCAAGTGAGGGACTGTGCAGCTGCTCCAAGAACACGGACAAACTTACGCGATGACCGTGGAGAACGTGCAGACTCTTAGAGTCACTAATGCACGTAAGTGATTCGTAGATACCGTTTTCTAGTATTATTTTAGCTTGTGCCTACTGGTTCGTGACCTCAGCCCCAACCTAGTAACTTTAAACTTGCTAATAACCTGGAATGTTTTTGGATAACTGTAGAGGTTGTAAATCTTTTGTTACTGAGCTTATTGTAGGTTGTTTTGTGTGTTTAAATAAATTATAGCTCCTTTCATCATCCTCTAGCGTATTTATATTCGTAACACCTTGACTTATGCTGCTATTCTATAGCCTAGTTTTGCAAGCTTACTCTTTATCGAGCTTGTTAATGACAAGTGTATTATTGGGGAGGCCCACAATGATACATTTCAGAATCAGTGTATTACGGTCTGATCAACCATAGTACGCTTGATTCGCCCTTCGAAATAATACTTTACGTGGATTGAGACATATAGTTGACTAGTATACCTGCCCTAGACATGTCTGAGCACAACTGTATTAATACGAGCATGTGAATAGGAATTACCAAGATAGGATTCAATCCACAATCGCTCGACAATTCTCACCTGAATTCTTTAAAACGCCTTGACCCCGATATTTCTATTCTATCACCCCACCCTTGAACTCTTTATTATTGATCTTCGTCTTCCCTTATTTCGGAAAGACGAAACCTCGTGCTGGTATAAGTTAGTACATAGATAGTACTAGAGATGCCACATAGGCCGATCACATACTTGGGGATTAAACTTTCGTAATTGAGGACATATCATATGTGACATGATCGGCATTGAAGTTCGGGGATTGAATGACGTAGGTAAGCATATTAAGGAATATTTCCTTAAGGTATATAGTCTTTTGTGATGTTGGGTAAACTCTAAGTTGGGTAGCGATGCATTTGTCAACTAGAGAGGAATATCCTTTGGATCGTGACCGAGTAAGGTCAGATTGGAAGAAGCAAGCCATTATAATTTTGAAAATTTAGAGGAGTGACTAAAATGATTAATGAATTGATATCGAGGACCCAATAAGTTATATCTTAGATACATGATTTAAATTTTGAGTAATGAAAGTAAAATCGTCAATTTGAATTTAGAGGATATAATTCAGACTTGAATATGGCGAACTACATTCAATTTTTTTTTAAATTTGATGATTTGATTAAGAATTATAATTTGATTGTTGGACTACCTAGTTAGAATATTGAGGATGTGAATGTAATTTAAAAAGTTGGAACATACAAAGGGGAACATTGGACTCGAATCACTTCTAGAGGAATTATGATAGTTAGAATCGTGAGGCAATTCATAAGCATATGCAAATCTTGAAGGTGTTATATGGACTTAATTAAAATTTCACTTATGGGTAATTTGAGGAAGTAAGAAGTAATAACCATAGGTTGAATTCTTGATTGGAACAAGTAGTCGTCTTAAACTTTGAAGTGGTTGCAGTGGATATAATTAGGCTTTTAATTATCGCAAAGAGATGGCGATCGACTTGCCCTATGTACATGAAGGATTAACAGATTATGGCTCGATTTTTTAAATTTCGAGGACGAAATTTTTATAAGTTGGGTAGATTGTAAGCCCCTGATTTTTCAAAATTAGTAAAATTGGGATTTTTCATAATTTTCTGGAATTTTCTGGGAATTTTTTTGTAATTAAAATTAGTGTTTTGAATTATTACATGATTTTTAATTGATAATAAACAACATTAAAATATTATGAAAATAATATTTTTGGGTGTAAAATGGAAAACTGAACTTAGGGTAATTTTTCTGGAATTTATTGGACCCCGGACCTATTTTTAAATGCCTAAAAACTAATTATTTATTTTTTTATTTAATTATTAATTATTAATATTATTATTATCATTATTATTATTATTTCTATTTTAACACCCGGCCCAGCCCGGCCCACTGGGCTGACCGGCCCAGCCCAGCATCCGGCCCATCCCGCCCCCTACCGGGTCGGGTCGGGTTTGCCCAAACCCGACCCGCCTCCGACCCGGAGACCCAGCCCCGCTGCCCGGATCCCCCGCCGCCCGCTCGGCCACGCGCAGCGCCGCCCGCGCTTCCCGGCCGTCCCGCCCGCCCCGCTCGCCTCCGCCTTCCCCGCCCTCACCTCCGTTTTCCCCGCCACGACTCCGCCCTCCCCGGCCGACCCAGTTTTCCCCATTCGCCTATAAAAGCCGACCCCGGCCGCTCCCCGACCACTCGCCACCGCCACCCTAGCCACCGTGCCGCCCGCCTGAGCCGCCCGCCTGAGCCGCAGTCCCCCGGCCAGCCCCCTCCTCTCCTTCCTCCGCCCTTCCCGTCGGCTCCGGCGCCCGACACAGCCGAGCAGCAGCCGCCCCTCTTTCCCCTTCTCCCCCCGACGCCGGCATCCCTCGCCGTGCCCCGGTCGGCTCCGCCCGTCCCCGACGACGCCGCCCCGAGCCGCCTAGACCCTCCCCGGTGCCCCTCCGTCGGCCCCCGCCGCATCCCGCCTGAGAGAGGCCCTAACCCTAACCCTAATTCGATCGGACACGGCCTGTGTCGTGTCGGACACGACACGGACACGAAAAAACCCTAATTTTCAGAGCCCTGTTCAGGTACTCATATCTTTCTCCTCGCTGCCCCGTTTTCAATTCCGTAAATTGCGTTGTGAAGTCTGTATGACCCTCTCGGTGTCCGGATAAACTGTTCGGAGCATCGCGTCCTGTGGTGATCGCACACCGCGATCCAAAAACAGGAAAAAACCAGACCCTGTTTCACCCCGGAACTGAGTCCGTCCTGCCAAACGGGACGACTTGGTCGCGTGCGGTCTTCACAGATATGTACGCATCGTCGATACGGACGTGTGAGTTTTCGTGGAAGCTGATTCGGGTGTGCGTGCACACCGGAATCAACGCGTATCCGCGGACATCGCCCCGTATCCACCTTTTCTGCAATTCACCCTAACTTCGTACACACTCGTCGGATCGAGACGAAACTTGCGCCATCGGACTCATAGCGATACGCTGGTCCTGTGGGTCAAGTTTGGTTCGATTCTGAGAACGTTGACGAAATCGCGTGTCGTGGGCCCCGTAGGCCCCGCTCGACGGGCGATTTTGTGTTCGGCTCATCGGAATCCAAATCTGGAAGTTCCGTTGGGTTCGTATCAGCGTTCCTGACCTATTGACACTAAGTTTGGTGAATTTAGAGACCTTTGACCCGGATACGTTTTTCGGTGCAAAGCGGGCCCACCGGCGGACCCCGTTTTGACCCGAAACTGCCGTTTTTGCCCTTGTCTCTAAATTGGACCCAAGGACAGGCGTTTCTAGCTATTTGACATCTTCTGAGCGTGATGGTAATGTTTATTTCAGCATTTGAACTCATCTCTGGATATTTCCCCGAAGAACTATTAATCGGATCCAAACAACAGGCAAGTACCTGCACTTCAAGTTTAATCTTTATATTGTGATAGTTAATTCCCTGCCTTACATGTACCCTTGATGTTTACACTTAGTGATAGAAATGTTGAATGCCATGTCTTGAATATTGGAGTTCATGTCTTGTTTTTCATGTCGGGTGGGAGAATACTGAAAGGCATGTAGCTTATCCTGACTCTTGCCATGATTAATAGCTGTTGGTGCACGACTGTCCATCAGCCGGATCTCGATTATTCGTGATTAATAGCCGTCTATGACGGCCGGTTTAACCCTATAAACCCCTACATGCCAACTAGGTATTCTAAATACACAAGTTCACACACACAGTTTCTTGTCTTGTTACAGTTCCTATTGTCTGGTTGTAATTCATTTTCCTGTCACCTTGTTCCTGTTTTACTCATGTCCCTGTCTTACAGAAATTAACTCTTAGTTATTGTTACTATTTATTTATACATATTCTCAACATAATACCTGTCAGTTCTTTTTTAATTGTCATGAATATTTAGTTTAATCTTGTTGTGCATTGTGTACTTTGCTCCTTTCCTGACTGGATCCGTTATTTTAGGCGATGATGAGGACCTTGTCCTACCTATTTTTGGCCACTGTGAGTTAACAGGTGACACATCTGAGGAGCCTGTTCCTATCCAGGAGGCTACTTCTACAGAGCAGTTAGCAGTAGCTGCTTATTTATTTCCTTTCAGCATATAATCGGGTTTGTCCCCGATTTACCTTCTGACTTTGTATTAACTGTGGATTTGGTTGACACAGATTAATTTATAAAATCTTAACATTCTTATTCCTGTGATTATCCTTGCATGTTTATGATTGTGGATGAGATAGATGTTTATTGATCCCAGAAAATGACCTAGACAGCGTACTACCGCCGACACTGCGGCGTAGGCTGGACGTGCCCACGCACACGTGCCCGAATAACCGGGCGCGGGTCGTGACAATTAACATGCAAGGCAGGTTCTATTATTCTCTTATAAAAATATTGCAAGCAAAAACTCAGGTTATTATTAAGGCGTTCAAGAATTAGAGAACAAAGTTTTGCCCACTCACTTGATACATAATACCGACGTGGAGCGGGGTATTACATAATTATTAAGGCATGCAAGAATCAGAGAACGAAGTTCTGCCCACTCACTTGATACATAATGCCGACGCGGAGCGGGGCATTACACCTTCTTCACCGCGCCACCACCAGCTCCCCCCTCCCCGCTACGCTGTCATTATGCCACCGCCATCGCCAAAAAAAGGGAGGGGGAGGCTGCCGGAGAGAAGATAGGGGGAGAATGGGGGAGGGGTATAATTGTCATTTCAGGCCAAATTTAATTTTTGTTAACGGTAAAAATTAAATTGGGTGTACATTAAGCCAAAATAAAAAAGTCGAGGGTTTTTTAAAATGAGGGGTGATTTTTTGCAAAAGTAATCTTAGGAGGCCAGGGTTTTTTACACTACAGAAATTAATAAAAATTAAGTACACTAGTGCACATGACATGTAGGAGTCAATTTCTATTGGACCACGTGTGCAAGACTCAAGTAGAATTATTAGCCAAGGGGTCGGAATCTCCCTATTTTTGTATCCCGAAATATTTTCATGATCACAATCGTTGGATCTTATTTAATTCATCTAATCTTAACCATTGATTTGAATGGTTCAAACCAACGATTAAGATTAGATGACTTAAATAAAATCCAACGGCTGTGAAAGAGAGAATATTATGAGATAAAAAAAATGAGGGGATCTTGATCCCCCCCCTCTCTCTCTCTCTCTCTCTCTCTCTCTCTATATATATATATATATATATATATATATATATATATATATATATATATATATATATATATATATATATATATATATATATATATATATATATCTAATTTTAATAATATAAAAAAATAATTTACGTGCAATGTATATGAATTTACTAGTCTATATAATTACAACAAACTTTTAATCTTTCTAATAATAATCAATGAACTATGTACTTTAATAATAATCTATAAAATACATACAAAGTATGTACTTATATATAAAGTATGGTGGCTTGAAAAAAAAAAATTAAGGTGGCTTAAAAAAGGCTCAAAATTGAGTCGTCTAGCCGTTTGTAAATACTTCAATAATTATTTTAAAAAATTAACTATTTAATATAATTTATTTATAACTAAACAATTCTAACGCAAGTAGTTAAGGTGGAAGACATTTTTCTTGTTATCGGAGATCAATTTCTAGGAACAATAATATTTATAATAAATTCATATTTAAAAATTTTAAAATAATAATATCGTGTTATGCATTATCATTTACATACCATTGATAGTGCAGCATGAGGTGACGGAAAGGTAGATGGAGAGGCTGACAAAAGAATATAAAAAAAATTGAAATATATATATATATATATATATATATATATATATATATATATATATATATATATATATATATATATATATATATATATATATATATATATAACATGTTTGGTTCGACGAAGTAAAAATTTTAAAATGAGTTATGTTATTTACTCCTCCAAATTGTCCCTCCAAACTCTCTCTTCTTATGTGACAGCCCTTATGTGACAGTTGACTTGGCATATTAAATAGCATTATGTGACATCTAACATATTAGCTGACATGGCAATTTTTAACCCAAAAAATAATTACCCAAAATTTTTTAACATTAATATTAATATTAGTTTTAATTTTAATTTTGACCATTAAAATTAAAATTAAAATTAAAATTAAAATTAAAATTAAAATTAAAATTAAAATTAAAATTAAAATTAAAATTAAAATTAAAATTAAAATTAAAAAATTGGATAATTAATATTTTGGATTAAAATTTTTTCATGTCAACTGTCATGTTATATGTTATATAGTGCTATTTAATAAGCCACATCCGCTGCCACATAAGGAGAAATAATTTGGAGATGCAAATAATATTAATCTTTTAAAATCGATATTTTGCGTACGCATTGCAGTAAAGTAGAGTGAATGTAAGCTTAGTAGAATTTCTTTCGTTCGTGTGCCATGAAGAATTGTAGATTAGAAGTAAAAAAAATCTTAAAATTTGGTGTTTGGTTAGTTGTTGAAGTAAATAAATATATTGTAATTTTTTGTTTAAGTGACATGAATAGTAAAAAAAACATTTGTTAAAGTAGAGAGTAGGTTATTCTCCAACCAAACACGCAAAATGAGAATGATGATTTCCCACTTCCGCATTCCACCCCGGAAGAAAATATTTCGATGTCAAAACTCCAATTTCGTGATAGACAATATTTTTTGTAGTGGGTGGGGTTCCCAACCTATATGGAGAATACCCTAGAGTACGACGAGCGCCATCTGTATGTCGAAAAAGCTCAAAAAGTGCATTGAGCATCGTGTATTAGAACATTTATGGTAAGCAAATATTATATTAAATTTTCATCTTTGACTTTAATTATATATTTATGATTGGATCTTTCATATATTAACTTTCCATATAATTGGATTTTCAATTTATGGTAAGCTAATTTATGATATAATTTCTATTAAATATATGATTGAATGTAATTAGATTTTCGTAAATATTTTTGGCTTCCATATATAGATTTCAATATAGAAACCCTAATTCATGCAAGGGTTTATAAAAAGGCTCATGCAATTTACAACAACAAAAAAAAATAAGAGAGAAAAAATGTGACAAGAGTGTCATTGCAACTTTGGAGAGGAGAAAGAAGGATTTGAGGCCATTTTGGAGAAGAAGATCAATTTAGAATATTTTTCATTATCTTTTTTCTTCATGGTTGTAATTTATTTTCTGCTCCAAAGAGTTGCGATGATCCATGTTGGATCAGTGAGAGGCTTATAGAGGGTGTATTCTTTTTATTTTATTAGTGGAGGTTCTTCAGTGTTGTATCAGAGTCGAAAATTTCAGAAGGATGTCAGGAGTTGACAGGCAAACCAGGAAAAAAAAGATGTACGCGAAGCCGGTGCGCATAGTAAACCTAAGCGGTGCCAACTATCACTACTGGAGTAGCAAGATGAAGGTTCTGTTATTTGTCAAGAAGCTGCATCTGCCGCTATTTTCTTCTAAGAACCCAGTGACAAATCTAAAAAGGACAAAAAGTTCGAGCATATATAGGTGTGTGGGTATATCTGGCAGTTCGTTGACGAGAGCGTGTACAACCACGCTGCCAGTATTGAACATGCGAGGACACTGTGGGATAAGGTATAATTTTTGTATACGAAGAAGATCGGGATAAATAAATTATTCCTGATCCGGATGATGATGGACCTGCGGTACAAAGATGGAACGTCCATTACGGATCATTTGGGTGAGTTCCAGGACGTGGTTGACCAACTATTCTCGATGGGAGTCAAGTTTAATGACGAGGTTCAGGGATTATGACAACTGTATACATTGCCAGACTCGTGGGAGACCGTACGAGTATCTTTGATCATTTCTGCTCCGGAAGGTGTGGTCAGTCTGGAGTTTGCCAAGAGCGAGTTACTGAATGAAGAGATACAGAGACGTTCTCAGGCCACTTCATCCACATCCCATTCATAGGCGCTTATTTCAGAGAGCCGCAGAAGGGGCAAAAGCAGGGGTCCAGGCGATGGCAGAGACAAAAGTAGGGGAAGGTCCAAGGGTCGGTACAAGAACTCGGAGTGTTACCATTGTGGAAAGAAGGGCCACATCAATTGTAACTATTTTGCTTGGAAGAGAGAGAAGGATGGTGACAAGGAAAAGCAAGACTAGAACATTACATTGGTGGCCTCGACATATGGAGGCGATCTGATCATTGTAGGTGATGCGATAGTTATGAATCTCGCATGCGATGACAACTCTTGGTTGGTGGACTCAGGTGCTTCAGCGCACGTATCTCACAATATGGCACTATTTTCTACTTATACAACAGGCGACTGTGGAGTGTTGAAGATGGAAAATGAAGATGTATCGAAGGCAGTTTCCATTGGAGATGTGTATTTGAGGACAAAGACGGATGCATCTCTTGTTCTAAAAGATGTTTGTATTATCCCTTATATCCGTTTCAACCAGGTATCGGTTGGAAGGTTGGATGATGAGGGTTTCTTCAATCTCTTCGTAAACAGTCAGTGGAAGCTTTTTAGAGGTTCGATGGTGATTGCCAGAGGAAGTAAGAGGTCCAAACTCTACTATATGAAAGGGAGCGCACGTGGGGCACATGAGGTGAACGCATCTTCTGATGCATCTACCGAGTTGTGGCATAAGTGGCTCAGCCATATCAGCGTGAAGGTGATGAGCTACTTATTGAATATGAACGTGATTTCAGGACTCAAGTCTACAAAGCTGAAGAGATGCACGCACTGTTTGGTGGAGAAGCAAAATAAGGTGTCTTTCTAAAGTCACCCAAGTTCAAGGAAGTCGGCGTTGCTCGAGTTGATTCACTCGGATGTCTGCGATCCTATGAAGGTAAAATCTATTGGTGATGCTTCTTACTTTATAACTTTTATTTATTATTGATCTAGAAAGGTTTGGGTCTATGACTTAAAGACCAAGGATCAGGTGCTGCCCACTTTCAAGGAGTTTCAAGCGTCCGTTGAAAGAGAAATGGGATAGAAGCTGCTATGTGTTCGGTCGAGCAATGGCGACGAATATATCGGTCCCTTTGATGCATACTGTAGAGAGAAAGGGATATAACATCAGAAGACTCCGCCAAAGACACATCAGCTCAATGGTGTAGTGGAGCGAATGAACATGACGCTGATGGAGAGGGTACGGTGTTTGCTGTCAGAAGCAAACTTGTCGGACAACTATTGTGGTGAGGCTCTTTACACAGCTACTCATATTATTAATTTATCTCCTAGTGCTCATTTGTAGGATAATGTGCCTGACAAAGTGTAGTAAGGCAAAAAGCTATCATACAATCACCTGCGAGTGTTTGGTTGCAGGGCCTTCGTGCATGTACCGAAGGACGAGAGATCCAAACTTGAGCCGAAGACGAGACGGTGCGTCTTTGTCGGTTACTGTCGGAATGAGTTTGGCTATAGACTCTATGACCCAGTAGGAAGAAAGCTCTACAGAAGCAGGGATGTGGTATTCGTCGATGATCAGACTATGACCAACACTAAGGATTTTAAGATACCTTTTGAGGCTGAGAAATTGTCTGAGTTAGAGTCATTTTGCTTCTAGCAGTTTTCAAAGGACATCGCAGAGGATCCAGTAATGGGAGAGCCAGTACATGAAGTTGCTCACAACCTTGATCATCAGCCTGTTGATGGTGGTCAGGGTAATGATTTCATACTTTCGCATGATGTCGAAAGCAAACTTGATGGAGAGGATACGGTGTTTGCTGTCAGAAGCAAACTTGATCATCATCCTGTTGATGGTGGTCAGGGTGATGATTTCTCTAACCAAATACCCGAAATAAGAATGATGATTTTCCACTTCCACGTTCTACCTCGGAAGATAATATTTCGATGTCAAAATTCCAATTTCGTGATAGACAATATTTGTTGGAGTGAGTGGGGTTCCCAACCTATGTGGAGAATACCTCGGAGTACGACGAGCGCCATCCGTGTGTCAAAAAAGCTCAAAAAGTGCATTAAGCTTCGTATATTGGAACATTTTTGTTAAGCAAATATTATATTGGATTAAAGTGAGGCGTAGAAGCCAATAACTGTCACCATGGCGTAGAAGCCAAATAGTTGTCAAACTGGCGTAGAAGCCAGGTAGGCGTAGAAGCCCAGTAGCGGTCAGATTGGCGTAGAAGCCAAGTAGGCGTAGAAGCCTGATGCTGCATGGAAAGGTAGCTAGCGTAAAAGATAGCCGATCCTCTTTCTTTGACTGAGGTCTTGAACGTATTCTAGACCAAATAGCCTTATCACGCACTATGTAAACACCCTAAATTTTCAGAGATTTTTTAAAATTAATTTTTGGAATTAATATGCAATTTTTCAGGAATTTATATAGGCCCTGTAGTGAGTTTGTAATTTTTAATTGCCAATAAATAACATTAAAATGAAATGAAAATATGATTTTATGGTGTAAAATAGAAAACCGGACTTAGGGTAATTTTTTGGGATTTTATTGGGCCTCAAACCTATTTTTAAAAGCCTAAAAACTATTTTTATAATTAATTAATTAATTACTGTTTTATAATTATTATTATTATTATTATTTTCTGTTTTTTAGCTTTTGGGCCGGCCCGGCCCAGTGGGCCGAGCCCGTTAAGAACCCAGCCCAACCCAGCCCTCACACCCCTAGCGGGTCGGGCGGGTCCGCCCAGTCCGGATCCGCGCCCGACCCGACCCGCATCTCCTTCACCCTCTCCCCTGTCACTCCCACGCTGTCCGGAATTCGCACCGCCCGCCGGAAAAGGCGCCGCCACGACCGCCTCCCCTCCGCGAAAGCCCCCACGACCTCCCCCAGCCCCGCCTAGCCCGGCCACGACCCCCCCTGGATCCCCTATAAAAACCTACCCCTCCGGCCTTTCTCCCCCAAACTCCACCCTAACGCCGGAACCCTAGCCGCTGCCCTCCACCTCCCAACCGGCGAGAGCCGGCCACCCCCTCAACGGAGCCCGCCCCAGCGCCGCCCAGCGCCAGAACAGCACCGCCTCCCATCTCCCCTTCCTCTTCTTCCTCCTTCCCCAGGCGGAGAACCCCCCCAGGCGGACCCGACGCCGGCCGACCCCGACTGGCTGACCACCCTACTCTGGCGAGCCACCCTCCTTCGCCGACCGTCGGCCAGTCCTCCAGCGCAGCCCCGGACACGCGAACACAGCTCAGCCCTAGGCCGGACACAACCCAGGACACGAACTCGCGTGTCGGACACAGTTCAAAACCCGGTTTCTCGGGTCCCCTTCAGGTACTCGTAACTTGCACCTCGGATCTCTGTTTTCGATTCCGTAAATTTCTACGCGAAGCCTGTATGACCCTCTCGTTGCCCTGACAAACCGCTCGGGGCATCGCGTCCTGTGGTGATCGCACACCGCGATCCAAAAACAGGAAAAACCAGACTCTGTTTTACCCCGGAACTGAGTACGCCCCGCCAAACGGGACGACTTGGTCGCGTGCGGTCTTCACAGATATGTGCGCCTCGTCGATACGGACGTGTGGGATTTCGCGGAAGCTGATTCGGGTGTGCGTGCACACCGAAATCAACGCGTATCCGCGGACATCGCCCCGTATCTGCCTTTTCTGCATTTCACCCTAACTTCGTGCACACACGTCGGATCGAGACAAAAGTTGCGCCATCAGACTCATAGTGATATGCTGGTCCTGTGGGTCAAGTTTGGTTCGATTCTGAGAACGTTGACGAAATCGCGTGTCGTGGGCCCCACAGGCCCCGCTCGACGGGCGATTTTGTGATCGGCTCATCGGAATTCAAATCTGAAAGTTCCGTTGGGTTCGTATCAGCGTTCCTGACCTGTTGACACTAAGTTTGGTGAATTTGGAGACCGTTGACCCTGACACATTTTTCGGTACAAAGCGGGCCCACCGGTGGACCCCGTTTTGGGCCGAAATTGTCGTTTTTGCCCTTGTCTCCAAATTGGACCCAAGGATAGGCGATCCTAGCTATTTGACACCTTCTGAGCGTGATGGTACTGTTTATTTTAGCTTTCGGAGACATCTCTGGAAATTTCCGAAACCAGGACCTAAGTGGAATCCAAACCTCAGGCAAGTGCACCTTGCCAAACTTGCAGTCATTATTTTCATATTTTCTGTAAAAATACTCTGCTGGATTTTTTGTGCAAATTCATATAAATTGATTTAAACTGCTTAACCTAGGGAACGTATGGCGTACCTAGTGTCCGATCATAGTCGGGTACCGACACCGTACGCGGTGTTGGGTTCGTCATTTAGAGATGGATTTACGATTCCCTTACTTTGTACTTGACCTATCAAGTACCCTACAACCCAGGACACTTGACACTATCATGGACAGAATCCTCCTGAGATATTCGTGGTGATTCTGTATAGGATACATGACTTGATAGAGATATTTATTATAGACAGTATGACTTGTTGCATTAGTTATAATCCCGCTGACATGGACATGAGACGTTATGGTCATGGCTTGCGTGATTACATTGGGTGGGGAGAGACACACAGGCTACAGGCTGTTTTATATATATATCTACTATTATTGTGAGGTTGTAGACTCTCCAGCAGAGCTAGACCCTTTACGTGTTATTACTGCTACCGGCTCCCCGACACAGAGCTTGTAGCGGTCTCAGCCTGAGTACTAGTGTTGCTCTCATTTGTATATCACATAGATGGTTACTTAGCTTACCCTGCTGTTCATTTATTTATTGCACTGCTTATTCAGTTGGCTTATTTTATCTTGTGCCTTGCTATGTCCACTGAGGACCTGGAATGGATTATGTCCCCAGGTTTAGCTGAGGAGCAGTATCCCGAGATATACGGGACCGGAGCTGAAGCTATTGCTGGAGCTGAACCGAACACTGAAGACGAGGTGACTGCCGAGGACTTCTTCTGAGTGCCCGTCCCAGTACTCATTTATTTACTTCATGTTTATATCTTTTTGTTCCTGGCCTATAGAGCCAGTTATTTCAGACTTAAGTCGGATTGTTGCTCCGACTGACTTGCTGTGATTTGTTGTTGCTACTTATTTCCATTCAGTATGCAGTTTATTTCTTTTATCTTTATGGATGAGATTAGTGTGACTTGTGTAGTAGACCTTATTTACAGCTTAAGTACGCCCTGATGGTTCCATTAAATTGGGTTATCCATCGGTGCGTGCTGCTGGCCATTGCCACGTATCTCCAGTCCCTCGGCATTTTGGGACTGGGGCGTGACATAGTTTTTGTGGTGGCCCATGCAGGTCGTGACTAAATTGTTTGGTTTCAACTTAGGGACCGGACAGGCCTGCAATAGGATAGGTTATAGGATCTCATCCATTGATTGAATCGTTTTTGAACTCTATGTCGAATTCAATTTAATTGCTTGAACTGCATCCTGTTTTGATTCCTCTGTGCGTTCTCATTGTTTTCTTTTGATGCAGAGAAATGGATCCCAGAAGTGGTGACGAGACCCCCTTGGGTACACCGACTGAAGCAGGGTTTACCTGCGAAGCTGGAACGACGCCAGATACCAGAGGACAATCCTCCCAGAGCAATCAAACTGGCCAGCCAAGTTCCAGGTTCAGACGTGATGACATCCCGCCTCCTCCCCAGTTCCCTCCTACGATGCCTGTCTTTCCCCCAGGACAGGCAATGGACAGCCAGCAAATGTTCCAGATGTTCTACGCCATGATGCAGGCACAACAACAGATCCAACAGGAGACCCAACGCCGAGAGGCCGAGAACCTAAGGAACAGCCTAGTCGCAGCATTGGAACATGCAAACCCGCCAAATAGGCGGCCAGCGACGAGATCTATTACAGATTTCCGCCAACTCAAGCCCCGTACCTTCTCGGGCAAGGAAGGACCAACTGAAGTGCATGAATGGCTTATAAACACACAGCATCAGTTGGAGGCCGCCGAACTACCAAGGGACAAATGGCTGACTGCCGTCAGGATGCAACTGACGGACAACGCACATCATTGGTGGTTGTCCGAAGAAAGAAGGCTCGGACATGATCAGGTTACCTGGGAGGAGTTCTCCAGACTCTTCCAGGAAATGTACATCCCCGCTGTGGCTCGGTCAGAACTCCGAGACAGATTCAACCGCCTGATCCAGGGCAACATGACGGTGGAGGAATATAACGCCGAATTCATTCGCCTGAGCCGCTTCGCCCCTTCGCTAATTCCTACCGAAGAGGAGAAGGCGGAAAAGTTCTTTGATGGGCTCAGGTTCGAGCTTCAGAAGTTAATCGGATCGGTCGTGCCCACCTCTTACACCGACGTCCTAGCTGCAGCGCGTTGGTTGGAGCGCGTTACTCGGAGGGAATCAAGCCTAAAACGTCCCTTCTCCTCAGCACCGTCCAAGTCATCACCAGGGAAATATGCTAAACGGCCCCAGAAGAGCCCGTCTCCAAGAGCAGCAACTAAGAACCTGCCTACTTGCCACTACTGCAGCAAGGTAGGACATATTATAAAGGAATGTCGACGCAAGCTGGGACTCTGCCTGGTTTGCGGATCTGGACAACACTTCTCAAAGGACTGCTCGGAACGTCGAGAGGGAGTTCCGAATCAACCAGCTCCACCTGCACCTAGGCCAGCTCTTCCAGCTGGGGGAGCAACTCAGACAGGGCCTGGAGGAGCCAGGCCACCTCTACCACCTCAGGCAGCATTGTTCCAACAAGCTCGTCAGCAAAGGGGTCCCGCTAAGGGACGAGGTCAGGCATATGCACTAGCAGTCACTGAGGAAGCTACTGCAGGCGAAGTGATAGCAGGTACCATATTAGTAACTTCAATTCCTGCTGTAGCATTATTTGATTCTGGAGCTTCGCATTCATTTATTGCTGCTAGCTTCGTAGCCACCCATAGAATAGCTACCGCACCTCTCTCGAAGATGAAGAGAATTCTAACGGGAGGTGGAATTATCCCGGTTAGTGATACTTGTAGATCATGTTCGGTAGTAGTCTGTGGCCGAGAGATGCGAGCCCAATTCCTGATCTTTTCTATGCCTGATTACGATGTTGTACTTGGTATGGACTGGTTAAGTCAGTACCATGCGACACTGGATTGCCGGCTTAGAAAAGTGATATTTAGACCCCCTAGCCTTCCTGAGTTTGAATTTCTACGAGGAGCTGTAGAACAAGGGGTCCAGCCAACTCTTAGGGTATTGACTATAGAAGAAGATTCAAGTTACCCAAGAGTCATAACCGAATTTGTGGATGTGTTTTCCGACGATCTTCCAGGTTTACCACCTGATCGGGAGATAAAATTCACAATAGACCTAACTCCAGGAGCCGAACCTATCACTTCATCGGTATATCGGCTAGCACCTAAGGAGTTAGTGGAGTTGAAAACACAAGTTGACGACCTTCTGGAGAAAGGATTTATCCGGCCCAGTGTTTCACCTTGGGGAGCACCTATACTTTTCGTGCCCAAGAAGGACGGATCTGTACGGCTGTGCATTGATTACAGAGCCCTTAATGCTGTAACTATTAAGAACCGGTACCCATTACCATGCATTGATGATTTGTTTGACCAATTGAGTGGTGCTAAGGTATTCTCAAAGATTGACCTTAGATCCGGTTATCACCAGATTAGGGTGAAGAAGGAAGATATCCCAAAGACGGCCTTCAGAACTAAGTATGGACATTATGAGTTCCTAGTTATGCCGTTTGGTTTAACCAACGCACCCGCCGTATTTATGAGTTTGATGAACGGGGTCTTCCATCAGTACTTGGATAAGTTCGTGGTGGTGTTCATTGATGATATCCTAGTCTACTCCAAGAACCACGAAGAGCACGAGGAACACCTCCGGATTGTGCTAGAAACTTTGAGAAGGGAGAAGCTATATGCCAAACTCAGCAAATGTGAGTTCTGTATGGACAAGGTGCTATTCTTAGGGCATATTATCTCGGGTGAAGGACTGTCTGTGGACCCAGAAAAGGTCACTGCTATAGAAACCTGGCCTACCCCTACCTCTGTTGCGGAAGTGAGAAGTTTTCTTGGACTTGCTGGGTATTACCGGCGGTTCGTAGAAAATTTTTCAAGGATCGCAGAGCCGATGACTAAGCTGACTCGGAAGGATCAGGAGTTCATATGGACGGAAGAATGCCAGAATGCCTTTGAAGAATTAAAGAGGCGTCTAACAACAGCACCAGTCTTGACTCTTCCCTCAGGGTCAGGAGGTTTTGTTGTATACAGTGATGCGTCCGGTAGTGGACTAGGTTGTGTCTTGATGCAACATGGCAAGGTTATCGCTTATGCATCGAGGCAGCTGAAGGTCCACGAGAAGAACTACCCAACGCATGACCTGGAGCTAGCTGCAGTGATTTTTGCATTGAAGATCTGGAGACATTATCTGTATGGAGAGAAGGTCGAGATATTCACTGATCATAAGAGCTTGAAGTATGTTTATACATAGAAGGAGCTCAACATGAGGCAAAGGCGTTGGCTTGAGTTGATGGTGGACTTTGACATCGATCTGCAGTACCACCCGGGGAAAGCAAATGTTGTAGCCGACGCCCTCAGCAGAAAACCCTCGGCTTATTTCTTGACGGAGCAGCCCCAGCTATTACAAGACTTGCAAGATCTTCAGATAGAGGTTGTTCTACCTGGACAAAATGGTTTGCTGGCTAACCTCGAATTAAAGTCATCACTGGTGGAGAGAATCAAGGAAGCTTTGCCTAATGATGCCAGATTTCGAAGGCTGAGAGAAAGAACAGAAGCAGGCCTGCAGACGGGACTTCGCATCCACGAGGACGGAACATTAAGGTGCGGAAATCGCCTATGTGTTCCAAATGGAGAATTAAGGCAGGAATTGATGACAGAAGCCCATAGCTCCATATACTCGGTTCATCCAGGAGAAACCAAGATGTACCGGGACCTAAGACAATATTACTGGTGGCATGGAATGAAAAGGGAGATTGCCCGATTTGTGGCAAAATGCTTAGTCTGCCAGCAGGTGAAGGCCGAGCACCAAAGGACTGCAGGTATGTTGCAGCCGCTTCCCATCCCTGAATGGAAGTGGGAGCATATTACCATGGACTTCGTCACTGGATTTCCAAAAAGCCCTAGTGGTAAGGATGCAGTATGGGTCATCGTGGATCGGCTCACTAAGTCGGCTCACTTCTTGCCGTTCAGAGTTGGACAATCCACGGAAGTACTAGCCGACATGTATATGCGTCAGATCGTAAAATTACATGGAGTGCCGGTTAGTATTGTATCAGATCGAGACTCGAGATTTACATCTCACTTCTGGCGAAGCATGCAAGAGAGTCTCGGCATCAGGCTCAAGTTCAGTACTGCCTATCATCCTCAGACAGATGGCCAATCAGAGCGCACAATTCAGATCCTGGAGAATATGCTACAATCATGTATACTGGACTTCGAAGGATCTTGGGAAGATCACCTGCACTTAGTGGAGTTCTCCTACAACAATAGCTATCAGGCAAGCATTCAGATGGCACCTTTCGAGGCATTGTACGGAAGGAAGTGCAGATCTCCAATATGCTGGAGCGACGTTGGCGAACGTCAAATACTGGGTCCAGAGTTGGTAACAGAGACAGTAGAGAAAGTAAAACAGATTCAGAACCATCTCCGTGCAGCCCAGGATAGACAGAAGCACTGGGCCGATGCACACCGACGACCCCTGGAGTTCAAGGAAGGAGAGCATGTATTTTTGAGGATCTCGCCCACTAGAGGTACTATCAGATTTGACAGCAGAGGCAAGTTAAGCCCAAGGTACATTGGGCCATTTGATATCTTGGAGCGCATTGGTGAGGTGGCTTACCGTCTTGCATTACCTCCATCCTTAGAGGGAGTGCATGACGTATTCCACGTCTCACAACTGAGGAGGTATGTGACGGACCCAAGTCATATAGTTGATCATTCCGAGATTTCGGTGGGACCTAGCCTGAGATACGAGGAGCAGCCAGTGGGTATACTCGACACCAGCGAGAAGACACTGCAAGGGCAGACAATCAGGCTGGTTCGAGTAGCTTGGAAACAACACTCTCCTGGCGAATAGACCTGGGAGCGAGAAGATGTTATGCGGCAGCGTTATCCACACCTATTTGCAGAATCAGGTAGAACCTAAGCATTCTTTAATTCTGTAAAATCTTGCCTTTATAGTTTACCCTTCGATTGCGAGGACGCAATCCTCTTAAGGGGGTAGATTGTAAACACCCTAAATTTTCAGAGATTTTTTTAAATCAATTTTTGGAATTAATATGCAATTTTTCAGGAATTTACATAGGCCCTGTAGTGAGTTTGTAATTTTTAATTGCCAATAAATAATATTAAAATGAAATAAAAATATGATTTTATGGTGTAAAATAGAAAACCGGACTTAGGATAATTTTCTGGGATTTTATTGGGCCTCAGACCTATTTTTAAAAGCCTAAAAACTATTTTTATAATTAATTAATTAATTACTGTTTTATAATTATTATTATTATTATTTTTTCTGTTTTTTAGCTTTTGGGCCGGCCCGGCCCAGTGGGCCGAGCACGTTAAGAACCCAGCCCAACCCAGCCCTCACACCCCTAGCGGGTCGGGCGGGTCCGCCCAGTCCGGATCCCCGCCCGACCCGACCCGCATCTCCTTCACCCTCCCCTGTCACTCCCACGCTGTCCGAAATTCGCGCCGCCCGCCGAAAAAGGCGCCGCCACGACCGCCTCCCCTCCGCGAGAGCCCCCACGACCTCTCCCAGCCCCGCCTAGCCCGGCCACGACCCCCCCCCCCGTGGATCCCCTATAAAAACCGACCCCTCCGGCCTTTCTCCCCCAAACTCCACCCTAACGCCGGAACCCTAGCCGCTGCCCTCCACCTCCCAACCGCCGAGAGCCGGCCACCCCCTCACTGGAGCCCTCCCCAGCGCCGCCCAGCGCCAGAGCAGCGCCGCCTCCCATCTCCCCTTCCTCTTCTTCCTCCTTCCCCAGGCGGAGAAACCCCCCTCAGGCGGACCCGACGCCGGCCGACCCCGACCGGCTGACCACCCTACTCCGGCGAGCCACCCTCCTTCGTTGACCGTCGGCCAGTCCTCCAGTGCAGCCCCGGACACGCGGACACAGCCCAGCCCTAGGCCGGACACAACCCAGGACACGAACTCGCGTGTCGGACACAGTTCAAAACCCGGTTTCTCGGGTCCCCTTCAGGTACTCGTAACTTGCACCTCGGATCTCTGTTTTCGATTCCGTAAATTTTTACGCGAAGCCTGTATGACCCTCTCGGTGCCCTGACAAACCGCTCGGGGCATCGCGTCCTGTGGTGATCGCACACCGCGATCCAAAAACAGGAAAAACCAGACCCTGTTTCACCCCGGAACTGAGTACGCCCCGCCAAACGGGACGACTTGGTCGCGTGCGGTCTTCACAAGTACGTGCGTCTCGTCGATACGGACGTGTGGGATTTCGCGGAAGCTGATTCGGGTGTGCGTGCACACCAGAATCAACGCGTATCCGCGGACATCGCCCCGTATCCGTCTTTTCTGTATTTCACCCTAACTTCGTGCACACACGTCGAATCGAGACGAAACTTGCGCCATCAGACTCATAGCGATACGCTGGTCCTGTGGGTCAAGTTTGGTTCGATTCTGAGAACGTTGACAAAATCGCGTGTCGTGGGCCCCATAGGCCCCGCTCGACGGGCGATTTTGTGATCGGCTCATCGGAATTCAAATCTGAAAGTTCCGTTGGGTTCATATCAGCGTTCCTGACCTGTTGACACTAAGTTTGGTGAATTTGGAGATCGTTGACCCTGACACGTTTTTCGGTGCAAAGCGGGCCCACCGGTGGACCCCGTTTTTGGCCGAAATTGCCGTTTTTGCCCTTGTCTCCAAATTGGACCCAAGGACAGGCGATCCTAGCTATTTAACACCTTCTGAGCGTGATGGTACTGTTTATTTCAGCTTTCGGAGACATCTCTGGAAATTTTTGAAACCAGGACCTCAGTGGAATCCAAACCTCAGGCAAGTGCACCTTGCCAAACTTGCAGTCATTATTTTTATATTTTCTGTAAAAATACTCTGCTGGATTTCTTGTGCAAATTCATATAAACTGATCTAAACTGCTTAACCTAGGGAACGTATGGCGTACCTAGTGTCCGATCATAGTCGGGTACCGACACCGTACGCGGTGATGGGTTCGTCATTTAGAGATGGATTTACGATTCCCTTACTTTGTACTTGACCTATCAAGTACCCTACAACCCAGGACACTTGACACTATCATGGACAGAATCCTCCTGAGATATTCGTGGTGATTCTGTATAGGATACAGGACTTGATAGAGACATTTATTATAGACAGTATGACTTGTTGCATTAGTTATAATTCCGCTGACATGGACATGAGACGTTATGGTCATGGCTTGCGTGATTACATTGGGTGGGGAGAGACACACAGGCTACAGGCTGTTCTATATATATATCTACTATTATTGTGAAGTTGTAGACTCTCCAGCAGAGCTAGACCCTTTACGTGTTATTACTGCTACCGGCTCCCCGACACAGAGCTTGTAGCGGTCTCAGCCTGAGTACTAGTGTTGCTCTCATTTGCATATCACATAGATGGTTACTTAGCTTACCCTGCTGTTCATTTATTTATTGCACTGCTTATTCAGTTGGCTTGTTTTATCTTGTGCCTTGCTATGTCCACTGAGGACCTGGAATGGATTATGTCCCCAGGTTTAGCTGAGGAGCAGTATCCCGAGATATACGGGACCGGAGCTGAAGCTATTGCTGGAGCTGAACCGAACACTGAAGACGAGGTGACTGCCGAGGACTTCTCCTGAGTGCCCATCCCAGTACTTATTTATTTACTTCATGTTTATATCTTTTTGTTCCTGGCCTATAGAGCCAGTTATTTCAGACTTAAGTCGGATTGTTGCTCCGATTGACTTGCTGTGATTTGTTGTTGCTACTTATTTCCATTTAGTATGCAGTTTATTTCTTTATCTTTATGGATGAGATTAGTGTGACTTGTGTAGTAGACCTTATTTACAGCTTAAGTACGCCCTGATGGTTCCATTAAATTGGGTTATCCATCGGTGCGTGCTGTTGGCCATTGCCACGTATCTCCAGTCCCTCGGCATATTGGGACTGGGGCGTGAGACACTAATACAAATATGACCTGAGTTGGCGTATTCCGAGGAGAAAGCATACGGCGTGCTCCTGTAGCTGAAAATGGCCAGGTCGACGTATTTTAAGGAGATAGCGTACAGCGTGCTCCTATCACTGAAAATAGCCTGATGGCGTAATATGCAGAGGTGATGATGTGTACATATTAGCCGTAATTATGGCTCACCCAGTCTTTGAAAATAGAACCAAATCTCGTGCATTAAATACAGAGATCTGCCCTCATCACGCGCATTAACTGCAGAGATATGCCTCGAGCTCTGTACGAAGAGCAACTTTTGACGTGGCGATTCGTTTCATCTTCTGCTGAGCATAAAAGCTCGCGTCTACCTGTATAAAACTAGGCAGCGTATTCCTTTGAATGCGTAAAAGCAATTTGTATCAAGGAAATGTCACTAAACGACGGTCTGGGTCTCTGTGCCGAACCATCATTACACCCGTCGTCTGGGTAGTCGTGCAGTACTCTTTGTCAGGAGTCAGGTTTATTGCATGATCTGACAGGTTCATTCGAGGAATACGAAGAGTTTCTCGTACACCTTCCCGCTGCATTAAAAGCAGATGGGTTTTACGCCATAAAGGTGAGATAGCAACCTTTTTACGCTGAAGCAGTCTGAAATAGTATATTATACGGGTTGTTCAGGAGCTATGTTTTACGATGTACTAGCTTTGAAGCTCTGTTGTACGCCGATGGCTCTGAAGTCATGTCTTACGCCACACAGCACTGAAACTCTGCTTTATGCATACTGCGTATAATCCTGTAGCGTATTTTTTATGCTTCTACAAGACCCCCTTCAAAGTTTTCAAATTCCTCGTAATTTGAAACACTTTGAATGAAGCATGAAACGGTCAAGTTTGACTCATTCTTCGAGGCTGATTTGTTGGCAAATATTTAGGAATTTGTTGGGATTTGGTGTGTTCTTCTCTGCCTATAAAAAGGCGATCGAGTTAACCTATTTTTCCCACACTTCCTTCACCACATATAAATGGTTGCCGAGTTCTGTCATGCTGACTTGAGGAAGAAGAAGAAGATCATGTTCTTCCCGTTCATAAGAAGCAAAAAAAGAAGGCGTCTTCGAGCAAATATCCTCTGCCACGATGGATCATGGAAGGATATCATAGCTTCCTTTGCTCGGGATGATCAGCAATTTCATATGATGATTCGTCCGGGAGAGAGGAAGGGTCGTATTAGACCACACAGCTTGCAAGCTATATTTTCTCCCATCATGATGGTAGACGAGGGCAGACAAACTGACCCTGTCTTCCAGTATTGAGTTGGGTTTGAATCCCAACTCAATCTGTCATGGCGTACGGAGGGTGGGCTCTTGAATAATTTAAACAAGCCCAGTTTTGTATCCTCCCGCCATTAATCATTTTCTTGTTGATCGGCCGCGAAAACTGACTAACTGCTGAAGAAGACGGAGAAGATCTCCAACAATACGAGAACCTGACAAAACAGACTCTTGGTGTGATCCTAAGTAAAAATTGGAAACCCTTGGTAGAACAAGGATTTCCATCATTTGTAATCATAAAAATGAAAAACCCTTTGTAAACTGGATTTCCATCATATGTAATCATGATTAATAAGATTGTCTTCTTTTACGCATCTGATAATTTGCCATATTTTGATGTGATAAAGTCTGAATATGTGCAGCTTTGACACGTCCGAATAATTTTACGCGGACTCTGATAAAAAGAGTATCTAGTCTCGTCCCGTCTTTTACGCGTAACTGAAGACGCGTAGAAAGCTGCCTAGCATTTAAGTCGAATATCCGAACTGTCATGTTATTTTGAACGATGAGTCGCGTAAAGTTCTGAACTGTCACTTCTCTGACAAGAAGAATTTTTGTTCAGAGCATCTTCTTCAAGAATTATTTCCCAAAAATCCCTTGAAGTAGGGCGAGAAATGGCTGTCAAAATTGACCATGCTTGAACTGTAGAGAAAAGATTCTGACTGGATTTTGGATGAACTTCCAATCGACCCAAGAAGAAGAGTCCTTTTCGATGTTGAACTCTGTATGTTTTGGCTACTTGGGATGTTTTGAAGCCAAAAAGGAGCATCTTCTGCGTAAACCCTTGTAATTGGCCGTCTTTGAGAATTGTTCAGATATACGCATACTCTGGCCTGCATATTTTGAGATATGCGAAAAGTCATAGATCCGTAGTATAGATGGGCATAAAATTATAGGTTTGTAGCCTCTCGAGCATAAAAGCTATTGAGCATAAGAGCAACTGGGCGTAAAAACCGTAGATTTTTAGCCTCTAAAAAGAAAACTTTCGAGCGTGAAGTCGTAGATTTGTCGCCTCTGAGCGTAAAAAGCTTCTGAGCGTGAAATCATAGATTTGTAGCTTTTGAGCGTGAAGTCGTAGGTTTGTAGCCTCTCGAGCGTAAAAGCTACCGAACATAAAAGCATCCGGGCGTAAAACCATAGACTTATAGCCTCTGAGCGTAAAATCATAGATTTGTAGCCTCTCGAGCGTAAAAGCTCCTTAGCATAAAATCATGAATCTGCTCTGCACGAAAAACTTTTTGAATTCGCTGACTGTCCGTCTTCCCTAAATGATAGGCTGACGTAGTCCCCAATCATAATCGAATATTAAGTATCGGATTTGGTTAGGGATTCGAAGAGTTTATCTGAACTCTATAAATACCCCAAGGCCTTCAGAGAAGAAACTCTTCATCTGTCTTTTGTAAAAACTTTCGTCTCTTTGAGAACTCTTCTTCGTTTCTTTCTCTGAGCACTCTGAGTTTTAGCAATGGCACCTAAACAACCTTCCACCACTAAGGGAAAGAAAGCTGCCTCCTCTTCTCGCTCCTTTGCTCAAGCACGAGCGACTCCTGTTGGGCTGAATGAACCTCGTTCTGAACGAAGTGCCCCACCATCAAGCTGTGCACCAGGCGTCATAGGTAAAGCTTTTGGGACGACAAAAACGAAAAACCCTTCGCACATGTTGTACGTGAACGCGTTAGGTCATCTTCTGTGTTGAGAGCCTCTTCGAGGAAGATGATGCACAGAGATGTTTTATCATTTACACCCATATTCCTAATGTGTCAGCGTAAAAACTCCATATTTTCGCAATCTGGCGTAAAAGCTTTGACTGTCGAAAATCTGGCATATACTACAAATTTTGGGTGTTACGCTCTGGATAAAAATTCTGGCAAAAAATTCTCAAATTTTGACAGTCTGGCGTAAAACACAGACTGTCAGATTTTTTTGTGTATACTGCCAATCTTGAATTTTACGCCTAGAAAATAGGTTCCAGCGTAAAAACTTAAGTTTTTACAGTCTTGGCGTAAAAGCACAGACTGTTGATCTTTGGCATAAGCTGCAAGACTGTAATGTCTAGTATAGAAACTGACATATTTTTCTTGCATTTTGTACTTAACTTGCAAATACCTCCGTTGGCTGAGGTGATGGGTTCCGCTGCTGGGATACTGAACTCTAATTACCTGGAGGATTTGTCCCATGTGACATTCCCTATTTCTGGAATCCAGTATCCTGAAGGAAGGAGAATTCTGATATCGTCTCAGGGAGAACGGATGATGTTGAGTATGATCAACGGGGAGCCCCTGACGTATATAGATGGGGCCAAATATATAAAACCAGCTTTCCTATTCGGGGATATGATTGATAAACAATCCCAAACGAAGCCCAAGAAGAAAAACTGGGTTTTTACTGCTGGGGGTGTGGTCATGTACCTGCCCAGGATGCCGAGAGATTATCCTATCTCGGCATTCTTCCATGTCACGCATCCCAGGAGGATGTCGTGGACCCTGACCCCTAATCTTCACGGCCAGCTGGGGAAGATATTTTATCAGAAAGGATCAGACCAAGGATTATTTATGAGCCGCCCTTCAGGCCCTGTAATGCCTTTCAGGGGATTATTTTCGGGCAGTGTCCCGAGTGAAGACACTTCACTGCTCCAGCCAGTCCAATTACCGACTTTTTACAATGACTTCATGGGGCATGGAGGAGTATACCCCAAGGTTAATCCTCGAACCAATGGGTGGCTTACTCCTTCAAATCTTCGATGGGCTCGTTTATCTGTCTGGGCCCTGAAGCATTTTCAGACGGAGCTGGAGAGCATTGGTCTGTTCGCGGCTGTGAGTGCTACCAGTGTTGGACTGCCTCCCAACCCCAACCTGTTTTTGGCTTTGATGGAGCGGTATATCTCGCTCACTGGAACTTTCGCCACTCCACTAGGGGAGTTGGGATTGGCCCTTCACGAGATGGTAGAGATTTCAAGACTGCTAATGGGGGATACTCCTTATGAAGAGTATGTTCCCACAAACAGGGAGCTGGGGGATACAAACCCTCGGATAGTGGCAATGTACCAGGAGCTAATGAGCCATTATCTAGCGTGCACCACCTTCTATAATGAGCCCTCTGATTTGGCTCATAACAACAAATGGGCATCCTATCTCTTCTTTCATCATGCCAGAGATGCTAAGCCAGACAAGGTTGTGGATAGCAGGGATAAGCCTTTGAGCCTTCTGAGCGTGCTTAATGCTCAAGTAGTCGATGATCTTATTGATGACGCCGGGGCTTCAGATCAGGTTCTTGATGAGGGGATAGGGAATTATCCTGCAGGCACTAAAGCCTACAGTTATATGAGGCATTATCGCAGGCCTCTATCAAAGGAAGCTCAACTGGCTGGCTTCCTCTCTGTATGGCTACGCCGATTGGTAGTACCTGGCATTGCATCTTCGGATCATATTCACCGTAACACCTTATGGCCTACAGTACGTTTGGTATTTGGGGCAAGACTGGGCCTGCTTCCTGCCATGGTATGCCGGATACAAGCTGGCCTGAGGGCCATTACTGATGGGCTGCTTGCCGACGAAACACGGTGTGACAGCTTTCCCAGGGTAGAATTACCGTTCTTGTATCTGATGGGATGGTTAATTCTTTATAACCCCTGGGTGATGTCTCCCGGCTCTGCCAGTAGTTCGGAGAATAATTTTTTGTTGAATTACAAGAATTCCACTTGGAACATGACCACCGTCGTAGACTGTCGGCGAGCATTAAATTTTGCTAATAGCTCGAAGCTCTTCTGTATCGTCCCCACTGTACATATCAATCAACAGGGACGAGACTTCAGGATTCAGGTGAAAGGAAGATCATTTTTTCTCCTGAAGCTTTTTATTGGTTGGTCTGCATTAGACCTTTCTATTTGTTATACAGAAGTGAAGACCATTGCTTCTTGGAGCCATATCTGCCTAGTCGGTTCGCCAGGCAATTTGGGTATGACCAATTGTATGTGGGAAATTCCATCACCAGCTTCAAGTCCAGAGGTGGACTTATTGATGGTGCGAGAGGATGGCGGTACTTCATAATGGGTTGTACTGGAGCAACCTTTACTGTGCCCGCGACTTCACTCTCCATAGAGTTGCACATCCTCCATTCGTACGCCCAGTTTTATGTGGCCATCAATACCTTCCATCGTAATTTTGATATGTGTGGGAGTTTTAGGATGCCGCCTCATAAGTCCGCTGGAAGAGAGGAAGTCCCATCGGTTTCCTCTGACGAAGGTGAAGACTCTGCCGGTACAGATGCGTTTTTGTTGACAGTACCAAGAAGCGTGATACCTCCACCTGCAGAGCCCCTTGTTATCCCTAATAAGCGAAGGGCTCATATTCTGAAGGAGACTTCCCCTCGCAAGAAGAAGAAGACTGTTAGTGGTCCTGTCAGGACTTCCGGCCATGAGGCTCCTAGGAGTGAGCCTGTTGTTTCCCCGGGCGGGGATGATTTTTTGACTATAGGTCCTTCGCCTATTAGAGAGGGAACCTCCACAGTTCTGGCCGACAGTGTCGAAGTTTCTTTGCTCGAGACTGCTGCCGCTACTACCGCTTCAGGTAGTGCTATGGGATCGCCTTCAAGGCCGAGCAAAATAAGAATATCTTTATCCAAACCAAGAATAGGTCCAGCTCCTTCTTCATCTGTAAGTATCCCCAGCGAGATTCTACCAGATGAACCTCGATTGGATCTGGGTGAAGACTTAGATGACTACCCTCAATCGTCATTCAGTGCACCCTCCTCTCCAGGTATGACAGTTTGCTTAACATCATTAAGAAATGATTTAGCTGTACTGGCTGCAGACGCGACATATACACCATCGGCCATGGGTAAATGTCGTCTTTATGCCTCTTTTTAGAAAAATTAACATCAGGTTGATATTAACTTTCTCTTGTCTTCTTTTCAGAGGAACACATCTACGGGGAGGGCAGCGTCGACGCAACTTTAGGCTTTGTTGTCGCTCCTGCCGATGACACGGAGGTGCCCGACTTTGAAGAGGAAATATTTTCGGGTGCTGATTCGCCCAATACAGTCCTGATATCTCCAGAGGAGGATGAGCTTGTCATCACGACTATGCCTCTTTTGAGTATATCAGCCGCTTCGACCGTTGTTGGTGCTTCTACTTTTGTCGCGCCATCTGCTGAAGCGACGACTGTGACGACACCCTCTACAGTCGTTCCTGGAAGGGGATTCGCTAATATTGCAGCCACTCCCAGCGTCCATTCGGATCTCGCCATGCTAATTGAGCAGTATACTAGTATTTTCTACACCACTTTGAAAACGCTAATATCAATGGTACTGGAGAAGAATCTAGGCTTCGAGGCTCTGAGAAGGTCCTCCCAGTTTGCGATAGCACCGATCGGAGATTTACACGACACTGGGAGAGCTGATGCACTGGAGCAAATAGTTAATAGTTTAGAACAACCCATTAACAATTATTTGTAATTATCCCAAGGCAGCATTGATGACCTGATTCAGGCTGAATATGACTCTTTGACTGCGAGGCTTGTTGGGGAGATGGAAAATCTGAGCAAGTCCATCGAGGCTCAGCAGAAAGAGATGAATGAAGAGCATATCATATTGGAGTATGTCATTCCCCAGCTGGTCAAGTGCGAGGCCGAATATGAGGAAGAGGCAGCGAGGGTCCGCAAATTGAAAGATGAACTCGCTCAGGCAGAGGAGAGGGTTCTCGCTTCATCGGCAGTTAGAGATGTGCTGAAGGACCAAATGGAAGCGGCTCAGTAGAACCTGACACGTGTGGGTGTCATCCACGCAGGTTTTATACATGCTCGGTCTAAATTGTCTGCCTTGAACAATGAGGAGGCAAGATTGGAGCGGGCTCGCGCTACAGTTTTGAGCTCCCGGAATGAGACGATGGCCGCACTGGCGCAGCAGATCCGTGATTTGACTGCTCCTCCCCAATGATGTACTTTCTTGTTTCTCCTGTAATTTTTCGGAGATAATAAAGACACATTTTCTGACTTTGTGGGCCCATCATTTTAGAATGTGATAGGCTAGGGTGAAAGTGATATCAGAGGTATCATTAACATGACATTCTTTCGTTAAGGTTTTGCTGAATGTAAATCTATTCAGAGTTAACATGAACCTGAAAGAATATAATCCAACTAAATTTGTATAATAAACACTATAAGAGGTAATATGAATATGATAGGATTACAAATTAGTTAAGGATATCTATTCGGAGGTCACATGAACCTGATAGAATATGATCCAGCTAACCTTTGTGCATGGTATCGTCAGAATGAGATCTTCGTCATACTCCATTAAACGAAGGAGATCAAGTATAGTACTTCTTCGGGATTTTGCAATTGATAGTAGCCATTGCCAAATTTCTATTAGGCTTGGCTAATCTGTAAGCGTGATTTGCAATCATATAAGGGCCCTCTATTTCTTTATGATTGTTTGCGTGAATTTTAGACATCGTACCAGAGGTAATATGGATGTGGTACGATACCGTATTTGTTGAGGACATCCCACTGGAGGATTTTTAGTGGACCTATTACTTCTTGTGCACGAGAGTACAAGTAATAGGTTTGAGACAAATCCTGACAAAGGTAATCTAGATGCAATAAAATACGACTCTGTAGGGATGAATAGGGACTGACTCTTTCTTCGTCGGGAAAATAAGGATAGTTCAGAGGTAATATGGACATGAACCTTTCGCTTTCCGTTGCGGGCATTCCACAGGGAAATTTTTGTGGACCTATTACTTCTTGTGCACGAGAGTGCAAGTAATAAGTTTAGGACAAGCCCTGCCAGGGGTAATATGGACGTGGCAGTTTTTGTGGACTTAACACCACTGGCGTACTTAGAATTAAGTATGGTTGTTAAGTTGAGACGACAACCGATATCAGCGGTAATATGGACGTGATAATCGATAGCCAAAAACTCAAAAAGTTTGTTAAGAGGTAATATAAACATGACAAACTTTTGAGTTGTGACTCCATTAGGGATGGAGGTATATATCTGCTCAGAGGTAATATGGATATGGCAGTTTTTGTGGACTTAACACCACTGGCGTACTTAGAGTTAAGTACGGGTGTTAAGTTGAGATAACAACCGATATCAGAGGTAATGTGGACGTGATATTCGATAGCCAAAAACTCGGAAAGTTTGTTCAGAGGTAATATAAATATGACAAACTTTTGAGTTGTGACTCCATTGGGGATGGAGGTATATATCTACTCAGAGGTAATATGGACATGACAGTTTTTGTGGACTTAACACCACTGGCGTACTTAGAGTTAAGTAGGGTGTTAAGTTGAGATGACAACCGATATCAGAGGTAATGTGGACGTGATATCGATAGCCAAAAACTCAAAAAGTTTGTTCAGAGGTAATATGAACAAGACAAACTTTTGAGTTGTGACTCCATTGGGGATGGAGGTATATATCTGCTCAGAAGTAATATGGACATGGCAGTTTTTGTGGACTTAACACCACTGGCGTACTTAGAGTTAAGTATAGGTGTTAAGTTGAGATGACAACCGATATCAGAGGTAATGTGGACGTGATATCGATAGCCAAAAACTCGAAAAGTTTATTCAGAGGTAATATGAACATGACAAACTTTTGAGTTGTGACTCCATTGGGGATGGAGGTATATATCTGCTCAGAGGTAATATGGACATGGCAGTTTTTGTGGACTTAACACCACTGGCATACTTAGAGTTAAGTACGGGTGTTAAGTTGAGATGACAACCAATATCAGAGGTAATGTGGACGTGATATCGATAGCCAAAAACTCGAAAAGTTTGTTCAGAGGTAATATGAACATGACAAACTTTTGAGTTGTGACTCCATTGGGGATGAAGGTATATATCTGCTTAGAGGTAATATGGACATGACAGTTTTTGTGGACTTAACACCACTGGCGTACTTAGAGTTAAGTACGGGTGTTAAGTTAAGATGACAACCGATATCAGAGGTAATGTAGACGTGATATCGATAGCCAAAAACTCAGAAAGTTTGTTCAGAGGTAATATGAACATGACAAACTCAACTGGGGAAATGAAGAAATGTTTGGACAATAGTTCAGAGGTAATATGAACGTGAACTCATATGCGAAGAATTCACTGTGGAGTGATTTTCCTGAGTGGGGATAGACCTGAAGAATTCTCTGGGGAAACTTTATGGACTCATCATCCGATATTTTCTTGAGGGAGCAAATTGTTACGTCAGAGTAAAATCAATTTGCAGTGATTGTCCCCTCATTTATAAATGCAAAGTGACGACTTCGGCGTCGATCAACTCTTGTATTCTTCTTTTCAGTATATAGCACGCCCTTGTAGGGTGATGAATGTACCGATGGAAGAGGCAATAATCTGGGTCATCGACTTTGCCAACCCTCTTCGGGTATCTGATGTTGGGTAGCTGAAGTTTGTTTTCCTTCATCAATATATTGAAGATTTCAATGATGTCATCTTCATTGAAGGAGAAAGTCTTCTTCGGCCTTTTGGCTCCCGTTGCCTGAGTTTTACGGTCTTTCGGGAAGATCGTCATCGTTGCATCATCTTCGGATTCAGAGGAAATTCTACCCCCAGCTTTGGATACTGCCCTATTTTGTCGAGGTAGACTACCCCCAGACATGTCGTGGCATTTGCTGACAGAAGTTGATTTAGAAGGACCTGGCTCTGATATTACAGGATCAGACTCTGGAGATTTGGAGTTTGCAAGAGATGCAGTATACCCCAACCCAAAATGAGTTTGTTGACAGTAAGGATTACCATGCAACGGTGTTCGTCTGCCTTTTCCATAGTTGAGGCCTTGTTTCAACTTCAAATCATAACCCATGCTTTGTATAATCTTTAAAGCTTGTGGGCTATATCTATGGATTTGCATTTTCCCAGCATCGGACTCGTGAGCGTTTTCTTGTACAATTGGTCTGTTGCACATGCGACCGAAGACTATTGGATGCTGATTGCCACGAGTAGGCGGGATAATAAAGATAGAATCTTTATGTGGCCCATATGTCATGACGACATTAGATGTTGACTCATCTTCCCACAGGATCTCCCCACGCTTGGAAGCTAAGGACTCCAAATCTTGATTTTGACCCCTGTCTTTGCGTTTTTGGGTCAAGAAATTACTCAAGTCAGCAGCAGAAGAAGAAGGCTTGTTCCTCCTGTTTACATCAGTTGGAATACGGATATTGGAAACCCCAACCCTTTCTCTGCCATCTATATACAGCAGCTAAGCCATATGAGTAGCACATGATCTATGAGGAGCGTATCTATCCACAACCCGGGCTTTCTTTACGATGAGGGACTTCTCCTGGCGTAATTTGGAATTTTGCTCAGGCTGGCGTAAAACTGAGGAAGTCCTCAATCGGCCATCAGCTTCTCGCATAATCTGGAGAGCGGAAAGATTCTTCTCTTGCTGGCGTAAAGGCCGAGAAGTTGAGAGATCCGCCACTTGTTTTCCTTTGCGTAGATTGCAGGGCCCATCTGCTTTTCCACGGAGGAAAGATGCATTTTTATGCGCGGAGCACGTAGGGAATTTCTGAATTGGCGTTGAGGCATTATCAAAAATTTTGTCTGCCACGTCACAGACGGGAGACTGAGTTTTACACGCAGAGCACGGAGCAGACTTCTGGACTAGCACTGAGGCATAACCAAAAGTTTTGTCTACCACGTCACAGACGGGAGACAAAGTTTTACGTGCAGAGCGCGGAGTAGACTTCTGGACTAGCACGGAGGCGTGGCCAGAAGTTTTGTCTGCCACGTCACCGACGGGAGACCGAGTTTTATGTGCGGGGCACGGAGGTTGCGAAGCTACAACCTTGCTGGTCTGCGAAACCAGAGATTCTGGGTTCGTTCCCCAGCAGAGTCGCCATCTTGTGTTTGATAATAAACGAAAGAAATAAAACTAGGTTTATACGAAACCCTTTCTTAGGTTTACAAACAAGAAGTACTATTAATCCTATACGAGGATGTTAAGTACAAAATTTAATTTGGGTAAATATTGCTATAGGAGTCTGATCTGCGGTCGATCACTTTGTCCCTTGGACCACACGATGATGAAGAAGTTCTGTAGAAGAAGGAATAGCTTCAAAGATTGCGAGAAGGAGTGGATGCTTGATGCCAAGATCGTCGCTCACTACTCTTTGTCTGTGCTCCTCTCTCTCTCTTCGATTTTACAACTTTTCTCCTCAATTCTTCGACTTTTCCGACCTCTATTCTCCGAGTCCTTCGAACCTGGACCTCCGTGGACGGAGGTCTCTATTTATAGAGTTTAGTGACAGTAACCGTCCAATCGGCGTAGAAGCCGGACAGTAGAGAGTGTGGCACTTTTTATGCGGCGGTTATAATAACTGCCACCCACGTATAAATGATCTTCTGAATCTGCGTGTGATGCGTGTCCCATTATGAGGTGACACGTATAACTGCTGCGAAGATCACGGCATGCAAGCCACGTAGGTAACTGCCCCTATCGTAGAAAAGGTTGGCGTAGAAGCCAATGACTGTCACAATGCGTAGAAGCCAAATAGTTGTCAAACTGGCGTAGAAACCAGGTAGACGTAGAAGCCCAGTAGCTGTCAGATTGGCGTAGAAGCCAAGTAGGCGTAGAAGCCTGATGCTGCATGGATAGGTAGCTAGCGTAAAAGATAGCCGATCCTCCTTCTTTGACTGAGGTCTTGAACGTATTCTAGACCAAATAGCCTTATCATGCACCAATACAAATATGGCCTGAGTTGGCGTATTCCGAGGAGATAGCATACGGCGTGCTCCTGTAGCTGAAAATGGCCAGGTCGACGTATTTCAAGGAGATAGCGTACAGCATGCTCCTATAGCTGAAAATAGCCTGATGGCGTAATATACAGAGGTGATGATGTGGACATATTAGCCATAACTATGGCTCACCCAGTCTTTGAAAATAGAAGCAAATCTCGTGCATTAAATGCAGAGATCTGCCCCTATCACGCGTATTAACTGCAGAGACGTGCCTCGAGCTCTGTACGAATAGCAGCTTTTGACGTGGCGATTCGTTTCGTCTTCTGCTGAGCATAAAAGCTCACGTCTGCCTGTATAAAACTAGGCAGCGTATTCCCTTGAATGCATAAAAGCAATTTGTATCAAGAAAATGTCACTAAACGACGGTCTGGGTCTCTGTGCCGAACCATCATTACAGCCATCGTCTGGGTAGTCGTGCAGTACTCTTTGTCAGGAGTCAGGTTCACTGCATGATCTGACAGGTTCATTCGAGAAATATGAAGAGTTCCTCATACACCTTCCCGCTGCATTAAAAGCAGATGGGTTTTACGCCATAAAGGTGAGATAGCAACCTTTTTACGCTGAAGCAGTCTGAAATACTGTATTACGCGGGTTGTTCAGGAGCTATGTTTTACGCTGTACTAGCTTTGAAGCTCTGTTGTACGCCGATAGCTCTGAAGTCATGTCTTACGCTACACAGCACTGAAACTCTGCTTTATGCATACTGCGTATAATCCTGTAGCGTATTTTTCATGCTTCTACAATAAATAAGACATTATTTTCTTTCTTGGTTGAGCGCATATGTAAGGAGCTCGGTAATTACTTTTTCTATATGCACTTGCATAATAAATAACTTACTATCGCTACTTTGGTATTTAGGTCGATCGTCTAATAACATCCGAGACTGGATCTATTAGAACTCTAGCCAAGGAACCAATTACTGCCGTCAAAATATAGCCAAGTTACTGTGTGAATGGGTCTAGATTCAAGTCACCAAATACTACGTTCAGAGACAGCTTTCTGGATCTTGATTCCACGAAAAATAGTTGTTTGTGTATCAAATCTTTGAACTACAAAGACGTTGATCCAGGCAATAATTTATTTAGAATCTTACGAGAGATTATAAAGTTGACATATAATTATGGCACAAAACCTGATAAGATTGTGCTATTCAAGTGTGAATGGTTCGATCCGATTCAAGATCAAGATTGAAAAATTGACAAGCATGGTCTTTTGGATATAAACTACAAGCGTAGATATCAAGGCTACGAACCATTTATCCTATTAAGTCTGGCTCAGCTCGTGTACTTCATAACTTATCATAGACGGGGGACAGCGAGGTCGGATTGGTGGGCAGTATGCAAGACTAAAGCTAAAAATATTTTTGACGTTGACGAAATAGCTTATCAGGAGGATGAGCTACCTCTTATAACAAATATTGTAGATGTGGACTCAACGGAAGTTACTCATTATACGACTAATAATGTAGAAGAGGTAGAATTATCCGAAGAGAAAGACGAAGATGAAGACAAAGTAGATGAAAGTAAAGATGAGGAGGAAGGGGAAGAGGAGGACGAGGAAGGCGAACAAGATAAATTTTCTGAAGATGATTAAAAATAAAATATTATGCCTGTAGAATATAATATATTTTGACTGTAGAATATAATATTTTGACGAAGATATGTATTATATTTTGACTATAGAATGTACTATCCATTTAGACTTGTGACACTACTAGTTATTTACTGTGCAATTCTATTAATGCTGTGAGATATGCATAATATTTTGACTGTATAATATACTATATATTTGTTTATTTGTTCTATCATCATATATTGTTATCAGGTATGACAGGATGACGCGGAGCGTTCGGCAGGTCCCGAGGTAGACTGAGTGCTCCTCCGGTACTGCCTACTGTTGGTTCTGGATCCTCGGCGCCTAGTACTCCAGTATATCGACCAGTCACATCTCCGACTGCGACGATGTTACGTGGAAGCACTCCTGGGACGAGTAGTTTCAGGCCTGATACTACTCCCTCGTCCAGCATTCCTTCTGCTGACGGAACCATGGATACATATGAGCATATGGCGGAGGTTGAGCCAACGTCGTCCCAACATCAGCTAGATCCTCCATACGCACCTCCGGACGAGACGAGGACGGAGATTTGGCCGACGGTACAAAGTAAGTCAATTAGACGGTTTAACATCATATATATCATGTATTTCTTTATTCATCGTATATTGACTTTTTTGATAAAAATAATTATCTCTGTATAGATACCGTCCCTCGTCGGTACAGAGAAGCATGGGTCACTTTCTGAGGTACAACAATAGTGGCCCTCTGATCAACTACTATGATGCTCTGGATGAGAGAAATGCGTTCTGGTTTGCGTACTTTAAGGTAAAAGTATATTATATTAATCATCTAATTTATTCATAGTATATAACTTACTAAATTACTTATTGTAGCAAACATATTTCTATCCTTCGCACCGGGCCGTGTTGATCGAGCAGATATTTTCTGCCGTTGGCACCAAGCTGATCTGTGATGCTCTGGATGACCAAAAGTCTTGTGATCACGAAGAAAAATCGATCCCAGGTTAGATCGCGCCTGAGCAGTGGACTGTGATGAGGGCTAGATTTGACAATCCGAGGTACAAGGAAAGGTCTAAGAAGGCCAAGGTGGCTTGGCAGAAGGCAGCAAAGTGGTGTAGTGGCTCGATTTTAATGACGAAATATTTCTGTCGTTTGCTATATTTTTTATTTCAGATATATTATTTTAATACAAGTACGATAAAATGGTAGTAGGATAAAATATTTAATTTAGTACTAAATAATATAATTTTAACATGTACAAATGGGTGAGGATGTAAACATGGTGACCATCTTCCTGGCCACCTATCGAAAGAGCGGGAATCTCATTGATGAGAGGGCCTCGCAAACCTATGTAAGTATTACTTTACATTGTGTTAATTTTAATATAACTTAGGCAATTATCGAGTATCCAAACTTTTTTAGGCCGAGTATCTTAGGCTGTGTGAGCGAACGACTGCTAGTGCACCTACAACGGGAGAGGCTGGTACTTTCTCGTAGCCCTCTCCAGCTCCGTCGACGGACGAGCTGTGGGTGACCTCCGTTGGTGGTCTCCAGAGGGGTAAGTACTACGGTAAGGGATTTTATGGCTCCCTTGTTGCGACGCAGTCATCTAGGGCCTCTACGGCAAGTGCGTATTTTTTACAGCCCTCACAGTCGTAGGTACAAGTCCAGGAGACCGTTGATCGTCAGATTGTGTCTCTCCGTGATGAGTTGCTTCAAAGGATGGAGTAGCAGCTCCTGTCCCAGCCGCAGGCGGACGATGCGACACTCAATGAACAATTTGATATGCTCGAGCGCAGCATCATGGAGCTTAAGGATATGACAGCTAATCTTAGAGCATCGACATAGCGCAACGTGAAGGAGCTGCAGGCATAACAGCTGTCCATGGGCGAGAGGCTGACGATGATGCAGGATTTAATGGTTCATAGCAGTACGAGGCTGTTATCTACCATGGATTCATACAACCATCGACTAGCAGAGTTAGAGCAGATACGTCCTCCTAGTGCACCTTCATCACACAGACCCCACCGACGTCACTGCCTTCTCCATCGACATCGGTGTCGATTTTACGGGAGCAGTATGATCTGTTCTTATCCTTGATGCGTGCCGGTGGTCATCCTCCTACAGATCCGTAGTAGTCCTAGTTAGGATAGTTTATTGATTGTTTATGTTTTGACCTATGATATTCGGTCATTTATGAATATTCTTTATTTTTGAGGCTTTCAAAATTTATTTCTTGCACTCAGTTGTGTGAATATTTATTGTATTCTTTACGACGAGATTTTCTCCTTACTCGGTTTATAATCTCAATATTTTATTTTCTTCAAATTTTACTATATTATTCATATTAAATGTATGTTAATTTATCGGTATTGAGTATTCAATCAAAGGGGGTCAGCGAACCCAGCAAATTCAACGGAGGGTTGCTCCGGGTCTATTTGTATAAATTATGAATTCATAAACTGCAGGAAGATTGGTTTGAAAATAATTTAATATTTATTTTTTTCACTGAATCATTAGCGACGTTTAGCGATGTTTATATACGTCGATAAATACGTCGCTGAGAACGTCGTTGAACGTCGCTAAATACGTCGCTAAAAATGTCGCTGAACGTCGCTAAACTGCTGACATGACAGTATTACCAGGTCAATAAAACGTCGCTAAAAAGAAAAAAAATTAGCGACATATAGCGACAAACAACACATCACTAATTTAGCAATGTTATATCGCTAAATGTCGCTAATATAGTGATGCATATACGTCGCTAGAAAATGTTGGTATAGCAATGTTTTGCGATATTTTTTCGATCAGCGACTAGCTAAGAGGCGACTTCATCGAAACGTCGCTACATACGTCGCTAAAATTATATAGAGACATTTTTTTGCCATTTAGCGACATTTTTAGACGTCGCTAATTTGACTTATTCTGGTAATGAAGGGATAAGTAAGGCAAGCACAAGCAAGAATGTGCGTTCTTAAACAAGAAGAGGCACCGTCATCCAAACCTTCAAAGCTTTCGGGTAAGGATTCAAACTTTCCTTCTCAAATCTCCTTGGCATGACTCTCTTAGATTTTTGTAAATTTAATGTTCTAGAACCCTCTCTTGCCATCTTTTCCCACCATAAAAATTTATAAAAAAAATTATTTTAGATTGATGATAGATTGGACAAAGGGCTAAGTTTTAGACTTTGTGACATGGTTCTTGGAGGCCTTGTTATTAATTCTTAAAACTGAATTTATTGGTGGTTTATTACTGTAAAATAAGTATTTTAGAATTATTTTTATGGTATTTTCATTAAAATTTTGAACCCTAAAAATAATGGTCACTAGCCTAGGTTTCGGATAATTTTGTGGCATAGTTTTGCCTATAAATAGGGATTATTTTGGAAGAAATAAAAGATAATTATTGTTTGAGATTAAAATAGAATAAATATGATATAAAATAATTTTTCATGAATATAAACCATACACATGGACTGACAATGCTCCGAACAAGTTTTGGACAAAACTAGTTAACTTAAAGTAGCCCTAATATTGAAATATGATTATTTTGTCAATTCTGGAATTTAATGGTTAAAAATTAATATATATCAGGTTTAAATTAATATTACATGATTTATTATAATTTAAGTTCATTTCCTTCGACTGGGAACTTAACCATAAATTTTGGAAGTCATAAACCATGAAACTATGTTCCAATACCTCATAAAACGTGTAAGTTGTTGTGTCAAAAGTTTATATGTTAGGATGAGGTTGGACTTGGGTATTAATGGTATATAATAAATTATAAAATTTAGTTATGGTTAAAAGATTCTTGATTAGATACTTAAAGTAGAAAATTTATTGTTTAGGTCAATTGGATTCCGGAGGAGTGGACCCGGAAATAACTTTACAACTACATACTGTAGACCCAGGTAAGTGTACCTTGCCAAACTTGCAGTAGATCCTATTATATTATCTGCTTATATTTATTTTTAAATATATATAATCTTGTGATGTAGCTGTTTAACCTGGGACCGTGAGACGTTACTTAGCGTCCGAACAAAATTCGGGTGTCGACGCCGTACGCGGAGTCGTGTAACGTCACTTAGAGAGTTGATTCCATAATCCTATTTTTGCGTGCTTGCTTTACCAAGTACGTCATACCGTAGAACACTTAGACACTATTTCAGGTTACAGAATATTTCTTGAGTTATTCATGGTAATTCTGTATAAGCTTACAGGATTCGTGATATGAGATTTGCATATTATATAGATATCATTATAACTCATTGTACTATCTAGAGGTCATGATCTTGCATATTATGGACATGAGACATTATGGACATGAGATATGAGATTATATTGGGTGGAGAGAGACACACATGCTATAGGCTGATTATGTTTATATATATATATATATATATATATATATATATATATACTATATTACTGGAGGTGCTTTAGTCTCTGTACCAGAGCTTGGCACATTTACTGGTCCTACGAGATACTACTTGCTGCTATGGGCTCCCCGACACAAAGCTTGTAGTGGTCTCAGCCTGAGTACTAGTGATGCTCTCATTTGTATTTCACTTAGCTGGTCAGATAGCTTGCCCTGAGGATCTATTTTTACTTACTGTATTTTATTTGGCTTGAGTGTTTATTGTACATTGCTATGTCCCCTGAGGACCTGGATCTGGATTATGTCCCCAGGTACAGACGATGAGAGCTATCCTGAGGTTTACGGGGCAGGTGCTGCTATTAGAGACGTACAAGTTGTAGAGGACGAGGTTGTTCCAGAGGACTTCTCTTGAGCACGCAGTATTCTCACCATTCATTTATTATACTTAGTGTTCTTAGATATTTGATCTTGTAGTGACTTTTGGGTATTGTACTTGGAGTTATTTTTCTTTCCATTTTGATGACGGGTTGTTCCCCGTGACATTATTTATATTGCTTTGGTTTGACAGATCATTTTGTATTATTGTGACTAGACTTGTCTCTTTGTGATTTCATTACTTATTGTGGATGAGATTAGATATATAAACTGTGACAGATATTTGTAGACCATTTTATATGTATTACATCTTAAGTGCACTCTAAAGGGTCCATTAAATTGGATTTTTCCATTGGAGTTGTGTTGTTGGTCATTGCCACGTGGCTAGTCCTTTGGTATTTTGGGACTGGCACGTGACACTTGTTGTCTTTGCTCGGCGACTAGTGTGGCGGCTGCTGTCTCTGTTCCTGCATCATCATCTGGAAAAATTAGAACAGCTGCGTATGGTCGTCCTGCGGTGTTGGTGGAGCTGGAAAAGCCTCACTAGGCGCCATGGAAGGAGATGGTGAAACTGGATTATTAGTCTGTCCATCCGGTCCTGCAAGTCGAGGAGTCGTTGAGGCCTCTCTAGGCGATTGGCCATTGACCCCTAGAGAAGTGTCATCCCCGGTGAAGGCACATTGTGAAGCAAATTCGTCTCTTTGCAAGAGATGGACGAAAGATTAGGAAGAGTACTTGAATCAAACAGGATGTAAGCATTTAGATATGTCAGGTTGGAAGGAAGTTGAGTTATAGTCAAGTGTGGATGAGATCCTATTTTCTAATTCTATTTGTAGGCATGCTCGGTACAGTAACGTAATCGAGAAAATATACTCTGGACCTGCATGGGTCACCACAAAAATATGTTACATCCCAGTCCCAAAATACGTAGGACTAGAAATACGTAGCATGTCAGCCGTATGTATATGACAATTTCAATATGTTGGAAAAATTATAACACACGTACGTTGTAATCTAAATATTTATTCACAAATGGAACATATATTGTCAATACAAGTCATAGGCATCTATATTTTATCCACAAGCACAAGTAAAGGAATAACAAAATAAATAGCTAAATGTCTCAAGTACGAAGTATAAAAAGAATAATAGTCATGTGGAGACAAATCCGCTACCCATCGACTATATCAAAACTAAAATGATAGAGGAGATCAAAACCCCAATATAAAATAAATGTCAATAAAGAAACAACAGCTATGGATCCATCAGCAATGAAGTAATCACTGGTACTCAGAAGGTAAGACCTCATCAACTGAGAATGATGCGTCAGGCCCGGGTCCATACTCCTGCGGATAATCCTGCTTATCTATACCTGGAAGTGGACCAGGTCCTCAAAGGTACGTAACAAGATACAAAAAAGTACATGCCATAATATACTGAAAATAACATCCAAAGGGTCGCCTAACTATCTATATGAAATGCACTTTTGAGAATAACTTTTCAACGTATGGGCTATCTGGCTAAAAATAGGATTGACATGACTCTCTCGGAGAATCAGTTGCCGAAAAAGTGTAACGTCTTTCGATTGTCAGAGATCGCCTGTAAATAATATAATATAAGGGTCATCTGACCACGCATCTCCGGTGGAGTGTACGGTTACAAAAAAAGAGTGTAAAGGAGCCCATATGCCAACTTGTTATTCTCTCCACCCTATGCTCTATCCATATTATATCCATGCCACAGTGATACCATCTAGTAACTGCCAGGTCTCCTAGCATTCATTTCTATTAGCGGTTATTTCCTATCCGTCGTACGTCCTATACGTACAGGTGGCCAGCCTATCACGCAAATTCATGTCCTATATGAGACTCACACTCGTATAAGTAATGTGTCATGGCCAATGAAACATAAGAATGTCTCAACATCATGGCATTGTCTCGTAACACTAGGTCGTCATGCAAAATATTAAATAAATGATAAAAGGCGACGCAACCATCGTTACACCCAAGTTATTTATGGACGCGCAGTTTTATATAGCAAAATAAATAGAAATAAACAACTTGTAGCAATTGAATATAACTAAACAGTATTATGGCAAGGTATACTTGCCTAGCAAGCAATCTGTGCAATATGGGCATCCTGACGTCAAGCACAAGGGATCAGAAACTACAGGCTCCGAACGAACTTCTCCGGATGCTGAAATAAATATTACCAACTTCTTCTGAATCAGCAAGATAGTCAAAAAAAATGCTACCCTTTCGTTCAATTTGGACACAGGGAAAAAAGGGTAATTTCGGATCGAAGCGGGCTCCACAAGTGGCACATTTTGCACCGAAATGTGCGCTAGGAGTAAGGTCTCTAAATGGGGAAAATTATAGGTCAAACAAATCATAAACGTCAATACGAACTCAACGGTATGTCCAATTTTAAATTTTGGTGAGTCAATCACAATTTCGTCCGTCAAGTAAACCGTGGAGGCCGCGAATAGGCGGCTCAGTCAACTATCTCAGAATCGCGTGAAACCTTGGTCACAGGACCAACATGATACTACTAATACAATGGCTCAAGTTTTGTCGCATTCCGACGAGCGTATTCCAACAAATAGAAAATTTTGTAAAACATCGATATGGAAAACTTTTCTCGGATACGGGTTAATTCTGACGTGCACACATGTCCGAATCAACTTTCGCTTAAATCCGCATGTCAGGATATACTATACGCTCCTTTCGGTGCAACAGGTACATGGCATGGGGTCCATTTTGTCGGGACCACGCCGTATCGCATTTTCTAAATTTTTATGAACAATTTTTGTGGTTATTTTTTTGATTTTAAACACAGTTTTTAATGCAGGAATAATGATCAAAAGTATGCAAATAATATATCATTGCGATCCTGGTTATATTGTCTTCATGCTAGAAAAAGAAAATTGAGTTTTGGTTGATTCGTTTGGGAGAATATCGCCTTCCAAAATAGGTGTTTGGAACAGTTTTGGTATTTTGTTTTGTATATATAAAAACAGGTTTTCCGGAAAGTTTCAGTTGATTTTGAAACAGAAATAGAGTTGTTCGAATAAAACTATTTGAAGGCATTAGAAGGTGTTCATATTGTGGTTAAATCTAAACAACTGGATCGTAATTCCGTCGTGTATGTAGAAAGAAATTTCGCAAAAAAGATGGGTACCTGGGGTTCGGTTCTTAACGCGATTTATGCGCACTAGACTCTGATCGGCGGCGTCAGCGGTTCGACGGCGGTTGTCAGCGAGTAAGGACGGCGGAAGGTCGACGAGTAAGGAGGGGAGGAAGAAGTTTAGGGTTAGGGTTTTCGTGTGTTCGTATATATATATATATATATAGGTCGAGAGTGGGTATATGCGCGGGTCGGGTCAACTAAGGGGGAAGGTTTTGCTATTGTTGTTGTTTATTTGTTGGTAGTAGTATGTTGTGTTATGTTAGGTTTATTAGCTTTTAGCTTTTAGTTTTTTTTTTCTTATATATATATATATATATATATATATATATATATATATATATATATTCTCTTTTACAAATGAAATAAAATATTTTATTATTAACCTTACTATTATTGCTATTATTATTACTTCTATAAAATATTTATTATTTTTTATTATTTTATTTATTTTGAAAAAGAAACTTCTGCTTCTAATATATTAATGTACTAGTAGACGTCCTCATGTACTGCCATAAGTCCAAAATCTAATATTTTATTTTAATTATTAATTAGAAAATCTTTGGTGGTTACAGGTGGCGCTTGTGTGGAGAGAAGCTCCAGCGCCGAGTCCCGCGCCGATCGCCCTCATCCCAGCCGATCCCGATCTTGGGAGTTTCCAGAGCCTCCGTGGACCTCCGCCGGACAGACGCGACCGGTGAGTATCCCGACTAGTAATTCTTTCCCCATAAAATTGACATAGAATTTCATGAAATAATAATAATAAATTTGTATCAAAACGTCCTTAAAAATGGTATTTTTGGACAATTGTTCAAATATGTCCTTTTTAAGGGCCGCTTCATTACTTTCTTTGAAAATTTTGAAACTTCATTTCTCTGGACGCAATTTCATAAAACTTCTATGCTCTGTACACAATTTACTGATATATGTTTTGAAGTTCAATTTTTGACACAACTTTAAAATACAACAAATGTATGTATAATTATAATTATTAATATAATTTAATTATAATTTTAACCTTAGGTCTGATCCATTAAATAATAATAATAGTCCAATCGAATAAATTGAATATATTATTTGGTTTGGTTCGATTTCGATTTTGATCAATTTTGATTCAATTTCGATTTATATTTTTAAAAATCTAACTTATTCGATTTTAATTAATTCGATTCGAATAAAACCGAATAAACCTAACGAACAGCCACAGCCACGTTGTCCGCCATAGATGTGGCTAAAAAAAGTTGGAGGAAGAAAATAAAAGGATAACAATTGTCACTTGGAGATTATATTTTGGCGCGGTCAACTAATATTTCAAATGAACCCTTAATATTTCACATAAAGTTCCATAAGCAAGTACCTTATAGTAGGGCTAATTTCCAAAAAGTTGCGACATGAACCAAAATTTCCCCTCCATTGAATTTGGTGCATGGGGGTCCTGATTCCTGAGCTTTTTGCTTCCGACATTTGTATGTTTTATTGGAACTAATCATGTTGTACGTACAGTGACTTGACCACCTACATATTAAAACAGTTCGACTACAGAAACTCAAATAAGGACATACAATATGAAAATGACATATGTGCTTTATTAATATTAAAAATGTACTTATTTTTTATTAGTTTTTAAAAAATATTAAAAAAATTAGATGTAATTGGTAATGCAAAATACTCTCGCAAGGTGACACTTGCTAGGGGGCAATACAATATACCCAATTTTTTTCTTGAGATTAACACACTTTTTCTGATCCTTGATAAAGGCACTACAAAAAAGACTCGGGACTAGTCTAGTATTGGTGCTAATCTAGTTACAATATTTTGTTACTCAGGCTAGTTCAAATTTTACTAGGACTGTCCACCTCTCCTCCTCCCTCCTCCCTCCTCCCGCTCCTCCCCCAACCCCCTCCGACCTCCGCGTCCGGGCCCCAACCACTGGACGCGTGCAAGCACAACACGGTCGCCGCAACTGTTCTTGCCGTCGCCGCTTCTGCTGCTTGATGAGGAGGAGGAAGACGACGACGAGTGTCACGGCCCGCACCCAGAATAAGGGCACGAGTACGTGATTACGTCCAGCCTACACCGCAGCATCGGCTGTAGAACGTTGTCTAGGTCACAATATAATCTAATCAATCTCATATTATATATATAATGAACCTGTCAATGATATCTCAACTCTATACGGATGACAATATGGTGATATAATGATAATCAATACTCAATCACAATATTCTATAAGGAGGCATTGGCATGATAAGATGTAAACAAATGAAGTCATAAAATCATAATACTAGATAGTTTAAAATACATTGAGATGTTGTTGCTCCTATGCTTATGTAAGATAACGTCGCTAATTAGCGACACATTTATGTCGCTAAAAAATATCGGTATAGGGACGTTTAGCGACGTTTTTTCTTTCAGCGACTACCTGAGTTTCGACTTCTGTAAAACGTCGCTAAAAGTAATTAGCGACGTTTATTGGTCATTTAGCGACGTTTCTTTACGTATAATTTGACTTTTTCTGGTAGTGATATAATATAAGGGTCATCTAACCATGCATCTCCGGTGGAGTGTAAGGTTACAAAAAAAGAGTGTAAAGGAGCCCATATGCCTACTTGTTGTTCTCCCCACCCTATGCTCTATTCATATCATATCCATGCCACATTGATACCATCTAGTAACTACCATGTCTCCTAGCATGCATTTCTATTAACAGTTATTTCCTATCCGTCGTACGTTCTATACGTACAGGTGGCCAGCCTATCACGTAAATCCGTGTCCTATATGAGACTCACACTTGTGTAAGCAATATGTCACGGCCAATGAAACATAAGAATACCTCAACATCATGGGATGATCTCGTAATACTAGGTCGTCATGCAAATATTAAATAAGTGACAAAAGACGACGCAACCATCGTTACACCCAAGTTATTCATGGACGCGCAATTTTATATAGCAAAATAAACAACAACAAATAAAATTGTAGCAATTGAATGTAACTAAACAGTATTATGGCAATGTATACTTGTCTGGCAAGCAATCTGTGTAATATAGGCGTCCTGACGTCAAGCACAAGGGATCAGAAACTACAGGCTCCGAACGAACTTTTCCGGATGCTGAAATAAACATTACCAACTTCTCCTGAATTAGCAAGATAATCAGAAAACTCTACCCTTTCGCTCAATTTGGACACAGAAGAAAAATGGTAATTTCAGATCGAAGCGGGGTCCACAAGTGGCACATTTTGCAGCGAAATGTGCGCTAGGGCTAAGGTCTCTAAATGGAGAAAATTATAGGTCAAACAAATCATAAACGTAAATACGAACTCAACGGTATATACAAATTTAAATTTCAGTGAGCCGATCACAATTTTGTCCGTCAAGTAAACCGTGGAGCCCGCAAATAGGCGGCTTGGTCAATTATCTCAGAATCGCGTGAAACCTTGGTCACAGGACCAACATGATACCACTAATACAATGGCGCAAGTTTTATTGCATTCCGACGAGCGTATTCCAAGAAATAGAGAATTTTGCATAACATCGATATAGAAAACTTTTCTCGGATACGGGTTAATTCTGACGTGCACACATGTCCGAATCAACTTTCGCGAAAGTCCGCATGTCAAGATATACTATATGCTCCTTTCGGTGCAACTGGTACGTGACATGGGGGTCAATTTTGTTGGGACGCACGCCGTATTGCATTTTCTAAATTTTCTATGAACAATTTTTGTAGATTTTTCCTGATTTTAAACACAGTTTTTAATACAGGAATAATGATAAAAAATATGCAAATAATATATCGTTGCGATCCTGGTTATATTGTCTTTGTGTTAGAAAAAGAAAATCGAGTTTTGGTTGATTCGTTTGGGAGAATATCGCCTTCCAAAATAGGTGTTTGGAACAGTTTTGGGTGTTCTGTTTTGTATATATAAAAACAGGTTTTTCGTAAAGTTTCAGTTGATTTTGAAACAAAAATAGAGTTGTTCGAATAAAACTACTTGAAGGCATTAGAAGATGTCCATATTATGGTTGTATCTAAACAACTGGATCGTAATTTCGTCGTATATGTAGGAAAAAATTCAGCCAAAAAGATGGGTACCTGGGGTTCGGTTCTTAACGCGATTTACGCGCGCAAGACTCTGATCGGCGGCGTCAGCGGTTCGGCGGAGGTTGTCAGCGAGTAAGGACGGCTGAAGGTCGACGAGCAAGGAGGGGAGGAAGAAGTTTAGGGTTAGGATTTTCGTGTGTTCGTATATATATATATATATATATATATATATATATATATATATATATATATATATATATATATATATTCTCTTTTACAAATAAATTATTTTATTTTATTATTAACATTATTATTATTGCTATTATTATTACTTCTATAAAATATTTATTATTTTTTATTATTTTATTTATTTCGAAAAAGAAACTTCTGCTTCTAATATATTAATGTACTAGTAGACGTCCTCATGTATTGCCATAAGTCCAAAACTTAGTATTTTATTTTAATTATTAATTAGAAAATCTTTAGTGGTTACAGGTGGCGCTTGTGTGGAGAGAAGCTCCAGCGTCGAGTCCCGCGCCGATCGCCCTCATCCCAGCCGATCCCGATCTTGGGAGTTTCCAGAGCCTCCGTGGACCTCCGTCGGACAGGCGCGACCGGTGAGTATCCCGACTAGTAATTCTTTCCCGAGAAAATTGACATAGAATTTCATGAAATAATAATAATAATAAATTTGTATCAAAACGTCCTTAAAAATGGTATTTTTAGACAATTGTTCAAAAATGTCATTTTTAAGGGGCGTTTCATTACTTTCTTTGGAAATTTTAAAACTTCATTTCTCTTGACACAATTTCATAAAACTTCTATGCTCTATACACAATTTACTGATATATGTTTTGAAGTCCAATTTTGGACACAACTTTAAATACAACAAATGTATGTATAATTATAATTATTAATATAATTCAATTACAATTTTAACCTTACGTCTGATCTATTAAATAATAATAATAGTCCAATCGAACAAATCGAATAAATCGAATATATTATTTGGTTAGGTTCGATTTTGACTTGATCAATTTTGATTTAATTTTGATTTATATTTTTAAAATTCTAAGTTATTCGATTTTAATTAACACGATTCGAATAAAATCGAATAAACCGAACGAACAGCCACAGCCACAGCCACGTTGTCCGCCATAGATGTGGCTAAAGAAAGTTGGAGGAAAGAAAATAAAAGGATAACAATTGTCAATTGGAGATTATAATTTGGCGCGGTCAACTAAGATTTCAAAGGAACCCTTAATATTTCACATAAAGTTCCATAAGCAAGTACCTTATAGTAGGGCTAATTTCCAAAAAGTTGCAACATGAACCAAAATTTTCCCCTCCATTGAATTTGGTGCATGGGGGTCCTGATTCCTGAGCTTTTTGCTTCCGACATTTGTATGTTTTATTGGAACTAATCATGTTGTAGGTACAGTGACTTGACCACCTACATATTCAAACAGTTCGACTACAGAAACTCAAATAAGGACATACAATATGAAAATGACTTATGTTCTTTATTAATATTAAAAATATACTTATTTTTTATTAGCTTTTAAAAAATATTAAAACAATTAGATGTAATTGGTAACGCAAAATACTCTCGCAAGGTGACACTTGCTAGGGGGCAAATACAATATACTCAAATTTTCTCTTGAGATTAACATACTTTTTTCTGATCCTTGATAAAGGCACTACAAAAAAGACTCGAAACTAGTGTAGTATTGGTGATAGTCCAGTTATAATATTTTGTTACTCAGGCTAGTTCAAACTTTACTAGGAGTTCCCACCTCTCCTCCTCTCTCCTTCCGCTCCCCCCTCCCAACCCCCTCCGGCCTTTGCGTCCGGGCCCCAACCACTGGAAGCGTGCGAGCACAACACGGTCGTCGCGGCTGTTCTTGCCGCCGCCGCTTCTGCTGCTTGATGAGGAGGAGGAAGAAGACGACGAGTGTCACGACCCGCACCCAGAATAAGGACACGAGTACGTTGTTACGTCCAGCCTACGCCTTAGCATCGGTTGTAGAACGTTGTTTAGGTCACAATACTATCTAATCAATCTCATATTATATATATAATGAACCTGTCAATGATATCTCAACTCCATACGGATAACAATATGGTGATATAATGATAATCAATACTCAATCAAAATATTCTATAAGGAGGAATTGGCATGATAAGATGTAAACAAATGAAGTCACAAAATCATAATACTCAATAGTTTAAAATACATTGAGATGTTTTTGCTCCTATGCATATGTAGGATAACGTCGCTAATTAGCGACACATTTACGTCGCTAAAAAATGTCGGTATAGCGACGTTTAGCGGCATTTTTTCTTTCAGCGACTAGCTGAGTTCCGACTTCTGTAAAACGTCGCTAATTACGTCGCTAAAAGTGATTAGCGACGTTTATTGGTCATTTAGCGACGTTTCTTCACGTCGCTAATTTAACTTTTTCTGGTAGTGATATAATATAAGGGTCATCTGACCATGCATCTCCGGTGGAGTGTACGGTTACAAAAAAAGAGTGTAAAGGAGCCCATATGCCTACTTGTTGTTCTCTCCACCCTATGCTCTATCCATATTATATCCATGCCACAGTGATACCAACTAGTAACTGACAGGTCTCCTAGCATGCATTTCTATCAGCAGTTTTTTCCTATCCGTCGTACGTCCTATACGTACAGGTGGCCAGCCTATTACGCAAATCCGTGTCCTATATGAGACTCACACTCGTGTAAGCAATGTGTCACGGCCAATGAAACATAAGAATACCTCAACATCATGGAATGGTCTCGTAACACTAGGTCGTCGTGCAAAATATTAAATAAGTGACAAAAGACGACACAACCATCGTTACACCTAAGTTATTCATGGACGCACAGTTTTATATAGCAAAATAAATAGAAATAAACAACAAAAAATAAATTTGTAGCAATTGAATGTAACTAAACAGTATTAGGGGTGAGCATCGGTTCGGTTCGGTTCGGTTAAAAACCGAACCGAATAAGTAAAACCGAATTCGACCGAAAACCGAATAAGGAAAACCGAAACCGAACCGAATTAGACCATAACCGAACCGAATCGAACCAAAATAAATTGGTTCAGTTTTTGGTTTATTCGGTTTTTCAATTTTGGATCGGTTTTCGGTTTTGGGTTTATGGTATATTCGGTTTTCAGTTTTTTCGGTTTATTAGTATATACCTATAGTATATACCTATATATATTTAGTATATACCTATAGTATATATATATATATATATATATATATATATATATATATATATATATATTATATTTTCTTATTCGGTTTTCGGTTTTGGACCGAAACCCAAAACCGAAACCGAATAAATTTTTTTAGCATTTTCAAAATCGAAACCGAACCGAATCTCTTATTCGGTTCGATTCGGTTCGGTTTTCGGTCCAAAACCGAATAATGCTCACCCCTAAACAATATTATGGCAAGGTATACTTGACTGCCAAGCAATCTGTGCAATATAGGCGTCCTGACGTCAAGCACAAGGGATCAGAAACTACAGGCTCCAAACGAAGTTCTCCGGATGCTGAAATAAATATTACCAACTTCTCCTGAATTAGCAAGATAGTCAGAAAACTCTACCCTTTCGCTCAATTTGGACACAGGGAAAAAAGTGTAATTTCGGATCGAAGCGGAGTCCACAGGTGGCACATTTTGCAGCAAAATGTGCGCTAGGGGTAAGGTCTCTAAATGGGAAAAAATATAGGTCAAACAAGTCATAAACGTCAATACGAATTCAACGGTATGTCCAAATTTAAATTTCGGTGAGCCGATCACAATTTTGTCCGTCAAGTAAACCATGGAGCCCGCGAATAGGCGGCTCGGTCAACTATCTCAGAATCGCGTGAAACCTTGGTCACTGGACCAACATGATACTACTAATACAATGGCGCAAGTTTTGTTGTATTCCGACGAGCGTATTCCAAGAAATAGAGGATTTTGCAAAACATCGATATAGAAAACTTTTCTCGGATACGGGTTAATTCTGACATGCACAAATCCCCGAATAAACTTTCGTGAAAGTCTGCATGTTAATATATACTATACGCTCCTTTCGGTGCAACAAGTACGTGACATGGGGGTCCATTTTGTCGGGACACACGCCGTATCGTATTTTCTAAATTTTCTATGAACAATTTTCGTAGATTTTTTCTGATTTTAAATACAGTTTTTAATACAGGAATAATGATAAAAAAAATATGCAAATAATATATTGTTGTGATCCTGGTTATATTGTCTTCGTGTTAGAAAAAGAAATTTGAGTTTTGGTTGATTCGTTTGAGAGAATATTGCCTTCCAAAATAGGTGTTTGGAACAGTTTTGGGTGTTCTGTTTTGTATATATAAAAACAGGTTTTCCGGAAAGTTTCAGTTGATTTTGAAACAGAAATAGGGTTGTTCGAATAAAACTACTTGAAGGCATTAGAAGATGTCCATATTATGGTTGTATCTAAACAACTGGATCGTAATTTCGTCGTGTATGTAGGAAAAAATTCAGCCAAAAAGATGGGTACCTGAGGTTCGATTCTTAACGCGATTTACGCGCGCAAGACTCTGATTGGTGGCGTCAGCGGTTCGACGGCGGTTGTCAGCGAGTAAGGGCGGCGAAAGGTCGACGAATAAGGAGGGGAGGAAGAAGTTTAGGGTTAGGGTTTTCGTGTGTTCGTATATATATATATATATATATATATATATATATATATATATATATATATATATATATGTCGAGAGTGGGTATACGCGCGGGTCGGGTCAACTAAGGGGAAAGGTTTTGCTATTGTTGTTGTTTATTTGCTGGTAGTAGTATGTTGTGTTATGTTAGGTTTATTCGCTTTTAGCTTTTAGTTTTTTTTCTATTTTTTTCTTATATATATATATATATATATATATATATATATATATATATATATATATATATATTCTCTTTTACAAATAAATTATTTTATTTTATTATTAACATTATTATTATTGCTATTATTATTACTTCTATAAAATATTTATTATTATTTTATTTATTTTGAAAAAGAAACTTTTGCTTCTAATATATTAATGTACTAGTAGACGTCCTCATGTACTGCCATAAGTCCAAAAGCTAGTATTTTATGTTAATTATTAATTAGAAAATCTTTGGTGGTTACAGGTGGCGCTTGTGTGGAGAGAAGCTCCAGCGCCGAGTCCCGCGCCGATCGCCCTCATCCCAGCCGATCCCGATCTTGGGAGTTTCCAGAGCCTCCGTGGACCTCCGCTGGACAGACGCGACCGATGAGTATCCCGACTAGTAATTCTTTCCCCAGAAAATTGACATAGAATTTCATGAAATAATAAAATTTGTATCAAAACGTCCTTAAAATGGTATTTTTTGACAATTGTTCAAATACGTCCTTTTTAAGGGGCGCTTCATTACTTTTTTTGAAAATTTTAAAACTTCATTTCTCTGGACGCAATTTTATAAAACTTCTATGTTCTATACACAATTTACTGATATATGTTTTGAAGTCCAATTTTGGACACAAATTTAAAATACAATAAATGTATATATAATTATAATTATTAATATAATTTAATTTTAATTTTAATCTTAGGTCTGATCCATTAAATAATAATAATAGTCAAATCGAACAAATCGAATAAATCGAATATATTATTTGGTTTAGTTCGATTTTGATTTTGATCAATTTTGATTCAATTTTGATTTATATTTTTAAATTTCTAACTTATTCGATTTTAATTAATTTGATTCGAATAAAACCGAATAAACCGAACGAACAGCCACAGCCACGTTGTCCGCCATAGATGTGGCTAAAGAAAGTTGAAGGAAAGAAAATAAAATAAAAGGATAACAATTGTCAATTGGAGATTATAATTTGGCGCGGTCAACTAAGATTTCAAAGGAACCCTTAATATTTCACATAAAGTTCCATAAGCAAGTACCTTATTGTAGGGCTAATTTCCAAAAAGTTGCAACATGAACCAAAATTTTCCCCTCCATTGAATTTGGTGCATGGGGGTCCTGATTCCTGAGCTTTTTGCTTCCGACATTTGTATGTTTTATTGGAACTAATCATGTTGTAGGTACAGTGACTTGACAACGTACATATTAAAACAGTTTGACTACAGAAACTCAAATAAGGACATGACATATGTACTTTATTAATATTAAAAATATACTTATTTTTTATTAGTTTTTAAAAAATATTAAAAAAAATAGATGTAATTGGTAATGCAAAATACTCTTGCAAGATGACACTTGCTAGGGGGCAATACAACAAAAAAGACTCGGGACTAGTCTAGTATTGGTGCTAGTCCAGTTACAATATTTTTTTACTCAGGCTATTTCAAATTTTAGTAGGACTGTCCACCTCTCCTCCTCCCTCCTCCCGCTCCTCCCCCACCCCCCTCCAGCCTACGCGTCCGGGCCCCAACCACTGGACACATACAAGCACAACACGGTTGATGCAGCTGTTCTTGCCGCCGCCGCTTCTGCTGCTTGATGAGGAGGAGGAAGAAGACGACGAGTGTCACGACCCGCACCCAGAATAAGGGCACGAGTACGTGGTTACGTCCGGCCTACGTTGTAGCATCGGCGGTAGAACATTGTCTAGGTCACAATACTATCTAATCAATCTCACATTATATATATAATGAACCTGTCAATGATATCTCAACTCCATACGGATGACAATATAGTGATATAATGATAATCAATACTCAATCACAATATTCTATAAAGAAGAATTGGCATGATAAGATGTAAACAAATGAATTCACAAAATCACAATACTAGATAGTCTATAATACCATCATCCTACTAAATAAGTCTCACAATCCTACATAAGCATAGGAGTAACAACATCTCAATGTATCTAAAGAGCTGGAGGCAAATCCATTACTGTAAACCCCCTGAATTTTCAAATTATTAAATCTTAGATTTTTTCCAATTTTCTGGAATTTTCTGGGAATTTTCTGTAATTAAAATCAAGGTTTTTAATTAATAAACAATTTTTAAATGTTAATAAATAATATTAAAATATTATGAAAATAATATTTTTGGGTGTAAAATGGAAAACTGGACTTAGGATAATTTTTTTGGATTTTTTCTGGGCCTCAGACCTATTTTTTAAATGCCTAAAAACTATTTTAATTAATTAATTAAATTAACTATTTTTATTATTATTATTATTTATATTTTTATTTTATTTTTTATTTTTTCTTCTGGGCCGGCCCGGCCCAGTGGGCCGAAGCCCAGCCCAGCCCAGCCGCCCGCCCTATCGGGTCGGGTCGGGTTGGTCAGACCCGACCCGCCAACCCGCCTACCCGACCCGCTGACCCTTTCTCCCTCACCGTTACTCCCCCGCGATTTCCGGCGGCGGCTCCGGCCACGTCGCCGGAGCCCGCGCCTGACCTGCCCGCACCCCGCGCCACGACGCCGACCTCGCCGCCTCCTTTTCCGGCCAGCCTCCTCCTCGACTCGCCTATTTAAACGCCTCTTCTCCCCTCTTCTTCCCCCGTCGACCCCCACCGGAAACCTAACCCTAACTCTCCGGCCACCCGAACCTCGCCGCCGTGCTCCTCCGGCGCCTCGCCGACCGCCTCGCCTAGCTCCGCCGCGGCCAGCCCCTCCCTCTCCTCCTTCCCTGCAGCGCCGAGCAGCAGCAGCAGCCCGAGGCCGACCCCGCCGCTGTTTCCGACCGCCTCCGGCACTGCGCCGCCTCCGCCAGCCTCGCCCCGCCTCGAGCCGGCCGTCCCCGAGCCATCCTCCTCGCCCAGCACAGCCGGCGGAGCTCCGGCGTGTCCAAACTCAGAAACCCTAAATTCCCAAATTCCACGTGTCGTGTCGGACACGACACGGACACGGTTTTTCTCCGGTTTTTCAGGTCCCCTTCAGGTACGCGTAACTTTCGCCTCGTAGCTCTGTTTCCATTTCCGCAAATTGTGTTGTGAAGCCTGTATGACCCTCTCGGTGTCCGGACAAACTGTTCGGGACACCGCGTCCTGTGGTGATCGCACACCGCAATCCAAAAACAGGAAAAACCAGGCCCTGTTTCACCCCGGAACCGAGTACGTCCCGCCAAACGGAACGACTTGGTCGCGTGCGGTCTTCACAGATACGTACGCATCGTCGATACGGACGTGTGAGTTTTCGTGGAAGCTGATTCGGGTGTGCGTGCACACCGGAATCAACGCGTATCCGCGGACATCGCCCCGTATCCGCCTTTTCGGCAATTCATCCTAACTTCGTGCACACTCGTCAGATCGAGACGAAACTTGCGCCATCGGACTCGTAGCGATACGCTGGTCCTGTGGGTCAAGTTTGGTTCGATTCTGAGAACGTTGACGAAATCGCGTGTCGTGGGCCCCATAGGCCCCGCTCGACGGGCGATTTTGTGTTCGGCTCATCGGAATCCAAATCTGGAAGTTCCGTTGGGTTCGTATCAGCGTTCCTGACCTGTTGACACTAAGTTTGGTGAATTTGGAGACCTTTGACCCGGACACGCTTTTCGGTGCAAAGCGGGCCCAACGGCGGACCCCGTTTTGATCCAAAACTGTCGTTTTTGCCCTTGTCTCCAAATTGGACCCAAGGACAGGCGTTTCTAGCTATTTGACATCTTCTGAGCGTGATGGTGATGTTTATTTCAGCTTTTGGACTCATCTCTGGAACTTCCCCTAGAACCAATTAATCGGATCCAAACAACAGGCAAGTACCTGCACCTCAAGTTAATCTTTATATTGTGATAATTAATTCCCTGCTCTACTAGTACCCTTGCTGATTACACGTAGTGTCAGAATACTGTATCTCATGTCTTGAATATTGGAATTCATGTCTTGTTTTTCGTGTCGGGAGGGAGAATACTGAAAGGCATGTAGTTTACCCTGACCCGTGTCGTGAATAATAGCTGTTGGTACACGACTGTCCATCAGCCGGATCTCGATTTTTCGTGAATAATAGCCGTCCATGGCGGCCGGTTTAACTTTATAGACCCCTGCATGCCAACTAGGTATTCTAAAAACACAAGTTCACACACATAGCTTCTTGTCTAGTTATGGCTCTTGTTGATTGTTGTAGTTTCATTCCTGTCTCATTTATTTCCTGCTTTTCTCATATTCCTATTTACAGCATTAACTATGAGATAATGATGTCCCTCTATGCAATTTTCTCAATATGATATTCAATACTTAATTGTCATAAATATTTAGTTTAATCTTGTTGTGCATTGTGTACTTTGCTCCTTTCCTGACTGGATCCGTTGTTTTAGGCGATGATGAGGACTTTGCCCTACCTATTCTGATCCCTATGACGTAGCAGGTGACACAGTTGAGAGGCCGGTTCCCACTCAGGAGATTATCTCTGAGGAGTAGTAGCCAGTTAGCTAGTTTTCCCTTTTCAGCTCAGTAATCGGGTTTGTCCCCGATTTATCTTCTGTTCATGTATAAACTATGGATCTGTTATCACCATTTATTTTATAAATCAGCATTCCTATTTCCTGTTAATTTCCTTGTCTATTTACTTTATTGTGGATGAGATAGATTTAAATTGCCTGTGAGTAAGACCTAGACAGCGTACTACCGCCGACTCTGCGGCGTAGGCTGGACGTGCCCACGCACTTGTGCCCGAATATCCGGGTGCGGGTCGTGACACGTTTTTGTGGTGGCCCATGCAGGTCAAACGACTAAATTGTTCGGTTTCAACTCAGGGACCGAACAGGCCTGCAATAAAGCTAGGATAAGTTTATAGGATCTCATCCACTTGCTTGAATCATTTTTGATATCTGTATCGTATTCGAACTAATATGAACTTGCATCTTGCCTTGATTCCTGTGTGCCTCTTATTGGTTATTTTGGATACAGGGAGATGGACCCACAAGCCAGCAACGAGACTCATACAGAAACACCACAGACCGTTGTGATTACCCAAGGAAACGATGTGATACCAGTCGGTGAAGGCCAATCATCACAAGGCAGTCAAGCAAGTCAGCCTGCCTTAATAATCCATCAAGATAGCGTTCCACCCTCGACACAGCCTATTCCACCGATGCCTTCCTTCCCTCCGGGACCGCCTATGGACGAACAACAGATGTTCCGCATGTTCTACATAATGATGCAAGCCTATCAAAAGGTTCAACAAGAAACTCAGCAAAACCAAGCGGAGAACTTCATCAACAGAATTAGCTCGGAGTCACGGAAGCTAAGCAGTTCAAATGCAATTACCTTCGACGAGGACGTTCTTACTGCAGCGCGACCTGTGGAGTGTACCACAAGGATCGAGTCCAGCCAGAAGCGGCCGTATGCGTCAGCACAAGACCAAGCACAACAGGAAAGAGCTGCAAAACGACCACAGATGAATCCAACCCAAGGGCAGAACCGACGAGTTCCCATTTGTGGTTTTTATCGGAAACAAGGTCACATTTGGAAGGATTGTAGAAAGAGGCTAGGTGTCTGTCTATATTGTGGATCAGCAGAACATCGAGTGAAGGACTGTCCCGCTACCCCAAGAACACGGACAAGCTTACGCGATGACCGTGGCGAACGTGCAGACTCTTAGAGTCACTAATGCGCGTAAGTGATTTCTTTTAGCTGCCCTTTCTAGTATTGTTTAGCCCGCGCCTATTGGTTCGTGACCTCAGCCCCAACCTAGTAATTTTGAACTTGCTAATAACCTGGTATGCTTTTATATTTAATAACTGTAGAGATTGTAGAGTTTTCTGTTATTTTGCTTATTATGTGAATTTAAATTTTGTACCTCCTTTCATCATCATCTAGCGCACTTAATTTTGATGTACTTTGTTTATGCTGCTATTCTATAGCCTAGTTTTGCAAGCTTACTCTTTATCAGGCTTGTTTATGACACATGTATTATTGGACGCGTACACTAATACAAGTGTTTATTCAGAATCAGTGTATTACGGTCTGATCAACCTTAGTGCATTTTGATTCGTACTTCGCACGACTACTTTACGTGGATTGAGATACGTAGTGATTAGTAAACAAACATACTTGACCTAGACATGCTGAGCATACCGTATCAGTTACATAACTAAACTAATACGAGCATGCGAATAAGTGACTACCAGAATAGAACCTCAATCCATAACCGCCTGACAAATCCCACTAGAATTCTTTAAACGCCTTGATCCCTATACTTCTGTTCTATCACCCCACCCTTAAACTCTTTATTATTGATCCTCGTCTTCCCTTATTTCGGGAAGACGAAATCATGTGCTTGGTATAAGTTGGATACATAGATAGTACTAGATATGCCACCTAGGCCGATCACATACTTGAGGACTAACCTTTCGTAATTGAGGATATATCATATGTGATATGATCGGCGTTGAAATTTCGAGGATTGAATGACATGAGTAAACCATATTAAGGAACATTTTCTTAAGGTATATAGTCTTTTGTGATGAAGGGGTAAACTCTAAGTTGGGTAGCAGTGCATTTGTCAACTAGAGAGGAATGTCTTTTGGATTGTGACCGAGTAAGGTTAGATTGGAAGAAGCAAGCCATTCTAATTTTTGAAAATTTAGAGGGGTGACTAAGATGATTAATGAATTGATATCGAGGACCCAATAGTTATATCCTAAGTACATGATCTAAATTTTTGGAATAATGGAGATAAAATCATCAATTTGAATTTAGAGGATATATAATTCAGACTTGAACATTTGTGGACTACACTTAAAGTATTTTTTTTAATGCTTTGAATTAAGAATTAAAATCGGTGGTTGGACTACCTAGTTAGATTATTGAGGATGTAAATGTAATTTAAAAGGTTGAAACATACAAAAATTGTTGGACTCGAATCACTTCTAGAGGAATTATGATAATTATAATCGTGAGGCAAAGTCATGTGCAAATCTTGAAAATGCTATATGGACTTAATCTAAAATCTGCCTGTGAGAAATTTGAGAAAGTAAGAAGTAATAACCCTAGGCTGAATCTTGATTGGAATAGTAGTCGTCTTAACCTTGAAGTGATTGCAGCGGACATGATTAGGATTTAAATTTTCGCAAGGAGACTGCGATTGATGTACGTGAAGGATTTACAGATTATGGCTTAATTTTAAATTTCGAGGACGAAATTTTTGTAAGTTGGGTAGGTTGTAAACCCCCTGAATTTTTAAATTATTAAATCTTAGATTTTTTCCAATTTTCTGGAATTTTCTGGGAATTTTCTGTAATTAAAATCAAGGTTTTTAATTAATAAATAATTTTTAAATATTAATAAATAATATTAAAATATTATAAAAATAATATTTTTGGGTGAAAAATGGAAAACTGGACTTAGGGTAATTTTTTTGGATTTTTTCTGGGCCTCAGACCTATTTTTTAAATGCCTAAAAACTATTTTAATTAATTAATTAAATTAACTGTTTTTATTATTATTATTATTTATATTTTTATTTTATTTTTTATTTTTTCTTCTGGGCCGGCCCGGCCCAGTGGGCCGAAGCCCAGCCCAGCCGCCCGCCCTATCGGGTCGGGTCGGGTTGGTCAGACCCGACCCGCCAACCCGCCTACCCGACCCGCTGACCCTTTCTCCCTCACCGTTACTCCCCCGCGATTTCCGGCGGCGGCTCCGGCCACGTCGCCGGAGCCCGCGCCTGACCTGCCCGCACCCCGCGCCACGACGCCGACCTCGCCGCCTCCTTTTCCGGCCAGCCTCCTCCTCGACTCGCCTATTTAAACGCCTCTTCTCCCCTCTTCTTCCCCCGTCGACCCCCACCGGAAACCTAACCCTAACTCTCCGGCCACCCGAACCTCGCCGCCGTGCTCCTCCGGCGCCTCGCCGACCGCCTCGCCTAGCTCCGCCGCGGCCAGCCCCTCCCTCTCCTCCTTCCCCGCAGCGCCGAGCAGCAGCAGCAGCCCGAGGCCGACCCCGCCGCTGTTTCCGACCGCCTCCGGCACTGCGCCGCCTCCGCCAGCCTCGCCCCGCCTCGAGCCGGCCGTCCCCGAGCCATCCGCCTCGCCCAGCACAGCCGGCGGAGCTCCGGCGTGTCCAAACTCAGAAACCCTAAATCCCCAAATTTCTCGTGTCGTGTCGGACACGACACGGACACGGTTTTTCTTCGGTTTTTCAGGTCCCCTTCAGGTACGCGTAACTTTCGCCTCGTAGCTCTGTTTTCATTTCTGTAAATTGCGTTGTGAAGCCTGTATGACCCTCTCGGTGTCCGGACAAACTGTTCGGGACACCGCGTCCTGTGGTGATCGCACACCGCGATCCAAAAACAGGAAAAACCAGGCCCTGTTTCACCCCGGAACCGAGTACGTCCCGCCAAACGGGATGACTTGGTCGCGTGCGGTCTTCACAGATACGTACGCATCGTCGATACGGACGTGTGAGTTTTCGTGGAAGCTGATTCGGGTGTGCGTGCACACCGGAATCAACGCGTATCCGCGGACATCGTCCCGTATCTGCCTTTTCGGCAATTCATCCTAACTTCGTGCACACTCGTCAGATCGAGACGAAACTTGCGCCATCGGACTCGTAGCGATACGCTGGTCCTGTGGGTCAAGTTTGGTTCGATTCTGAGAACGTTGACGAAATCGCGTGTCGTGGGCCCCATAGGCCCCGCTCGACGGGCGATTTTGTGTTCGGCTCATCGGAATCCAAATCTGGAAGTTCCGTTGGGTTCATATCAGCGTTCCTGACCTGTTGACACTAAGTTTGGTGAATTTGGAGACCTTTGACCCGGACACGCTTTTCGGTGCAAAGCGGGCCCAACGGCGGACCCCGTTTTGATCCAAAACTGTCGTTTTTGCCCTTGTCTCCAAATTGGACCCAAGGACAGGCGTTTCTAGCTATTTGACATCTTCTGAGCGTGATGGTGATGTTTATTTCAGCTTTTGGACTCATCTCTGGAACTTCCCCTAGAACCAATTAATCGGATCCAAACAACAGGCAAGTACCTGCACCTCAAGTTAATCTTTATATTGTGATAATTAATTCCCTGCTCTACTAGTACCCTTGCTGATTACACGTAGTGTCAGAATACTGTATCTTATGTCTTGAATATTGGAATTCATGTCTTGTTTTTCGTGTCGGGAGGGAGAATACTGAAAGGCATGTAGTTTACCCTGACCCGTGTCGTGAATAATAGCTGTTGGTACACGACTGTCCATCAGCCGGATCTCGATTTTTCGTGAATAATAGCCGTCCATGGCGGCCGGTTTAACTTTATAGACCCCTGCATGCCAACTAGGTATTCTAAAAACACAAGTTCACACACATAGCTTCTTGTCTAGTTATGGCTCTTGTTGATTGTTGTAGTTTCATTCCTGTCTCATTTATTTCCTGCTTTTCTCATATTCCTGTTTACAGCATTAACTATGAGATAATGATGTCCCTCTATGCAATTTTCTCAATATGATATTCAATACTTAATTGTCATAAATATTTAGTTTAATCTTGTTGTGCATTGTGTACTTTGCTCCTTTCCTGACTGGATCCGTTGTTTTAGGCGATGATGAGGACTTTGCCCTACCTATTCTGATCCCTATGACGTAGCAGGTGACACAGTTGAGAGGCCGGTTCCCACTCAGGAGATTATCTCTGAGGAGTAGTAGCCAGTTAGCTAGTTTTCCCTTTTCAGCTCAGTAATCGGGTTTGTCCCCGATTTATCTTCTGTTCATGTATAAACTATGGATCTGTTATCACCATTTATTTTATAAATCAGCATTCCTATTTCCTGTTAATTTTCTTGTCTATTTACTTTATTGTGGATGAGATAGATTTAAATTGCCTGTGAGTAAGACCTAGACAGCGTACTACCGCCGACTCTGCGGCGTAGGCTGGACGTGCCCACGCACTTGTGCCCGAATATCCGGGTGCGGGTCGTGACAATTACCAAAGCTAAGTAATGAGACTAAAGTATCTAGTGATACCGGCTATTCACCCCAGTAATCACTCCTGAATGTCAGGGCCCATGGTCGTCACTCCCTCCCGTGGTCCGTAATATGTCGAACACCACTACTCTAGATCGTCGTCTGAAAAATATATCCAGTCAGGATTGGAACGAAGTACAACCCAATAGCAGTTTCAATTAATTGAGAAAAACTATAAAACAATAAATAGAGGATGATATATACAATGAGAAAACAATAAGCTGATGCTTTAGCAAATAGTAAAGAGAATATGCAATGTAAGCAGTAAGGTATAGCCAGTGCATATATGAAGTGAAAGAGAAAGGAGCTACAATATCATATACAAGACAATGTAATCTATGAGTTGAATATGAAGAACTGCAACTATTATACGTGTTTGAAATACTAGTTTCGATATGTGATCGGCTTGAAAACTTGTACGATAGCTAAATGGCCTGGCTAATCATACGTGAGGTGTATGATTAACACTAACAATATTTTATAATGTACAATAGGAATATGATCACATCTCTTACTAGCATTTCTCCCGCCCCAACTAGTACAGTGGATCCGACCATGACACGGTACGATACACGATCAATGTCCAATGATAATACCATGTGATGTCTAATATCAATATCGTTTACGATGTGAATACGATAACCATTGTAACATCTCATAACTGAAGATCCAAGCTATATACCAGTCAGTATACCATCGTGTCGAAAATCGAATGTACCATCGCTAAATACATGAATCATAATAAATATCAAATAATAAAAACTATCAGAGAATAGAATTGCACGAGCTCCTGTGCTGACAATACCAATATGTGTTTGGACTAGAGTCAAAGTGACATAATATGAAGTATCAATGTCATTTGGTGTATTGGAATGATAAACATGCTTAAACAAACTAAAATATGATTTCTAGGTCCATCTAGACCATACCAGTCAAACTAGGTCAACTCTAGGTCAACTAGTCAAACTTGGTCAAAGTAGTCAATATTAAGTCATACCTAGGTTTTTAGACCCATACTAAAGTATGGGTCTAGAAATAACACTTAACTAATACTAGTTACTATTACATACTATATGTTATTAGTATATAACAACTCATATATAGATTTCTAGTTAGTATCATTCATATAACTTAATACCTAACTTTAATTATTATAGCATTACCATAGTGTCTTATTCATAATATTCTAACTATTATGCATATTAGATATCTAGTATAACACTTCACTCATCCTCACATCTAAGATACTTGAGTGTCACATCTGATCATTACTCGAATACACTATATATCACCTTGGTATCTAGATACCCAGGATGTCACGCCCCAATTTTTACTAAATCGATAATCGTCTCCCGGGCGTGATGTCGTGCACGCGTAAGGCGCGCGTGCACAAGACCTAGGCATAATGATATACTTTAGAACAAATACAACAGAGTACGCAAATAAGATAGCACACATTGAGATATAGAAAAGTTTTCTTTATTGATAATGAATATTTGGTTACAGACTCTTAACCCAAAAGTAATAAAAATGTACACGGGCTTACAACTTGGATGCAAAATGAGATAGCCGATCCATACATTACATCCTTACTATTATTTCAAAATGCGTAAACCACCTTGGGTGCGAGTTAGCACCATCGCCTAGGAGCTTCAAAAGATAAGTGCGGGCCCCTTGTGATTATGTACTTGAGCTCCAAAAGTCATAAAATACGAACACGCCGGATCAGTGGAGGGTTGGGGAAAGCTTCAGCTCCTCGCTGCGTCGCCTCGGCTCGGAGAATCTGCTACAACGAGGGTCAGTACTTCGAAAAGTACCGGTGAGGGCGAGCCAACCCAATATACCAAAGTCGATATCATATTCATGTGAACATGCAACATTATTATATGATCTTTCTATCTTGTCCAAGTTCAATTCTTTATATATGATAAAGGGGAATGACATAACAAAATGTGCCACAGTTCGGTGACTTTACCTGAACCGTCTGAACCACCTATACAAAACTTACCATGACCTTCCCTGCTACGAAGATATAGTTAGTCTGCACAGTTTAAATATACATAATGCATCTCTTGGTCGAACGAGAGATGGGTTAGCTTCCATTCTGCTTTGGGTAGCTAGCCCTTGGCGGACGCACGGACCCATCCAATGCTAGGACTACACTAGCAAATTTTTCTACCCGGATTGAAGCGGTCACAGTGCCCCGATGACCGTTCATAGAACGACATCTCTAGTGAACAAGTTATCCAAGACCATGCCTTGTCTACAAACTAAGTTATCAATTGAAGTACATTCAAAGCAATATAAGTAAATGAACTTCATGCATTTTCCATAGTCTAGGCTACCTTGCTCAATAATCATATTTCAAATTTGCACTATCCATTAAACAATTATAGATAAATAAGTTCTAACTATAACTGAACATAAAATAACTATATGTATAGCGGACAAGCACGCAACAATATGACCGTATGATGTTTTATATAACAAGCATTACAAGTGTTTCAAGTCAACTTCTTCTTTTATCTTGACTCAAATTATTCTTTTGGTATCGTTGATCGGAATGCACAAACAAGTTAATTTATTAGGAATGAAGAATTGGAAGAAGGGCACTAATCGAAGTAAAGCTACTCATAATTTGGTGAATCGGGAAAGAGAGAAAATGGAGATCTTCGAGACTTCGCTTGTGCGTCGCCTACACGATCACCTGCACGCACCAACATATGATCAATATCTCCTGCTTTGATCTCTATGGGTTCAATACGAATTACGAAATACAAAGAACGAAGATAATAAAATCCATCAAAACCATTCAAGAAAAACGTAAATCACAAAACCAACAAGAAAGCAACCAAGCGGCATTCGAAAACGGACAAAGAAACCAGCAACAGAAAAGCCCCTCTCGACTCTACCGCCGAGTCCTTGTGGCACAATCAGTTGAATGTGAGACCTGATTTCAAAGAAATTAATCCATAACGAGAAAAGAATCTTGATTTAATCTGTCCAGATTGAACGATACAAGGTATTTCTTAGTCGCGCTCCCCGAATAGGGGAACGAGGCACTACACAGGCTACCAAACCTAACTAACTAACACAACTCATTTACCTAATACCCAATGATACCTTGTACTCATTAATGCTAAACAATACTTAGTCCTAACATCTCCTAAAGTGTCAGACACACACACATACACACACATACAAACATACACTTCTACACTTATACTGATACACAGATCCACACACATAAACAAACACACCTCTCTCCATAATTCTTCTAATGCTGAGCATTACCTCCACACTTTAACTCACTGCTAACATACCTGCAATAAGCAGGAACACTCACATCGAGTTTGCACAGGCAAGGCCTCCCCCTACTAATGTTTGTCGTCACAATGTGCTGCTGAAATCCTCCTACTGCTATTGCAGTGAACACCCTCACATAACAGCATCAATAGCCTCTCAAAATGCAGTTCCAAATCTGCAGTTTCACCCCCTTGGCTTTCCACTTTCTCCTCACTTCTCATTGATACTTACTACATCTAAAATTCCTAGTTGATACAGCAGCCCACCTGAGATGTACACTCGGACAAAACACATGACCTCTAACACTCCTCAAATGCATGCAAAAGTATTAACCCCTCAAACTTAACACCTAATACCTAAGCCTAACCTCTGTGCTGGACTACACAACAAGCCCCCCTCCCCCCAAGTATTTGATGCACTGATTTTACCTCGAGCCTTCAAGTCTTGCTACTAGCAGACCACTAACCCTTTCTAGAGTGTGCCCCCCTCTGATGTCTGCATACAGTGACTGATACCCCTCACTGAAACAACATTGGTTCCCCCTACCTTACATAGACTGCTACTGCAATAGTTGTTGTTGCTCCCTAAAGTTACACCTACCTGAGCTCCTCAACTCCTCCCTTCATTATATTGCTACTGCACTCACCCTCTAATGTATACTGCTTGCCTACCATCTAATACACATCAAGTAAATTCCTAAGCATGCATTAGAACACCCAACCAACTCACACACCCTCACTCTCCTCGCGTCTAGCTCCCTGCTACTGCTACTCTACTGCAATGCACCACAATACCTCCCTACTTGCTGGGATTGCAGTAGCTCTCTTACATATCCCCCTCTCAAGCTCCCTTACTCACTCACACTAACACCACTTCTTCACAATCACTTCCAACCAATGAAATCCACACTAAAACCTACCACACATGAGAATACTCAACCCACACTAACCAACTGATATACACATCTCACACACAATAATACATTAAGTCAAACAGTTAGTGGGTATCAATGTATCTCACCATGATACACTAAGATACACCTCAACCAAGACACCAAAACCCCCAATATCTATGAAATACATATATAAAACATAAATTATGATATAAATCATCTAAAATAATTTAGTTACCATGCAAGAAAGAGGTAATGATATAATAGGATACCAAAAGCATGTTAATACCCAAATCTTACCCCCATATCATGGTTTATCATGATACGGACTCCCCGTATCCAATTGTAGACACGTAGACACACCTCCAATGCTATTCTAACATCAATAGACACAATAATCATAGAATTAAATACTTTGTGTGCCAAATTCGGAGTTTTATCCAAATTGGCACAAAACTAAATATAACTTTCATAATATGCCTCCAAAGAACCTAGTTCTTCTTCCTATGGGTAATTTTTAGCTATGTGAGAGTTTCTAAGGGTATAATACTATAAATTAACCATAAAATTAAGAGGAAATCGAGATTATATGATTGGGAGATGGATTCCTAAGGAATTCCTTAATTGGACACAAAATGGACACAAGCCTCAAGCCAATGCTCCCCTCCTCAAGTGCCCCTCTAACAATGACAAGCTCCTTAGCCTTCTTGGAATGAAATAAGAGGAATAATATTTGGGAATTAGTGGATTAGGGTTTGCTTCCAAATTTGAGGCTGAATTAATTAGGAAAGTAAATGGAGGTTATTCATGAATAAAGAAGCTTATATAGCCTCCTAATAGGGTTAGGGTTAGGTTGAAAAATATTTGAATTGACTTAAAGGCCCCTCTCATTCTCTCATGAATATGATCAACTAATCTTATAGAAAAAATATTATATTCTTGAGTCTAAATGGGTTTAATAGACTTAATCTAGTCATAACTAACTAATGACTCAAGTCAAATAGTCTAAACTCAATAACGAACTCATCCTCCTAAACTAATGAGTCAAACCATGACTAACTATTTAATCAATGGGTCAAGTCTAGTTAGGTCCACTAATGTCATGTCTAATTAGAATAGTATAATCTACTAACCAATAACAATATTAGTCATAATATATATAACATGCACATTAGATATAAATAAAATATACACAAAATTTATAATAATGCATAATGACAAAAATAGTCCTATTCTAGAAATGTTGTAGTGACAATGAGGAGGAGGAAAAAAAATGAGGCAGAGCTGCTCAATGAGGAGGAAGGGGAAGAGGACGAGGAGGAGGAAGAAGGTGGCGGAGCTTCTCGATGAGGAGCAGGAGGAAGACGATGAGGTGGAGGAGGAAGACGACCGTCGTTGCTCTTGCCTCCTCCTCCCTCTCCGCCTCCGCCTTGCCTCCTTCCTCCCCCTCCTCCCTCTCCGCCTCCGCCTTGCCTCCTTCCTCCCCCTCCTCCCTTGTCACGTCTCGCGCAGACACCCTTCCTATCCAGATTGTCAAAATTTTGACAGTCCTACCAATTTGAAGGACTGTAAAATTTTTGATAGTCCTAAAGAATTATATATTAACATTAGGACTGTCAAAAATTTGAGAGTCACATCCGCATGGGTCCTCCCTCCCCTGGAGAAGAAGGGGGTGGCGGAGCAACACGAGACATGACGCCTAGGCAGGCCTACCCTCTGCCAGGAGGCCTCGGGCACAACTTGCGTTCAAAGACTCGATGGTTTACGGGATTCTGCAATTCATACCAAGTATCGCATTTTGCTACGTTCTTCATCGATGCGAGAGCCTAGATATTTGTTGCCGAGAGTCGTACAAAAGTACAATGTTATATTATTTCGTGAGGCTCCTCCCCGTCGGGGGAGAAGCCGCGCTGGTAGACAGTGTTCCTTGGCGCCCACTGCGTAGGAGTTTTGTTATGCCGCAGTGCCGCCAGTGCAGTTGCGCACCTAGGTGAGGCACACGGGGCCGACGGGTCGCACGGAGGTGCCCCGCCCGAGGGCAGGACGACGTGTTGACACGTTCACGATCGTCCAATGGTTTGATTCTCAACAATGATTCTTTCACAGGTTCACCTAAGGAAACCTTGTTACGGCTTCTCCTTCCTCTAAATGATAAGGTTCAATGGACTTCTCGTGACATCGCGGGCGGCGAACCGCCCCCGTCGGCGCGATCCGAATATTTCATCGGACCATTCAATCTGTAGGAGCGACGGGCGATGTATATAAAGTGTAGGGACGTAGTCAACGTGAGCTGATGACTCCCGCTTACTAAAAATTTCTCATTGAAGACCAATAATTGCAATGATCTATCCCCATAACGATAAATTTTTTAAAGATTACCCGGGCCTGTCGGCCAAGGCTATAGACTCGTTGAATACATCAGTGTAGCGAAATGTGTGTGGCCTAGAACATCTAAGGTCATCACAGACCTGTTATTACCTCAAACTTTCGTGGCCTAAGCGGCCATAGTCCCTCTAAGAAGCTGGCCGAGGAGGATGCCTCCTCATAGCTAGTTAGCATACTGAGGTCTCGTTCGTTAACGAAATTAACTAGACAAATCACTCCACCAACTAAGAAAGACCATGCACCACCACCCTTAAAATCAAGAAAGGAATCTTAGTCTGCCAATCCTTACTATGTCTGGACCTGGTAAATTTTTCCTTGTTGAGTCAAATTAAGCCACAGGCTCCACTCCTGGTGGTGCCCTTCAGTCAATTCCTTTAAATTTCAGCCTTGCGACCATACTCCCCCGGAACCCAAAAACTTTGATTTCCCATAAGGTTCCGACGGAGTCCTAAAAGCAACATTCGTCGATCCCTGGTCGGCATCGTTTATGGTTGAGACTAGGACGGTATTTGATCGTCTTCAAGCCCCCAACTTTCGTTCTTGATTAATGAAAACATTATTGGCAAATACTTTCGCAGTTGTTCGTCTTTCATAAATCCAAGAATTTCACCTCTGACTATGAAATATGAATGCCCCCAACTGTCCTTCTTAATCATTACTCCGATCCTGAAGGCAACACAATAGGACCGAAATTGTGTGCTGTTATCCCATGCTAATATATACAGCGGTGCACCCCGCGAGGGGGATCCCGCCCATCAGCTTCCTTGCGCCTACCGGGTTTAGGAACCTGTCGGCTCATACACATGTCAGACTCCTTGGTCCGTATTTCAGGACGGGTCGGATGAGGAGCCCGCAGGTCGGTACCAGGAGCGCGCTGGTGACCCGAGGGGCACGCGAGACGAGACGCGTTATGTCCTAGGTCACGCCGGTAGCATCTCCGCGGGCGGGATCGTCTGCCCAGACTTGGAATGCGGGCTGCGATACTGACGTGCAAATCGTTTGTCTGACTCCCTAACGTTGTCGTCAGCCACTACGTCTTGGTTCAGGAATTTTAACCCGATTCCCTTTCGAAGCTCGCGCGGCGACACGCTCTCTAACGGGCTTTTCCCGTCTCTTAGGATCGGCTAACCCATGTGCAAGTGCCGTTCACATGGAACCTTTCGCCTCTTCGGTCTTCAAAGTTCTCATTTGAATATTTGCTACTACCACCAAGATCCGCACCGACGACCGCTCCGCCCGGGCTCGCTTCCCGGGTTTTACGGTCAAAAATTTGAATATTTGCATATTCAGATTCCCACCAAGTTCTAATTTGAATATTTGTTACTACCAATTTGAAAGACTATCAAAATTTTGACAGTCCTAAAGAATAAACATATTTACTTTAGGACTGTCAAAATTTTGAGAGTTCTTTCAATTGGTAGGACTTTAAAATTTTGAAAGTCCTTTCTATTGTTAGGAGTGTCAAAATTTTGACAGTCCTGGAAAAAATTTAGTTTTCCTGATCAAGTTTGGAGAATGGTAAACTTGTAATTATCAAAAAAAATTTGGACTGTCATGAGTCTTTTTTTAGTGCCTTTATCAAGGACATTTTTTCTCAGGGACAACACACACTCCTCTCCTCTTATTCTTCTTCTTCTTCTTCTTCTTACTTTTATTTCTCTTCCAATACTAAACACTAAATCTTGATGTGGAAAATGATGAAAACGGCCAACAAATCTATACAATCAAGATAAAATCCATCAATTGAAACAAATTTTTTTTCTTTTTTATATTCTAGATTTTTTCAAATCATTCTTTTTTATTCTTAGATTTCATGTGTAATATAAATTTTGTTACAGTTTCTTAATAGAAAGTTCATTAAGACACTATTTTCAAAGTTTAGAACTCAATTAATGGACGTTCGAAGCTTCGGAACAGACACATTCACGATTGAGATGAAAGAGGTCTGCCAAGCTTTCTGAGAATTCTGACTATGCAATAGGAAAAGTTTGGCAGTCCTTATGCATCGTCAGGACTGTCAAAATGTTGGTACTTCTAGTACATTGCAGAATTGTCAAAATTTTGACAGTCATAAAATTTAAATTTATTGTTTTCAGGACTAACAAAATTTTGACAGCCCTAATATATTGTTCCAAAAAAACTACGAGTAGTTTTGGAAGTAAAAAGTCAAAAAATATTGTATCATTTTGGAGAAAATTTTGTAAGGCCAATAATTCTTCCCCTTTTCTTTTTTTTTTGTTCTGGAAATGTTCTCAAACATGTATCTTGCATTACTTATTTATATGCTTCGATAATGGGCATTCATTTCCTTCTCTTGTCATATTAATGTTATATTCAAACTAGTAAATTCACGTGCATTGCACGTAAAATAAATTTTTTATATTATGATAAAATTATTTTAATATTTCTATATATTTGAGTTAAAATTTATTATATATGTTTATATTTTAATTACGATTGTTGTAGATTTAACTATATTTTAATTATAATTTGTTATTGATATATCTCTACTTTTTATAAATAAAAAGTCTTGAAAGGACTAGCCGTCTGAGCCGTACGTATATCCTTAAGTAATTAAAAACTAAATAAATAAATAAATTTTAACTAATTTTTTAACTACGTAATATTATATAGTAATATTATATAGTTATAACCAAGCATCTCTTCTAGTTCATGTGGTTAATGTGGGAGAAATTATTTTGGGTTGATTAAGTTCGATTTTTCATGGTGTTATTTATAACAAATTTAATTTTGTTTAACAAAATTTTTACGTAATATTTTTTTTTTAATAAATGATAGAGTATTTACAAACGATTTAGACGGTTCAATTTTGATCCGTTTTTAAGTCTCAGAGTAGAGAGAGAGATGATATGTCTCAACATTTCTAAAAAAATATATCTATTTAAAATAGCTTAAATTAACTTATTTTTAAACAATAATGTGCTGGTTTGACCAAGCCAAGGTAACCTCTAATTAACAGAACAATGTTGTTGTTTATTCTTCACAATTGACATTGCTTGATACTGTTTCTGGGACCTGGACTTGAAGAACTTTGCTAGGCGGTTATAATGGGCCGGTCCCTCTTATTTGTCAATTGCAAAGTGGAAATTATTAGGGGCTCACTTTGATATTTTCTATTTTCAAATCAGATTCCAAGCACGACCCATTATCATTGGTATTGGGCTTTAATAGGAAAATTGTATTAAGTTTTTAGAGGAGAAAGAAAAGAAAGTTAGTAAGAAAAGGACGATCAAACCGGATTTAAATAATTTTCATAACAGCCAAGAAGAAACTCAAACACATCTTAGTTGGAATCTGGATCTCTACTCTTCACAAACGAAGAGCCACTTGGTTTATTCTGTTTCACTCGAACCAAAATAATTAAAACAAATAAATTAAAATTCTAAAAATTTTAATCTTAAATTATATTAAAAATTATAAATTTTATACATAGATTTATTTTATGAGAAAATTTTAGTTGCACTCTACTTTTTTTTATCCATATTCAAGTTGGTACCCCACACGATTACCATAATATATAATATATTCCATTTTTAACGAAAACTAACAGTCAACTGATTTATTAATTTTTGACTAAAATATCTCATCCCTCTTTCCAGTCTCCCCCCCCCCCCCCCCCCCCTCCTGCCGTGTACGAATGAGGATATTTTTGGTCAAAGTAGTTGACCGTTATTTGGAGACAATTTTTGTCAAAAGTGGGATATGTCATACATTATGGTAATCATGTGGGATGCACCTTGAATATGGATAAATAAAATGGGATACAACTCAAAAAAATTTCTTATTTTATTTCAAAGTTTAGTCCAAAATTAAATTAGTTGCTAAATTATCAAAGTTGGATTTTAAAACATATACATAGAACTGTTATTTTTTAAAATATATACATTTTTAACCATAAAATATGTGTAAAATTGAGAAAATTTAATAATTGTATAAGTCTTATTCAATTTTCGATTTTAGACTGAAACCGAAAATCAAAATATAATAATTTTTTTTAGTATTTTCAAAATCGAATCGAACCAAAAATCTTTCAAATTTTGTACCGAATCTATTACACAGTTCGGTTCGGTTCGGTTCGGTTCGATTCTATGTCCAAAAACGAATAATATGCTAACCCCTAATTGTCTCACTTCGTGCTTCACAGTCGTTGGTTTGGTTCGACAGCTAAAAGATTAAAAACACTAAAATTAAAGTCTCTATTTGTTTCTTTTCGTTAGTTAAAAGAGTACTATGTAATCTCGGCCCTCCACTAAATTGAAATGTACTGAAGAACTATTATCAAATTCATCTAAGAATTTTTATCTTAGGCCGTTCATTATCTATTTGTAAATTAATCATATTTACTTACATCACATAAACAATATAGCAATACATGTTACACGTGTATTGCTATACCATACAATATTTCTTTAGAACTACGATGCTTCCTAACAACATGAACCACACCAACATCGTCCTCGTTCCTAAGAAGGAGACTCCTGCCACTCCAGTTGATTTTAGACCCATAGCTCTTTGCAATGTTTCTTACAAAGAGCCTATGGAGATTGAATGCACCACTCATTCAGAACCTGTTCTCACCTATGGATGCTGCAGTAACATTGAAGATAGATTTGAGTGCTAGTGATGGCGAGGAGTTTATGATATGGAGATGCACAAAGAGCGGGCTATTCTCTACCAAATCAACGTATGAAACAATCCGACGTCAAGGTGCTTCATCCTCTTCTTCTCAAGTCCCTCCTATCATTTGGAAAAAGCTATGGAAATGCAAGAACATTGCCCCCTGAGTACAGCATTTTATCCAGAGTCTGCTGATTGTTGCAAATAGTTAATAGATTGCCTGTTTTTCCTCAAAAAAGAAGAAGAAGAAGAAAAACTATTTACCTAATTGAAATTTCATGGAAAAGGTGTATGCTATCTCGCCTAATAGTTCTTTGAAAATATTTAATTCAAAACAAAGACATGTCCTACTTTCTATAGATGTTCGGTCATGGTGGAAATTATATGTAAATAAGTTTTCAATACTATCTATTATGGTACGTGATCTTTTAACTCCACCAATGTCTACGATAGTATCATAATCTATTTTTAGTGCAAGTAATATGGTTTTGAGTGAGGAGTAGACTGAGAAAACGACAGTGGAAGTCTTCATGTTCTTAAAGGATTGGTTGGTCGCAAATAAAAGGATACAACATATTGAAGAAACGAGAGCAGATATGTTGTCCCCTTCTTATTCTATCCAATTATGTTCCATCTCTATTACATGTGGGTCCAGACAGAATTTAGGAATAGATATGAAGATGGGTGGTCTACATGTAATAGTGGGGGTGAAGGGGGGGACAGGGTAGGATAGAATAAGAAGGGGACATCAGATCTGCTCTGTAAAGAAACAAAGTTTTTACGCCCAACCCAAAATATGTGGGACCAGCCCACGTGGCAATAGCCAGCTACGCATTTTACCAGACTTTTGTCCGACTCGAATACGTATAAGTTGTCTATAAGCTATCATAATCCATCACTACCAGAAAAAGTCAAATTAGCGACGCAAAAAACGTTGCTAAATGATCAATAAACGTCGCCAAATAATTTAAGCGACGTAATTAGCGACGTTTTACTGAAGTCGCCTTTAAGCTAGTCGTTGACAGAAAAAATGTCGCCAAACGTCGCTATACCGACGTTTTCTAGCGACGTAAATGCGTCGCTAGATTAGCGACGTTTAGCGACATATCGTCGCTAATTAGCGACGTATAAACGTCGCAAATTAGCGACGTAAGTAGAGACTTTTATAGCGACGTTACTATGACCTGACAATACTGTCATGTCAATAATTTGCGATGTATAGCGACATTTTTAGTGACGAGTTTAGCGACGCAAATTAGCGACGTATTTAGCGACGTGTACGAACGTCGCTAAACGTCGCTAAAAATGTCGCTAATAAAACAGTGAAAAATAAAAAATTCGATACAGAATTGTTTCCAACCTATTATTCCTGCAGTTTATTAATTCACAATTTGTACAAATAGACCCGGAGCAACCCTCCGTTGAATTTCTTGGGTTTGCCGCTCCCTTGGGTTGAACACTCAACACCGGTAAATTAACATATATTTAATATAAAAATATAATAAAATTTGAAGAAAATAAAACATCCAGCAAATATCGTCGTAAAGAATATAAAAAATATGTATCCATACAACTGTGTCTCATCCTAAATAATACAAAGAAGACAAATATCCAGCAAATATCCATACAAATATCCATACTACTGCGGATCTGCAGGAGGATGACCACCGACGCGCATGAAGGATAAGAACAGATCATACTGCTCCCGTGAAATCGACATCGATGTCGATGGAGAAGGCAGTGACGTCGGTAGAGTCTATGTCGATGTAGACGCACCAGGAGGACGTATCCGCTCCAACTCTGCGAGTCGCTGGTTGTAAGAATCCATGGTAGATAACAGCCTCGTACTGCTATGAACCCTTGAATCCTGCATCATCGTCAGCCTCTCGCCCATGGATAGCTGTGATGCCTGCAACTCCGTCACGCTGCGCTCTGTCGAGGCTCTAAGATCATTTGTCAAATTTCGGAGCTCCGTGATGCTGCGGTCGAGCATATCAAATCGTGCGATTAGCGTCGGATCGTCCGCCTGCGGCTGGGACCGGGGATGCTCCTCCATCCTTCGTAGCAACTCATCACGGAGAGACATAATCTGACGGTCAACGGCCTCCTAGACTCTGGCCGATGACTGCGAGGGCTGTGGGAAATGCGCAGTTGTCGGGAGGCCCTAGATGACTGCGTCGCAACCAGGGTGCCATAGAATCCTGTACCGTAGTACGTACCCCTCTGGAGACCACCAGCGGCGGTCACCCACAGCTCGTCCGCCGACGGAGCTGGAGTGGGCTACGAGGAAGCACCAGCCTCTCCAGGTGTAGGTGAACTAGCAGTCGCCCGCTCACGCAACCTAAGATACTCGGCCTAGAAAATTTTGGATACTCGATAATTGCCTAAGTTATAATAAAATTAACACAAAGTAAAGTAATACTTACATAGGTCTGCGAGGCCCTCTCATCAATGATATTTCCGTTCTTTCGATGGGTGGCTAAGAAGACGGTCACAATGTTTGCATCCTCACCCCTCTGTACCAGTTAAAAATATATTATTTAGTACTAAATTAAATATTTTGTCCTAGTACCATGCATTTTATCGTACTTACATTAAAATAATATATCTTAAATAAAAAATATACCAAACGACGGTAATATTCCGTCATCGGATTCGAGCCACCACACCACTTTGCAGCATTCCGCCTTGGCCTTCTCAGACCTTTCATTATACCTCGGATCGTCGAATCTAGCCCTCATCGCAGTCCACTGCTCAGGCGTGATCCAACTTTGGATCAGTTTTCCAGCACGATCACAAGCCTTCTGGTCATCCAGAGCATCGCGAATAAGCTTGGCGGCAACGACAGGAAACATCCGCTCGATCAACTCGGCCCGTTGCGGAGTATAAAAATATGTTTGCTATAATAAATAATTTAGTAAGTGAGCATCACAGATAAGTTATATAATATATATAAATTAGAGGATTTATATAATATACTTTTACCTTGAAGTGCGCAAACTAGAACGCCTTCCTCTCCTCCGGAGCTTCAGAGTAGTTGATCCAAGGGCCACCATAGTTGTTCCTCAGAAATAGGCCTAGGCATCTCTGAACCGATGATGGACGATATCTATACAGAGATAATTATTTTGATCGAAAAAGTCAATATATGATGAATAAAGAAATATACGATATATATGATGCTAAACCATCTAATTGACTTACTTTGTACCGTCGGCCCAAATCTCTGTCCTCGTCTCCTCCGGAGGTGCGCATGGAGGATCTAGCTGATGTTAGGACAACGTCGCCACGACCTCCTCCACATGCTCATCTATCTCCATGGTTCCGTCAGCAGGAGGAACACTGGACGAGGGAGTACCACGCCTGGAACTACTCGTCCCAGGAGTGATGCCACGTAATGTTGTTGCAGTCGGAGATGTGACTGATCGATATACTGGAGTACTAGGCGACGACGATCCAGAACCAACAGTAGGCAGTACCGAATGAGCACTCTGTCTACCTCGGGACCTGCCGAACCCTCCTCGTCATCCTGTCGTACCTGTTATTTATAACAACATATGATGAATAAAGAAATACATAAATATATAGTACATTCTACAGTTAAAATATTATACATATCTCACAACATTCATAGAATTGTACAGTAAATAACTAGTGGTGTCACAAGTCTAAATGGATAGTACATTCTACAGTCAAAATATAATACATATATTCGTCAAAATAGTACATTCTACAGTCAAAATATAGTTATATTCTACAGGCAAAATATTTTATTTTCAATCATCTTCAGAAAATTTATCTTGTTTGCCTTCCTCGTCCTCCTCTTCCCCTTCCTCTTCCTCCTCCTCCTCCTCGTCTTCACTTTCATCTACTTTGTCTTCTTCTTCGTCTTCCTCTTCAAATAATTCTACATCTTCTACATTATTACTCGTGTAATGAGTAACTTCCGTTGAGTCCACATCTACAATATTTGTTACAAGAGGTAGCTCGTCCTCCTGATAAGCTATTTCATCAATGTCAAAGGTATTTCTAGCTTTAGTCATGCATACTGTCCACCAATCCGACCTCGCTGTCCCCCGTCTAGGATAAGTTGTAAAGTACACGAGCTGAGCCTGACTTGATAGGACAAATGGTTCATAGTCTTGATATCTACACTTGTAGTTTGTATCCACAAGGCCATGCTTGTCAATTTTCCAACCTTGATCTTGAATCGGATCGAACCATTCACACTTGAATAGCACGATATTAGCAGGTTCGGTGCCATAATTATATGTCAACTCCAAAATCTCTCGTAAGATACCAAAAAAATTATTGCCTGGATCGACGTCTTTGTAGTTCGAAGATTTGATACACAAACAACTATTTTTCGTGGAATCAAGATCCAGAAAGTTGTCTCTGATAGGAGCATTTGTTGATTTGAACCTAAACCCATTCACAGAAAACTTGGCCATATTTTAATGGCATTAATCGGTCCCTTGGCTAGAGTTCTAATAGATTCAGTCTCGGGTGTTATTAGACGATCGACCTAAATACCAAAGTAGCGATAGTAAGTTTTTTGTTTTGCAAGTGCAAAAATAAAAAGTAATTACCAAGCACCTTACATATGCGCTCAACCAAGACGGAAAATGGCATCTCATTTCTTGTTCTACTTCTTCGTCTGTTATGTAGGGTCTAACCGACCTCAACTCATCATTATATGTGCTAAAAAATAATGAAGCAACTGTTGATTAGTAGCATAATAGTAGCTTATACTATTACATTGAGATGATGTAAACGTGGACGTATTAATTACTTACCCCTCTAGCTTCTCCACTTCATCCTCGTCGCAATTGAGTAATATATACAACTGAGCAGCCCTTATCTCGTCGTTATTCAAATATCTCTTTTTTATTTTCTTCGAAGGCTTTCTAGACGTATTGAATACTTTGAGTATTGCATCATTAGATTCCTGATATCCGTTGTCGTTTCTCGGAGCTTTCGTTCTATTAGTAGCAATATGAGGTTTAAAATACGTCAAACAAAAGTTTGTAATCTCCTCGAGAACATAAGCTTCACAAATAGATCCCTCAACCCGTGCCTTATTTTTTACCTTTCTCTTTAGGTGATTCAGATGCCACTCGAAGGGGTACATCCACCGATAACTGACAGGACCACCAACACGTGCCTCATAGGAAAGATGAATTGACAAATGCTCCATAGAGTCGAAGAATCCAGGAGAAAACACCTTCTCGAGCTTACATAGTGTTATCGTAATGTCCTTCTCTTGCTTTTCTAGACGATCGACGAGCAACTTACTAGAACAAAGATCTCTGAAGAATATGCTGAGCTCTGTCAATGGATCCCAAACGACCTGCGGTAAGAATTCCCGAAATACAATCGGAATTAACCTCTCCATGAATACGTGACAATCGTGGCTCTTCATACCCATCAGTTTGTTCTTCTTGAGGTCGACGCATCTTCTCAAGTTTGACGCGTACCCATCTGGAAACTTTAGACCCTGAATCCACCTACAAAGTCTCCCTTTAGCAGGCTCTTCGATAGCACTTGTACCCCTTAGCAGGCTCTTCGATAGCACTTGGTAAATCTTTTACCTCTTCCCATATCGTGTATCCGAGCCACCTTGGCGGTGGATTGGCCTTTTCCATAACGTCCGTACGAAAAGCATTCATGTTCCTCCGGTACGGATGATCCTTCAGCAGAAATTGTCGATGACAATCGAAGAAGCATGGTTTGCCTCCGTGTTTCAAACGAAAAGCCTTAGTACGGTCCATGCAATACGGACATAAGAGATGACCATGAGTGCTATATCCCGATAATATTTCATAGGCTGAAAAGTCGTTGATGTTCACTACCAGAAAAAGTCAAATTAGCGACGTCAAAAAACGTCGCTAAATGACAAAAAAACTTCGCTAATCATGTTTAGCGACGTAATTAGCGACATTTTACAGAAGTCAGAATTCGGCATGTCGCTGAAAGAAAAAACGTCGCTAAACGTCGCTATACCGACATTTTTTAGCGACTTAAATATGTCGCTAAATTAGCGACGTTTAGCGACGCAGAGTCACTAATTAGCGACGTAAATAAACGTCGCTAAACGTCGCTAATTAGCGACTTATATAGCGACGCGGCATCGACATCTTTAATGACCTGGCAGTACTGCCATGTCAGCAATTTGCGACGTACAGCGACGTATTTAGCGACATTTTAGCGACATATTTAGCGACGTTTATTAACGTCGCTAATTAGCGACGCAGTTAGCGACGTGTATAAACGTCGCTAAACGTCGCTAAAAACGTCGCTAATTTTACAGAAAAAATAAAAAAAATACTAAATTGTTTCCAAACTATTATTTCTGCAATTTATGAAATTTTAATTAAAAATAGACCCGGAGCAACCCTCCGTTGAATTCTCTGGGTTTGCCGACCCCTTCGGTGGAACACTCAACACCGATAAATTAACATCATTTAATATGAGTAAAAAGTATCACAGTCGTACAATACACACAAATATTATAGACAGACCTAAAGCAACCCTCCATTAAAAAATTTTGGTACGAAATAACACAAAAAATATATAAAATATCACAGTCACACAATACACACAAAATAGAAGTATCACAGTCACACAAAATGCATAATATATAAGTATCACAGTCACATAATGGGCATAATATATAAGTTGTTTGTATCACACAATAACTACAATAAAAGTATATGAAACATCACAGTATCAATCTCGAGGATATCCAATACGCTGGGGCACATACCAGTCCCTCAGATACTGTGCATAAATAGCGTCTATGTGATCAATCTCGGCTATGGGTGCTGGGTGACTGGAACTCCCCGTCTGAGATACAGCCGCTATAGGTGCTGGGTGACTGGAACTCCCCGTCTGAGATACAGCAGATGGTATCTCTTCCTCCTTAACAGTATGAGGCATCACTTCCTCCTTAACAGTTGGAGGTGTCTCTCTCTTGGGTGCCATCTGGTAAGATAGATAAAAACAAAGAATATAATTGATAACATATATTACTTAAGACATACCCTTAATAATGCGGAATAGAAGAAATAGATGACTTACAAAGAATATAATTGATAACAGATATTAATTAAGACATACCCTCAGCAGCCCTGCCTATAAATTGTTTGTTGTAGTATAATAATAATATAAATCATAAAACATGAGAGTATAATAATGATACTAATCATAAAACTATTCAAACACAAATCTCATACATATAATTTGGTTTATCAGTCACAAGTTGCTTCTTATAACTATCTGTATAAAACTTGTTTATAAACTACACTAATATTGATCACAAATTAGTAGGAGAGATCACAGTTTTTATCACTCACTAGGTGCAAAGCCTCTTTGCCATGGAACAAGAGATATGGGGTTCATAGGAGACTCTGGCCTTTGGGATGTCATTGATCTCAAAACAAAGTTTATAAACAAGTTTTCCTGTCCTTGCTGCTACAACTTCTGAGTGCAATTTGAATAAAAATATTACATAATTTTAATAGCTGACACCAGTTTATATACTATATTTATACTGTACTCCCGACGAGGTTTTACTTTCATAAATCACCCATCAAATAAGATATTCACACCGAGTTTGATCATAAAATTCTATATGACTTTGAAAAAATATGCCAAATGTAGTTTGGTATACTTGATATGAGGCCTGGCATCTTCTTGAGGTTTTTTTATTAACTTTTTTATGGGTGCTAAGGAATTTTCCAATCCCCAAAGATATGGTTTTTGAATGATAGAGATTCCCTTCTATCGCTCTTATTTGACTCTTGTTTGCTGCAATCAAGGTTAGATTGGACGAGATGGGAGGTGCCTCAACCTAATATGTTGTTGAACTCTAAATTCATAAGTACCCAGTCCCCGACCTGCTTATCTCTGGACTGATCATCCACATCAAGTATGTCCACAGGAGAACAAATTATTCCAGTTACAACAATAACTTAGTTTTGCAAAGAAAAATAGGAAGGAATGACACAACTTTCCAGACAAATAATGGGCATTCAATTGTCCAGTGCATGTTTTGAAGTAAGGCATTCTTCTGAGCTAGTTTATACTTTTGAATCATGCTGGAATATTGGATAATTTAATTTTTATAACTCATGAATTTTGGGTAACCCATAATAAACCAATAAAGTATACTTTAAATTGAAGTGCCCAATGGATTACAATAAATTGTCATATACCAAACTTGCAAGTATAATTGCTATATGGACATCAATTAGTATCTATTTTATTTATCTACTACATAATAATTTTATTTGTTTACTCGATATTTTATATATTTATATTTATTTTAATATTTGTATTATAAAGCATACATCTATTCACCTCATTTATCTATATACTATTTGTTTCTTAGTTAATTTATATATAAACCATTACATGTTTATAAGCTTTTATACTAACGTATATATATTTATATATACCTTATTTGAGGGAGAAATCCTTTGCTGATGTCGTGTGATCTTCACAACATCAAGGTCCCTCCCCTCAACTTCCTAACAAAGCTCCTTCTTTATTCAGAGGCGAACCTGCATTGGTGATCTCTGATAAGGAGGAAAAGATCATGGCTGCTCCTTTAAAATTGGCTTTGTCGAAAATTTTTCCTATGCAAGGCCACCTATTGATGCTATTCGCAAGGCCTTTGAGGCATTTTATTTCTTGGGTTCTTGCAGAATAGGTGTTCCTGATTCCAAACATGTGCTTATTGAGCCTTCAATGTAGGAAGACTTCCTGCGTCTTCGTGTTAGAGATTTCTGAAAGAAGAATGGAGCCTTAATCCTGATAAAAAACCCTAACCCTAACCCTAAGCCTAACCCCAGGTCAAAAAACCTAACCCTAACCCTAACCCTAGGTCCTCATCAGTGTCTGTGTCTGTGTCTGTGTCAGTGTGTGTGTGTGTCGTGTCTGTGTCAGTGTCACATGTGTGTCCTGTGAGAGGGAAAGAGAGAGAGAGAGAGAGGGTTAGGGTTTACCTAGAGGAGGAGGAGGAGGAGGAGGGGGGAGGACGCGGCCGGAGGGGGGAGTACGCGGCTGGAGGCGGGTTGCCGGAAGGGAGGAGGGGGCACCGGAGGGAGGAGGGGAGCCGGAGGGGAAGGACGCGGCCGAGGGGGGTCACCGGAGGGAGGAAGGAGGAGCCGGAGGGGAGAGATCGAGAGCGGATTTGAATTTTGGGAGAGGGAGAGGGAGAGATCGAAGAAAATGGGGGGAATCAGCCCTAAGTAAAAACTTTAGCGACATTTTTAGCGACGCCAATAATGACGTCACTAAATTCTAAATTAGCGACTATTTAGAGACGCCAATAATGACGTCACTAATTTACATCGCTAATTTAGAATTTAGCGACGTTTAGCGACGCCAATAATGACATCGCTAAATTAGCGACGTTTAAGACGTCGCTAATGACGTCGCTAAATGTTCAAAATATATACGTCGCTAAAAATGTTGCTAAACGTCGCTAAATAAAATATATTAGCGACGTTTAGCGACCTAAATTGAACTTATAGCGACTAATCTTTTAAAAACTGAATAAAAGTCGCTAAACGTCGCTAAATGTCGCCAATTAGCGACGACTAGCGACGTTTTTACATAGAGTCGCTAAATTAGCGACGTTTTTAAATAGAGTCGCTAAAAAACATCTGAGTCCCATCGACGCATCTTCTCAAGTTCGACGCGTACCCGTCTGGAAACTTTAGACCCTGAATCCACCTACAAAGTCTCCCTTTAGCAGGCTCTTCGATAGCACTTGTACCCCTTAGCAGGCTCTTCGATAGCACTTGGTAAATCTTTTACCTCTTCCCATATCGTGTATCCGAGCCACCTTAGCGGTGGATTGGCCTTTTCCATAACGTCCGCACGAAAAGCATTCATGTTCCTCCGGTACGGATGATCCTTCAGCAGAAATTGTCGATGACAATCAAAGAAGCATGGTTTGCCTCCGTGTTTTAAACGGAAAGCCTTAGTACGGTCTATACAATACGGACATAAGAGATGACCATGAGTGCTCTATCCCGATAATATTTCATAGGCTGAAAAGTCGTTGATGTTCCACATAAGTGCTGCCCTCATCTAAAAATTCTGCTTTATAGAAATATCGTACATGTTGGCACCTACTTTCCACAGCTAATTCAACTCATCTATCAAAGGCTGTAAATACACATCGATGTTCCTCTTCAGATTGTTCGGACCTGGGATAATAATGGTTAGGAACATATACGGAGTCTTCATGCACATCCAAAGCGGTAGATTGTACGGAGTGACGATCACAGGCCAATATGAATACTGGGAACCCGAAAGTCCGAATGGGGTAAAACCGTCAGAGGAGAGCCCCAATGTATCATGAAGTACCTCATTGGTGCACTACAAGTGTGGACTATAAGTTATAGTGAAATACATTTTTTGTTGGATTGAATGCAGGGATGCATTCAGTTGGGTGTGAGGGTAGGTGTTCCTGAATGCAGGGTATCGAGAAGAGGTTTGCAACACTGTAAGGGCAGTGGGGAGGCCCTGTAGGCTGAGCATAATTTATGTGCAACAGTATGCACAGGTCGTGGAACCTGATTTGGGGTAAACAGTGTTATTGCTGATAAGCTTGAGTGTCAGGTTCTAGGAGACTTGAGATATCAGTAGATTAATATCTCTACTGATACCAAAGTATCAGTCATAAATAGATATTATTAAATAATAGGCAGTCCAATGGAGTTTAGGGATTTGGTGCATCGGTGCAGGCCAGTGGCAACTAAGGGCAGTAGGTAGGCCAGGATTTGAGTGTGAGATGTGGGACTGTTGTGCAGGCCAAGAGGGAATCGTAGTGTACTCTTGTGCACTGCAGTGAAGAGCATCAATAACAAGGGGATGCACAACAGCAGCAAGGGGAGCAACTGCAGCAAGAAGAGTAACTGCAGCAATGCACAGCAAGCAGCATGTCATGTCCGTGTCCGTGTAAAAGCAAGAGCAGCATTCCCGTGTCCGTATTCATGTGTCCGTGTCAGTATTAGGGTTAGTGTCCGCATGTGTTAGTTTGTCCGCGTGCGTGTGTGTGTGTGTGTGTGTTCGAGTTAGGGTTAGGGTTAGTGTATGTCATGTCGTGTTGTGTCGTGTCATGCTAGAGAGAGAGAGAGAGAGAGACAGAGAAAGGAGACAAAGAGAGGAGCTCACCGAGGAGGGGAGTCGGAGGAAGGACGCCGGAGGGAGAAGGGGAGCCGGAGGAAGGAGGAGCTGACGGCGGAGGGGGGAGGACGCGGCCGGAGGGGGGTCGCCGGGAGGGAGGAGGGGGCGCCGAAAGGAGGAGGGGAGCCGGAGGGGGAGGACGCGACCGGAAGGGGGTCGTCGGAGGGAGGAAGGGAGCCAGAGGAAGGAGGAGCCGGAGGGAGGGGGGTTTTAAATTTGGGAGAGGGAGAGGGAGAGATCGAAAGAAATGGGAGAAATCAGCCCTAAATTAAACTAATTTAGCAAAGTTTTAGCGACGCCATTAATGACGTCGCTAAGTTAGCGACGTCTTTAACGTCGCAACTTACGTCGCTAAATGTCTAAAAGAAATACGTTGCTAAATACGTCGCTAAATGTCGCTAAATAAAATATATTAGCGACGTTTAGCGACCTTAATTGAACTTATAGCGACTAATCTTTTAAAAACTTAATTACAGTCACTAAACATCGTTAAATGTCGCCAATTAGCGATGTCTAGTGATGTTTTTACCTGGACTCGGGAATATATATTATATTAGCGACATTTTTTATTAACGTCGCTAAAAAATGTCGCTAATCCCGCTTATTCTGGTAGTGCATAAAACCATAATCATATCCACAACTCTATCTGCAATACTATGAAACTACTGATAGAAAAATATATGCGGTAGAATAAAGATGGCTTCATCTAGTGATACCTGAAATTCTGAAGAAGTTTCCAATCCTATGTCGGCACTCAACAATAACCTAACAAGGAACCAGGTCCTCAGAGGGACGTAACAAGATACAAAAAAGTACATGCCAAATTAAATACAGTAAATAACATGCAAAGAAGTAAACATGGGTCTATGTACAACTATCATAAACCAGTTTGACCAACCTATGTAAATTATAAATTGAGGACAACGTTCGACGCAAGGGCTTTCTAAAAATAAAATCCGTAGCTCTGGGAACAGAATCTCCCAGGGTGCATGGTCGTACGTAGCTCTGGGAACGAAATCTTTCGGCAAATAAAATCATAGGTCCGTAACTCCAGTCACAAAAATATATGGATAACTATATATAGTAATAAATAAATAGTTATATATGCGTAGTAGCCCTCACGCCTAATGATCGTCCTCCCCACCCAATGCTACTGTCATTGATGCGCCCGCGATACGTCCAATCTGACTCTAACAGGTCATACACCAGACTATCAAGTATAGAGGTAGCTATCAAGAAGAAGATAAAATAATGATCAGGTACGCATATTCTATATGCCATGTAATACGAATTAGTATATCAAATCTATGTATCAGCAAAAATAAATCTCTAACCATACAGGTATGTAAACAGGTGAAACAGATAGCAATATATCCAAAATAAAAATTGGTAAGGAAAACATGCATATAAATACTGTAAGTCAATAGGTAAGGTATACTTGCATGTGGTTCGTCTAAAGCGGTGCTGAGAATATGGTACCAAATGTCATATCCAAGCCTAGGCATGAACTAATATAGATACAATCCTCAAGAATCTACCATAACCCTAAAACAACCAACCAAGAGTCACACCACCAAAAATTACTACACAGTATAGGTATACAACTATATATAGACCAAATCCCTTTGAGATCTTATTTAATAAAATACTTTATAATTATTTATATCCAAGGGTTTACGTTAGTATATATAAACTCCTATACAAAATAGGCATCGTATATTTTTAAATATAATATTATATATTTGAAAGAAACTTATTTTGGTTAAAATATATACCTATAACACTTAAATTAAAAATTAAGAATTAATATAAGTTTGCACATAAATGTTATTAAAGAAAATGGTTTGTTTATAAGGATAGTTTAATAATTTCGTATATAAAATTCTTAATAGGCTTATAAAGAAAATATTTATTTAACATATAAGTATAACATGTATATAGCAGTTATATCAAGCATAGGCATTCAATAAACCTATTTATATACATAAGATCTGTAGTATGCTAGGGCATTAACAAGGCTATATTCAATACAAAACTAATAACATATCAATAAGTCTGCATTTAGTATAAACTGAGAGAGGCGGAGAGGTAATTTTACCTGCAATTAGTCCCCAAAGGATCCATCATCATCCCTACATCCTTAAGTACATCAATCGTGCATGGCAATGTTCAACTTGTTGCCATGAGCACTGTGTAACTACCTAAATTTGGACTAAGGGTAATTTGGTAATTTTACTAGTCATTTTACCTATGTGTTTATTTTAACTAGTGGTTAGTTAGAATTAGTTAGTACTAGTTGTTATGACTAGAATATCCTATTTTGGTTAGTGAGATGCCACCCTTGACTCTATAATTTCATTCATTTAGGCTTAGAAATCAATTATAGGAGAATAACAAACTTGTAAATAAGTCAAACCTATAATGACAAAACCCTTTCCCCAAGCCTTCTATATTTTATTTTATTTTATTTTATTTCATTCCTCAACCACTTCTTCCCCACTTCATCTTCTCCACCTCCTCATGAACACCAAACCTATAATGACAAAACGCTCTCATAGGTAGGAATGACCTTCTAATGGTAGATCTAGGTGTTAGAGAAGTCAAATCTATTAGATCTAGGCTTTTGGATGATGTATTAGTATTTTCTTGCATTCATTTGGTGGAAGTACGAATTTGGTCCACCAAGTGTTTGTAGAATGGTCAAGTATCAAGTGTGGTTGTGTGAAGTGTCTTGAGTATGTGGATGTCTAGCAGGAGTGTCAAGTGTAGGAATATAAGGATGAGTGTTTTAGTGTTGTGTGGGTGCAAGAGTGAAATGAAGTGTTGAGAATAGAATATTGCGAGGTATCTTAGTTGTGCATAGCAATGTACATGAGTGCCTAGGTGCAGCAATTAGGGAGCAGACTTGGGGTGAACCTGAGTACTAGTAGGTGTTCATGTTGTAGAGTTAGAAGTGTATGGTAGAAAGGGTACATAGTAACTGAATTTTGATGTGTGCACTTGTACTTGCAGTATGCAATGCAGAACCATCTTGGACTGGGTTGCAGTATTGAAGGGGGAAAGGTGCTTGACTATAGTTGAGGAGTGGTAGACAGTTGGTTGGCCAAGTGTACAGTCGGGCAAGGAATTCAGCCTGTAGTGGCAACAATTGAGGTGGCCATTATAGCCTGCTGCAAGGCATTGATGATTGGGTATGGTGGTGCAGGTTAGATACTTGAGGGTTCATAGCAGATTAGAAGAGAGGGGGGACAGAGTCTCAGGTTTAATCGTATATATTCAGTGTCAGTAGAAGTTTAAGTGCAGAAATTATAAGCATGGATGTATAGTATCCATAAGTAAAGCTAATGGGTGTATCAGTAAAAATGGATACTGACCTACTGCAGAAATTGGCATGACAAAGGGTAAGTGCCAGTGTGAACTGTATTGGAAAGTTTTGGTGTGCCTGTAGGAGTGTAACATGGGTTATGTGTCTCAGGGAATGAGCTAAAGTTGAACAGCAAGATTGAGCAGGTAGTGCAAATGCACATTACCTAGTGTGTCATTCATAAGGGTGCAGGGTGGTGCATTTGGATGTAAGAGTATTCTAGGTGCAAGTGAACGGGTGTTATGGTGTGTTATGTGTAGTGCTAGTATCCTAATGAGGAGTTAGTATATGAATGTTAAGTGTAAGTATTACTACTACTAATTTGTTGTATACAAGTATACATGGATACTTAAGCTTAGTTATGAGTATGTTAAGTATTGTGTAAGTTTTGGTGTTGTTGTCTAGTAATGTCAGATAAGGGTAGTAGTACTAGGTATATGCTTAGGTCTACTAAGATGAGATACTAAGATATTGATATTGGCTAGTAAGTGAGATACTATAACTAAGGTATTAGGATTATGGGTTATGAGTGTAAACATCAACTTGGTATCCTAAGATAACAAGTGGAGTATTAGGATACCAATGGAGTATCAAGGTATCAAGCTAGTGAGTTGGGATGAGGAGTATTAAGTACATGATTAAGGTATGAGTGTTAAGTTAGAGTATGCTACTAGGATATATATATATATATATATATATATATATATATATATATATGTGTGTGTGTGTGTGTGTGTGTGTGTGTGTGTGTGTGTGTGTGTGTGATACCAATAGGTTAAGGTATCAAGGTTATTTTAAGGTATTATGATACGAGTTAAGATATCTTGGTACAGGGTAAGGTAACTAGCTATAGACCAAGATATTACTAGGTATTATAGGTACGAGTATATATTAGGGTAATATGTACTAGAAACCTACCAGAAGACCTAGAAACCTAGAGGTAACTTTGTATAACCTAGAACTAACTAATATTATTGATTATTAACTAGTTTAACCTTAAAAGTCAACTAAATAGGTAATGTGGACCTAGAATTTCGGTATTGACTTAGTTTGATTAGTAGGACCTAGAAATGACATAGAAATCATATTTAAGTTTATTTAATCTTGTTTATCACTTTATTATACCCAAATAATATGAAATTTTATATATAGGTCTGTGTGATACCACTTTAGACACCGAGTTGCACTATTTGCTCAGGGCCACATACGAGTATATATCTCTATTAGTTTTTAGTACTTGATAGTGTTTATATCATATGCTCTAGAACTGCTATACTTGATTCTGACACAATGATACATGGGCTGGTATTTTATGGATCAGCAGATATTATTTATTTAACGTGTGTATCGGATATTTCTTGTACTTGTATCTTATCGTGTACATCGTGTGCTCCTTGTGCTCGTATTTATTCGTGGGCCCCGTGTGCTCATGCCATATTTGTGTGCTCTGTGTCCTCATATTACATTCGTGTGCTCACATCATTTCATGTGCGTAACATATCGTGATTGGATCCATGGATATTAGTCGGGGAGGGGGAGTAGGAGTTGGTTATGTGATCAAACCTTTAGTATATTCGTGTGCATGCCTATTATACAACTCACATATAATTGAGTTATCTTAGTGTATTCGTGTGCAACCCAAGCCGATCACATAACAAACTTGTGCTCTAAATCACATTGACAGTATCACTAGTGCTCTTACTTATAATTCATACTATATTGCTTGTATTTATCCTTCCAGTTTTCTATCATGATTATCTGCTATTTCAGTTATACTTTCATTTTTCAGTTACCTGTACATCTTGTATTCTTTTCTATTGCTTGCCATCTATGCTCTACCATGTATTTGGAACCGCTTTCAGAGTTTTGTACTTGGCTCTAATCCTGACTGGATATACTTTCCAGGTAATCATTTAGAGGATTGATGTCCTACCTATTATGGACCATAGGACGGCGAGCCAGATGAGGTAGCACCTTTAGTGCAGGATGCTCTAGTGCCAGCCTTTGAGGAGGCTCAACTAGATATAGCTGACACTTGGCTAGTTTCCCTTATTGTACTGGATCTGTCTCCAGCCTTAGACTATTGGCATATTATTGATATTTAGACTTATTATGCTTTATTGATATGCTATTAGTTGTTGGATATTGTTGTGGATCTAGTTTGATACTTTATGATTTCCATTCCTTCTATTTGATATCGTTCCAGTATCTTCCTCTAGTTTTGTGGTGATTGAGTATTGATTATCATTATATTGTTATATTGTTCCTCCGTGTGGAGTTGAGATATCATGGAAAGATTTCATATATTATTATGTGAGATTATTAGATACTATTATTGACCTAGACTGCATTATAAAGTCGATGTTTCGGCGTAGGCTGGATGTACCCTCGTACTCGTGCCCTCATACCGGGTGTGGGTCGTGACACACTGAATGTAACGACCCGCTCTGCGTCAATACAGAGAGCTGATTCATCATTGTTTGAAGCATACTATAAACAAGATTTATTTGGTATAAATAGACTTATGAAACATCATTGTTTGAAGCATAAACCATGAACATGAATTATTTGGTAATTTACCAAGTTCTTATGTTAACTTGTTATTATTGATCTTATACAGCAATATGTCGAGCCTCACAAAGCATGATTTAAAGCCTCTAAACTTAGAAGGCCAGAACTTTCTCAACTGGAGATTGGATGCTGAATTGTACCTTCAAGCCAAAAGCTTAGGTGACGTAATTGTAGCTGATAAGCCAATATCTGTACAAGATAAAATAAAGGTTTAATTTTCCTAAGACATCATATTCATGATGATCTCAAGGTTGAGTACTTAACATTCAAGAATCCCTTGGTGTTATAGAATTCTCTAACTGAGAGATATGATCACCAAAAAATGGTTATACTACCAGGTGTACTCCATGAACGGCTCAATCTACGTTTCCAAGATTATAAGACAGTTGCAGCCTATAATTCAACTATGTTTAGGATTACTTCACAATTGAAGTTATGTGGTGAAGAAGTGACAGAGCATTCCATGCTAGAGAAAATATTCACCATATTTTATGCGACTAATATGACCCTAAAACCGACGTATAGGGAGAAATTTTTTAAGAAGTATTCCGAACTCATTGTTTTCTTACTCGTGGCCGATAAAATTAATGAGTTATTAATCAAAAACTATACTAATAGACCAACTTGGTCCCTACCTATTCCAGCTGAAGTGATCGACTAGTGCTCGAAAAAATATGACCAATTCTAGGGGTCGAGGAAATCACAGAGGTAGAGGGCATGGAAGTCGTGGAAGCCAAAGAAATATCTACAATCCGAATCCAAGGAAGGTACACAGTTCAAAAATAAAGAATTTAATTCTCGAAGAAACAATGTCCAAATTCTCAATATAGCTGCTCCAACTAATATTTCCAAACGTTGTGGAAGAGCTGGTCATTTGATGTGAAACTGTTACACCTCATAAAAGAAAGTGGATGAGTATGAAGCCTCAAAGGGTGTGGAGACTAATCTCATGGAGGGTACAACACACATGAATTTTAATAATTTCTTCCAAGATAAGGATGGAAACGCAATTTCAGAAGACCAGTTCAACGCCATATTAGGCAAAGTCAATAAATAGCTATTTTATGCTTATCTAAGTTTATTTACTTCCCACTTTGAATAAATTGTTCATTATATGATCAATATTCTATGTAGTTTACTTTCTTTGAAGCAGTTTCAATTAGATTTAGATCAAGTTGTAATAAGTGGCAATATGCCAAGTTTAACCATTTAGTAATATATTAATATATTAATAATTTTTGTTTTTGAAAGGTATGGACAATGATGATGGCATATGCTTGATAGATAGTGCAACAACTCACACTATAATGAAAACTAGAAAGTTTTTCACAACATATGCCTCAAACACTGCCAAGGAGGCCATCATTGCTGGACCCGTGCAGATTATAGAAGGTTATGGTAAGGTCGATGTTATGTTGCTAAATAGAACACACTTAGTCATTAAAAATGCATTATTCTCTAGTAAATCTAATAAAAATCTACTCAGCTTTAGAGATATTCGAATAAACGAATTTTGTGTTGAAACCATGAACGATGATAGCAAATAGTATCTTTGTATCACCTCTACTGTTGGAAGCAATAAGCTCACATTAGAAAAGTGCAAGTTAATCTCCTCGGGGCTATATCAAACTACTCTAAAGTTAGTAGAATCTCACCCATCACTAGCAAAAGGCTAAAGGATCTAAGGAATGTAATCATTTGGCATGACAGATTGGGTCATCCAGGATCGACTATGTTGAGAAAGGTGGTCAACAATACCAATGGACATAATTTATCATACCAAAGTCTTTTCTTTCCTACTGAACATTTGTGTGAAGCTTGTTCACAGGGTAAACTCATTACAAGACCTTCATTTCTCAAAATAGCTTCTGAATCATCATCATTCCTTCAGAGAATACAAGGTGATATTTGCGAACCAATTAATTCAGCTAGCGGACCATTCAGGTATTTTATGGTTCTTATTGTAAACACTTAGATTTTTAGAATTAAATTTTAGAATTTTAATTATTGGAATTATGAATTTTTGAGATTAAGGAAGATTTTTCTATAATTTTTAGCTAATTATAATAAATATTCTTCATGAATTTATATTTTTGTGTATTAAATTAATTATTAAAATAGTACAAAAATTATATTTTTTGTGTATAATTAATAATAGAATATTGTATAATTGTTTTGGAATTTATTGGGGTCTAAAACTATTTTTAGATAGCTAATTGCATTTATTTTTATTAAACCAACCCAAACTGAACCAAACCGAACTAACCGAACCCGGATCCCAAGCCCATACCCGTAACCCGTAACCCACCAATGCCCCAACCCAATTGTCACGTCCCAGTCCCAAAATACGTAGGACTAGGAATACGTAACACGCCCAGCCGTATGTATATGAACTCCAATATGTGGAAAACATATACACACGTACGTTGTTCATTAATATCCAATTCACCAGTGGTAATATATTGTTACAACAAGTCATACACAATATATATCTCATCCCCAATATATCAAGGAATACTGAATAAGTACTGGAATATAAGTGCTGAGTCTGAAATGTCATAGTACAATCCAGATATGTCTGGTGGGAACAAACCCACTGCAAAAAGTCCAAAAGTAAGAGTGATGAAATATAGCATGACTAGAGCATCGTCTATCTAGATAAGGAGGCTCCAACTCTAGATGGTGAGTCTACCAGGATCAGGGGGACTCTGATGGCAATACTTCTAGCTCCTTCTCGGATGCGTATCTCGTCTCCTGCCCAGGTTCGTACACCGTGGGATAGTATGCCTCATCTAAATCTGGAAGGGAACTAGCTAGGTCCTCAGTGGGACATAACAAGATACATAAAAGTATGCCATATATAATACTGAATAAATAAAGGGTGAGCTAACCATCTAAGTGTATGCAAGTGTGAAGACAACCTTGGTACGTATGGGTAGGCGTAGGCATAACGTCCAACGTCCTCTAGAGTATGGTATCTGCAATGTCCATCATTCCGAAAAATGAGGTATTTGTATATATATTACGTCCAACACTCTAAGGGACGTGGTATCTGCAAAGTATATATATGTTTGTATCACTCCGAAGAGTGCGGTATCTGCAATAAAGGAGATGGTGTCCCATATGCCTACTAGTCGTCTTTCCCGCCCAATGCGGATATACAAGTCGAATACACGACGTGCATACCACGTAACTATATGCCAAGTCATAATTTTCTAGATAATTCTGTTTACGCGCTAAACCGTGATGTGTGTCACACGCACCGGTAGCTAATCGAGTATGCGAATTTGCATCCCAACATGAGTTGCAATCGTGATGCGTGTACCAGCATCAGGGTCTAGGAGGATATCAGAATACCCTCGCATCTGTTGGTGAGTCTGCTAATGTCTAAGTCAGTTATACTACGTATCGACATATTTTTCGACTGCACCCGAGGCAATCTCAGGCGCACACAGTTATATATATTTTGCAACAGGAATATATGCAACAATTTATAATTTAAAGAGTAGAATTTGGCAAGGTATACTTGCCAAGTAAGAGATTCGTATAGTGCAAGCGTCCACAACAGTATTAAGTTGAAGAAGTGAGGTTTAGGGTTTTGGGGTGTATTGCATGGATATATATAGAGAATAAGAGGCGGTGGGGAAACTTAGTGTTTAAGAAAACTAAAACTACTGCCGCTGCTGTTTCTTTCTTTTTATTGGTTTTGGTTTTGGTTTCAGTTGAGGGGTGTTTAGTAATATTAGTGCTAAGGTGTCACGCCCCAGTCCCAAAATACCAAGGGACTGGAAGCGTGATAATGGCCAGCAGCACGCACCGATGGACAAACCCAATTTAATGGATCCATCGGGGCATACTTAAGCTGTTTACAATAGTCAGGGTTTACTAATCTCATCCACAGAATAAAGATAGCAACATCAGCAAAAGAAATAAACAACAACATCCAGTTATAAGTATTTAAAAATCGGGAAACCACCCGATAATAAGTCTGTTTACACAAGTTCAATTAAACAGGAAAATAAAGAGTTTAATTAAACAGGAAATAAAGTCTATTTGCCATAATGACTGAGCATGGCGAAGCAATTGTTCAGGAGAAGTCCTCAGCAATCACCTCGTCCTCAGGTTCAGGTACTGCTCCGAGTAGTGCTCCTGTTCCGTACACCTCAGGGTAGATCTTGTCTGCTAAACCTGGGGATTTAATCCATTCCAGGTCCTCAGGGGACATAGCAAGGTACAGAAATCACAAGCCAAAATATAATGCAGTACAGAAATAAAGAAAACAACAGGATAAATAACCAGCTAAGTGATAATGCAAGTGAGAGTTATTAGTCATACTCAGGCTGAAACTACTACAGGATCAGTGTCAAAGAAACCATAGTAGTATTCTCTCGAAGGGCCAGTACGGTACCAAAGCTCTGTGTCAGAGTCTAAGGCACTTCCATTAAGTTATTATATATATATATTCAGCCTTTTGTATGGTAATTCTCTCCCCACCCAATGTAATCTCACGTCACAGATCCATAATGTCTCATGTTACTAATGCAATAAGTCAGGATAAAATCTAAAAAAATAATGACCGAGTCATGAAATCTATATCCTATACAGAACCACCTTGAATAGTCAGGAAGATTCTGTATCATGTTCTGTGTCAAGTGTCCTGGGTATAATGTACTTGATATGGCAAGTACGAGAAATATAAATGTCACGATAACCATCTCTAAGTGACGTTACACAACCCCGCGTACGGTGTTGGCACCCGACTTTTAATCGGAAGCTAAGTAAGTCACACGGCCCTAGGGTTGAGCAAGTACAACAGTCATAAAAAAATAAATCAAGAGAAAATGAATCATTAAACTGCATTTATGGTAAGGTACACTTGCCTGGGTTTTCAGCTCCAATTGTAGCTCTGGCTTCAGCAGGATTTGCAGGCAGTACTCCGGTTGCTGAAATAAACATCACCATCAGATCCAGAACATATTAACCATCTAGAAATGCCTGTCCTTGAGTCCAATTTGGAGACAAGGACAAAAACATCATTTTCGGGTCAAGACGGGGTCCAGATGTGGGCCGCTTTGCACCGAAAAATGCGTCAGGGTCAAAGGTCTCCAAAATAGTCCAACTTAGTGTTGACAGGTCAGGAACGATGATACGAACCCAACAGAACTTTCAGAATTGGATTCCGATGAGCCGTTCTCAAAATCGCCCGTCAAGTGGATCCTGTGGGGCCCACGACACGCGATTTTGTCAACGTTCTCAGAATCGAACCAAACTTGGCTCACAGGACCAGCGTATTGCTACGAGTCCGATGGCGCAAGTTTTGTCTCAATCCGACGTGTGTACACTAAGTTACAGCGAGAAACAGAAAAGTCGGATACGGGGCGTTGTCCGTGGATACGTACTGATTTCGGTGTGCACGCACATCCGAATCAGCTTCTGCGAAATCCCGCACGTCCGTATCAACGATGCGCACGTATCTGTGAAGACCGCACGCGACCAAGTCATTCCTTTTGGCGGGGCGCACTCAGTTCCGGGGTGAAACAGGGCGTTAGTTTTTTCTGTTTTTGGATCGCGGTGTGCGATCACTACAGGATGCGATGCCCCGAGCGGTTTGCACGGGCACCGATGGGGTCATACAGGCTACGCGATACAATTTACGGAATCGAAATTAGAGCTTCAAGGAGTGAGATACGAGTACCTGAACTGGGTTCCAGAAAACCGAATTCTTCGTGTCCTCGTGTCTCGAGTTGTGTCATGTGTCCTGGACACTGTGTCCGATACGACACAGAAACTAAGGTTTAGGTTCTAGAACTCGCCGGAGGGGCCGCGCTTGGCCGGAGCTGGGTCGTCGAAGCAGGAGGGTGGCGGTGGAGAGGTGCGGTGCTGGGCTCGAGGAGGGCCGGCTGGGCTCGGGGACGGCCGGCTGGAGGTTGGCGACGCTCGAGCGGGGTGCTGGGGAGTCGACGGCTGACCTCGACGGCCGAATCTGGGGTGGAGGGAAGCCAAGGGCAGCGGGTCAGCGGGCACGGCAAGGTCGGAGAGCAGCGAGGTGGCCGGAGGGTTTCAGGCGGCTAGGGTCACCGGAGGAGGGAGAAAATCCGGTGGCCGGGTTAGGGTTTTATCGAGAGGTGGAGGGAGGCGGAGAGTTATTCGGTGAGGGGGAGCAGGAGCGGAGGGGTCGGGGAATGGCGAGCGGCGGCGGCGGCTGTTTCCGGCGGCGGGAGGCAAAATGTCGGGCGGAGGCGGTTTGGGGAAGATGAAGCCTAACGGGTGCGGGTTTCGGTCCGGGTCGGGTCGGGTTGCAGGGATCCGACCCGATCCGCTAGGCTAGGGCATGGGTCGGGTTTCGGTTAATGGGTCGGGTCTGGGTTGGACCTGGATCCGACCCGATATGAATTTGGTTTAATAAAATAAACCCGGTCCGGTTTGGTTCAGTTTGGTTTGGTTTAATTAATAAACCCGATTTATTTAGGGTTCAATTCGATTTAATTTTAAAATAGTTTTTAGGACTTTTTAAAGGCTTCCGGGGTCTAATAAATTCCCAGAAAATTATCCTATGTCTAATTTTTCATTTTACACCATAAAATATTATTTTTATAATATTTTAATATTATTTATTATCTATTAAAAGTTATTTAATAAATAAAACACTTGAATTTAATTACAGAAAAATCCCAGAAAATTCCAGAAAATTTTAAAAAATCCCAAATTCAAATTCTTGAAAATCAGGGGAATTACAATCTACCCCCCTTAAGAGGATTGCGTCCTCGCAATCAAAGAATAACCGGTCAACAGAGATGACATGGTTGCAACCATTGTTCGAAGCACAACAAAATAAAGGAGAATCAAGGTTTGAGATTAACACCTAGAAAAAATTATTTTCCTAAGTATTAAAAGTTATACAATTTTCCAAATATGGAAAATTTAGGAAATTACAGTTTTAGAAAACCAGGTTATATTTAAAAAATATTAGTTTAACAATTCTAGGTTATTATCAAGTTCAACACTAGGTTATCAATTATTAGCAAGTTAAAGTTATCAGGTCAAGTCTAGGGTCACGAACCAGCAGGCACGAAATAAAGCAATACTAGGAACGGAAAAACTATAAAAACTTACTCGTATTAGCTACGCCATAGTTCTGCGCATCTCCCACAGTCATCGCAAAAACTTGGCCGCGTCCTTGAGGTGGTGCTCTCTGCTGTTGCTGGGCTTGCTGGTAGGGTGCTGCTGGAAGTGCCAAGGGTGGCCTTGGTTGCTGTCCTCCTGGTAGAGCTTGTTGGTTTGTCCTTGGTGCTCCTTCTCTACGCTCAGGGCAATCCCTTACTGCATGCTGTCTGGATCCGCAACCTAAGCACAGTCCGAATTTTCGTCTACACTTCTTCTCAACATGGCCTATCTTGCCGCAGTAGTAACAAGTAGGAAGAGTCAGGGATTTGGTTGCAGCTCCCTGTGGTGCTTGATGCAGATGAGGTTTCTTGGCAGCTTCTCCATTCGTTTCTCTGGCTGGTGCTGAGGTGGAAGACCTCTTCAGGTTGGATTCTCGTCTGATGACACGCTCCATACGTCGGGCTGCAGCAAGAACGTCCGTGTACGAAGTAGGTGCGACGGACCCGGTCATTCTTTGTAACTCAAACTTTAGCCCATCAAAGAACTTCTCAGCCTTTTCTTCTTCTGTTGGGATCAAGGTAGGGGCAAAACGACTCAGATGAATGAACTCGGCGTTGTACTCTTCCACCGTCATAGTATCCTGAATGAGGCGATTGAACTTGTCCCTCAGTTCTGATCAAGCGATAGCCGGAATGTACATCTCTTGAAAGAGTCTGGAGAACTCTTTCCAAGTAACTCGGTCTGGTCCGAGCCGTCTCTCTTCAGATAGCCACCAGTGATGAGCATTACCCGTCAATTGCATTCTGACGGCAGTCATCCAACGTTCCCTTGGTAGCTCAGCTGCCTCTAATTGATGTTGTATGTTGGTGAGCCACTCATGAACCTCTGTGGGCTCCTCCTTGCCTGAGAAGGTACGGGGCTTCAATTGGCGGAAATCAGTGATAGAGCCCGTCGGTTGCCGTCTAGCTGGTAGGTTGACCTGCTCCAGTGTATTTACTAGACTGTTCCTCAAGTAATCAGCTTCGCGACGCTGAGCCTCGTGTTGGACTTGTTGCTGGGCTTTGCATCATTGCATAAAACATCTGGAACATCTGCTGTCCGTCCATTGCTTGCCCTGGTGGAAAGACAGGCATCTGTGGAGTGAACTGGGGCGGAGGTGGAATGTCATTACGCCGAAATCTAGAAGCTTGTGGATCTACTTGGTTGCTTCGGTGAGTAGAGGGATCTCCACTCAATAGCGTCACTTCATCTTCTCCTTAGGTGACTACATCACCTATTGGTGTTCTTGCTGGAGTTTTATCGTTTTCTTGTGAATCCATTACTCTGCATCAAAAATAAACTATAAGAGGCGCACAGGAATCAAGGCAAGATGCAAGTCCAAAAATTAATTCGAATACGATACAGATATCAAGAACGATTTAAGCAAGTGGATGAGATCCTAAAAAACTTATCCTATTCTTATTGCAGGCCTGTTCGGTCCCTAAGTTGAAACTGAATAATTTAGTCGTAGACCTGCATGGGCCACCACAAAAACCATGTCACGCCCCAGTCCCAAAATACCGAGGGACTGGAAGCGTGATAATGGCCAGCAGCACGCACCGATGGACAAACCCAATTTAATGGATCCATCGTGGCATACTTAAGCTGTTTACAATAGTCAGGGTTTATTAATCTCATCCACAGAATAAAGATAGCAACATCAGCAAAAGAAATAAATAACAACATCCAGTTACAAGTATTTAAAAATCGGAAAACCACCCGATAATAAGTCTGTTTACACAAGTTCAATTAAACAGGAAAATAAAGAGTTTAATTAAACAGGAAATAAAGTCTATTTGCCATAATGACTGAGCATGGCAAAGAAATTATTCAGGAGAAGTCCTCAGCAATCACCTCGTCCTCAGGTTCAGGTACTGCTCCGAGTAGTGCTCTTGTTCCGTACACCTCAGGGTAGATCTCGTCTGCTAAACCTGGGGATTTAATCCATTCCAGGTCCTCAGGGGACATAGCAAGGTACAGAAATCAAAAGCCAAAATATAATGCAGTGCAGAAATAAAGGAAACAACAGGGTAAATAACCATCTAAGTGATAATGCAAGTTAGAGTTATTAGTCATACTCAGGCTGAAACTACTACAGGATCAGTGTCAAAGAAACCATAGTAGTATTCTCTCGAAGGGCCAATACGGTACCAAAGTACTGTGTCAGAGTCTAAGACACTTCCATTAAGTTATTATATATATATATTCAGCCTTTTGTATGGTAATTCTCTCCCCACCCAATGTAATCTCACGTCACAGATCCATAATGTCTCATGTTACTAATGTAATAAGTCAGGATAAAATCTAAGAAAATAATGATCGAGTCATGAAATCTATATCCTATACAGAACCACCTTGAATAGTCAGGAAGATTCTGTATCATGTTCTGTGTCAAGTGTCCTGGGTATAATGTACTTGATATGGCAAGTACGAGAAATATAAATGTCACGATAACCATCTCTAAGTGACGTTACACAACCCCGGGTACGGTGTTGGCACCCGACTTTTAATCGGAAGCTAAGTAAGTCATACGGCCCTAGGGTTGAGCAAGTACAACAGTTACAGGAAAATAAATCAAGAGAAAATGAATCATTAAACTGCATTTATGGCAAGGTACACTTGCTTGGGTTTTCAGCTCCAATTGTAGCTCTGGCTTCAGCAGGATTTGCAGGCAGTACTCCGGTTGCTGAAACAAACATCACCATCAGATCCAGAATATATTAATCAGCTAGAAACGCCTGTCCTTGAGTCCAATTTGGAGACAAGGGCAAAAACGTCATTTTTGGGTCAAGGTGGGGTCCAGATGTGGGCCGCTTTGCACCGAAAAATGCGTCAGGGTCAAAGGTCTCCAAAACAGTCCAACTTAGTGTCGATAGGTCAGGAACGATGATACGAACCCAACGGAACTTCCAGAATTGGATTCCGATGAGCCGTTCTCAAAATCGCCCGTCGAGTGGAGCCTATGGGGCCCACGACACGCGATTTTGTCAACGTTCTCAGAATCGAACCAAACTTGGCTCACAGAACCAGCGTATTGCTACGATTCTGATGGTGCAAGTTTCGTCTCAATCCGACATGTGTACACTAAGTTACAGCGAGAAACAGAAAAATCGAATAAGGGACGTTGTCCGCGGATACGCACTGATTCCGGTGTGCACGTATATCCGAATCAGCTTCTGCGAAATCTTGCACGTCCGTATCAACGACGCGCACGTATCTGTAAAGATCGCACGCGACCAAGTCGTCCCGTTTGGCGGGGCGCACTCAGTTTCGGGGTAAAACATGCGTTGGTTTTTCCTGTTTTTGGATCGCGGTGTGCGATCACTACAGGACGCGATGCCCCGATCGGTTTGTACGGGCACCGAGGGGGTCATACAGGCTACGCGATGCAATTTGCGGAATCGAAATCAGAGCTACGAGGAGTGAGATACGAGTACCTGAACTGTGTTCCAGAAAACCGAATTCTTCGTGTCCTCGTGTCTCGAGTTGTGTCCTGTGTCCTGGACACTGTGTCCGACACGACACAGAAACTAGGGTTTAGGTTTTGGAACTCGCCGGAGGGGCCGTGCTTGGCCGGAGCTGGGTCGTCGACGCAGGAGGGTGGCGCTAGAGAGGTGCGGTGCTGGGCTCGAGGACGGTCGGCTGGGCTCGGGGACGGCCGGCTGGAGGTTGGCGACGCTCGAGCGGGGTGCTGGGGAGTCGACGGCTGAGCTCGACGGCCGGATCTGGGGTGGAGGGAAGCCAAGGGCAGCGGGTCAGCGGGCACGACAAGGTCGGAGAGCAGCGAGGTGGCCGGAGGGTTTCAGGCGGCTAGAGTCACCGGAGGAGGGAGAAAATCCGGTGGCCGGGTTAGGGTTTTATAGAGAGGTGGAGGGAGGCGGAGGGTTGTCCGGTGAGGGGGAGCCGGAGCGGAGGGGTCGGGGAATGGAGAGCGGCGGCGGCGGCCGTTTCCGACGGTGGGAGGCGAAAAGTCGGGCGGAGGCGGTTTGGGGAAGATGAAGCCTAACGGGTGCGGGTTTCGGTCCGGGTCGGGTCGGGTCGGGTTGCAGGGATCCGACCCGATCCGCTAGGCTAGGGCACGGGTCGGGTTTGGATTAATGGGTCGAGTCTGGGTTCGACCCGGATCCGAACCGATATGAATTTAGTTTAATAAAATAAACCCGGTCCGGCTTGGTTCAGTTTGGTTTGGTTTAATTAATAAACCCGGTTTATTTAGGGTTCAATTCGATTTAATTTTAAAATAGTTTTTAGGACTTTTTAAAGGCTTTCGGGGTCTAGTTTTTTATTTTACCCTATGTCTAGTTTTTTATTTTACACCATAAAATATTATTTTCATAATATTTTAATATTATTTATTATCTATTAAAAATCATTTAATAAATAAAACACTTGAATTTAATTACAGAAAGATCTCGAAAAATTCTAAAAAATTTTGAAAAATCCCAAATTCAAATTCTTGAAAATCAGGGGAATTACATAAGGAGCGGTGGAATGAGAAGCTTATACGCATGGGAAAGCAAAGCAAAGTAAAATTGGGTTTTGCTTCTACTGCTGATATTTTTTTCAACTAATGGTTTGGGGTTTGGGTTTTACGCGCGGAGAAGTATATGCGGGGGAGAAAAGATAGGCGGTGGTTTTGTTACTGCTGCTGCTGCTGTTTACGCACGTAAAAGTATACGCGGGGGGGGGGGGGGGGGTTGAAAGGAAGAGTTCACGCGGGGGAGAAAAGATAGGCGGTGGTTTTGTTACTGTTGCTGCTGCTGTTTACGCGCGTAAAAGTATACGCGAGGTGATGAGCTGCTGCTGATATATCCTAGCCTAGCCGACCACCACCACCATCAACTCCTCTTATACCCCAACCAACCACAGCCTCCGACGATCGTCGGACAGCCGCCGCACGCCGCCGCAAAGTAGCCGCCCAAATTTTGAGCAATAATACACAACAAGGTACCCATCTTCTAGCCCTTGTATCTTCCTGCTCAATTAACTAAATGTCGACCCATCGAATTCTATACGAAGACCACGTGACTCTCTTGAATTAGATATAAATAGTTCGGTGTATCGTGTCTAGTGTCGGTCGTAATTTTGTGACGCAAAACAGGAAAAAAATGACGAATTTTATAGTTCAGAAACTGTCCCAATCACCCATGTTCATGGCTGTTTTTCTCCCAACCTAGTTATCATTTTTAAATTCTACTTAAACAGTAATTTAGACAACATAACCAAGTTTTAATCACTTTAATTAGTTTATTTTAATTCGATGTATGAAGTATTTTATTTGTTGTTGAATTTGATAAAAAATTTGGTTTTCTAAACCCAAAATTTCCCAACACAGGGTGCGTTCCGCTAGACGAGACGACTTAGTCGTGTGCAAATTACACCAAAAGATCCGTATCACCAAATCGGATGTGTGAGATTTCGTAGAAGTTGATTTGGATGTGTGTGCACACCGGAATCAACACGTATCCGTCGAAAAATACAGTATCAGCCTGTTCTGACACTCGTCATAATTTTGTGTGTGGTTATCATTTTGCAACAAAACTTATGTCATCGAATTCGCTGTATTATGTTGGTCGTGTGATCCAAATTTGGTTTGATTCTGAGAACGTTGATGAAACATCATTTCGTGGGCCCCACGGTTCCACTTGATAGATGATTTTGTGACCGGCTCATCAAAATCAAGTTTTGGATGTTCCTTTGGGTTCGTATCATCATTCTAGATGCATAAAAATTAAGTTTGAAAAATTTGGAGAACTTTGTCTCTGGCACATTTTTCGGTGCGAAGTGGGCCACATATGGATTCCGCTTTAACTAGAAACTGTCAATTCTGTTTTTTTTGTCCAAATTGGACTTATGGGTAGTCAATCCTAGCTATTTCAAGTATTCTGAGGGCAATGTTAATATTTGTTTCAATATACGGAGGCGTACTTGGAGATTCCACTTATCTCGAAGCAACTGACGGAGCTCAGAACACAGGCAAGAGTACCTTGCCAACTTACAGTAGATCTTGTTCCATTATTGTTTAAGTTATTTTATATACTTCTGTGATGTACTATTTAACCTAGGACCGTGAGACGTTGCTTAGCGTCCGAACAAGATTCGGGTGTCGACGTCGTACGCGGAGTCATGTAACGTCACTTAGAGAGTTGAATCCATGATCCTATATATTTTTGTACTTACTTTACCAAGTACGTCATACCATAAGACACTTGACACTATTCATGTGACCGAATCTTTCCTGAGTTATTCATGGTGATTCTGTATAGGCTTACAGGATTCGTGACATAAGACTTGCATATACATAGATATCATTATGACTCGTTGTACTAGCTAGAGGTCATGATCTTGCGTGTTATGGACATGAGACGTCGTGGACATGAGACGTGTGATTACATTGGGTGGGGAGAGACATACAGGCTACAGGCTAATTATATACATATATATTTTATTATTACGGTACTTTAGTCTATGTTCCAGAGCTTGGCCCATTACGTGATATTACTGCTACTGGCTCCCCGACGCAGAGCTTGTAGTGGTTTCAGCATGAGTACTAGTGATGCTCTCAACTTGCATTTCACATAGCTGGTTACATAGCTTGCCCTGAGGATCTATTTTTATTTACTGTATTTTATTTGGCTTGAGTTATTCTTGTACCTTGCTAAGTACCCTGAGGACTGGATCCGGATTATGTCCCTAGCTACAGTAGAGAAGGATTACCCTGAGGTTTACGGGGCAGGAGCTGACGCTGGAACAGTACTGGCACCAGAGGACGAGGTTGTGCCAGAGGATTTCTCCTGAGTATTTCAGTTTAATACTCAATTTTTTATGCTTCCAGTTATTTCATATCTTGACTCATGGACTTATGAATTGACTTATTTTATCGGGTTGTTTCCCGAGATACTATTTATTTGGACTTGTTGATAGACTATATTTCTTTTAATCTATTATCTTGATTAGTCTATCATATTTAGGTATGTTTCTTTCTTTGGATGAGCTGTGATAGATGGTGTAGACTGCATTGATATTTATTACATCTTAAGTGCACTCTAACGGGTCCATTATATTGGGTTTGCCCATTATAGTTGTGCTGCTGGCCATTGCCACGTGGCTAGTCCCTCAGAATTTTGGTACTGGGGCGTAACATAGTTTTTGTGGTGGTCTATGCAGGTCTACGACTATATTGCTTTGGTTTAAACTAAGGAACCGAGCAAGCATGCGATTAGAATATGATAAGTTATAGGATCTCATCCACATATTGACACGTTCTTGATGTCTATATCGGATTCAAATTAATTTTTTTACTTGCATCCTGCCTTAATTTCTCGGTGCGCCTCTCATAGTTTACTTTGTATGAAGAGTAATGGATCCATGAGCCAGCGACGAGACTTCCGCGAAAATAACACAAGGTGCTGTGGTCACCTATGACGATGGAGTGACGCCATTAAGTGGAGATCCATCCACTCAAAAAAGCAATCAAGCAGATCAGCACGCCTCGAGGTTATGGCGAGACGATATTCTACCACAGTCGCAGTTTACTCCACCGATGCCCGTTTTTTCATCAGGACAACCTATGGATGGACAATTGTAAACCCCCTGATTTTTCAAAATTTTTAAAACTGAATTTTTCACAATTTTCTGGAATTTTCTGTAATTTAAAAACAGGGTTTTAATTATTAAATGATTTTTAGTTGATATTAAACAATATTAAAATATTATAAAAATAATATTTTTGGGTATAAAATGAAAAACTGGACTTAGGACAATTTTTCTGAAATTTATTGGGCCCCGGACATATTTTAAAACACCTAAAATCTATTTATTTATTTATTTATTAAACTATTTACTGATTATTATTATTATTATTATTATTCGGCCCATTTCCCTGAGCCCGGCCCGGCCCATTGGGCCCGAGCCCGGCCCAGCCGCTAGCGGGTCGGGTCGGATCCGCCAGACCCGACCCGAGACCCGCTAGCCCGCTCCCCCACGACCCAGTTCCCCCCCCCAAGTCGCGTCCGGCGCCGCGCCGCCCGCCGCGTCCTCCGGCGCCACGCCGCTCCGCCTGCTCCGCTCCACCACCCGACCCCCGCACCGGCCGCCACGACCCCCGGCCCCTCCGCCTTGCTCGGCCTCCCCTCTCCCTCGCTCCTCCCTTTAAAACCCCGTCCTTCCTCCACCGTCGACGCCACCTCGCCACCGCCAGACCCTCTCGGCCTTGCCGCTCCACCGCCGACGACGACCGCCCGGCGCCTCCACCTCTGCATCCCCCTTCTTCCTTCCTCCTCTTTTTTTTCTCCGGCGAGAGCCAACCGCAGCAGCCGCAGCAGCGCCTCCGGCCGCCCTGCGCCGCCTCCGCCGCCTCCCAGCGCAGGTAAAAATCGGTGTCGACAAAGGTGGCACGTTCATTTTAGTAAATTCTATATACTGCTTACTTGTAAATGAACTAAGGCAAGATAGAAACCCACAAATATGCATGCTTCATTAAAATAAGTGTTGATTGGTATAGTCAGGCTAGCTCGCCTTCACCAGCATGTTTCGATATGCTGACCCTCGTTGAAACAGGTTCTCCGCACCAAGGCGAACCGAGCGAGGAGCCGAAGTCGTCTTTCCGATCCAGTCCAGCTGTTGGCGCATCTTCACCGCGCCCTCGAAGCATTTTGAAGCCAGAAGCTGCAACTCTTCATACACAAATGCAGCTCCGTGGCAAAGTCGTCCTCTAGCCTGGAGGTCTTTATCGTTTTGAGTTTATAAAGGGATGTAATGTACAGGACTGCTATCTTATTTTGAGTCATCTCTTTTGTAAGTCGTTCGGCATATTAGCTAACTCGTTCAAGAGTTTATAATAGATGTTCATTATCAATAAAGAGAACTTTTTCATGTTTCAAATCTGTGTTTCAATTTATCTGCGTACTCTGAATATGTGCTTGCTATGCAAATCATTAAAGCCTTGTGCGGGCGCAACTCCAGGCCCGCACGGCGGTCACGATTCGGGGGACGCCTCAAACGATTCTACGGAATCGGATCGTGACATAGTGGTATCAGAGCACAGATTCAAGTTCCTTAGACTTTGTGCTGGAAAAGTTCCTTTAACGATCAAAATTCCTGTGCGAACTTTTGAACTCGCTAGGCCAAAATGAGATACGTTCATGCAATAAGTCCATAATACATTATGATTCTAATGTAATTTACCTTCTTTTGAAGGAATGGTACCAGCGCAATCTGCAGCGCAACCACCGAACGAAACACAAGAAAGCAGTTTGGGTACTTCGGGAAGCTCTCGGAGCCAACGAGGCATGTCTCAAGTCGACCTGCTTGAGCGGGTAATGCAAATGTTAGAATTGCAACGACAAAGAGATGATGCTCGCCAAGCCAAGTTCGAGAGTAATCTAGAGACCCGATTCTCAGTCGAACAAAAGCAGGTAGATGTCCTGCAACATATCGTTCAAACTTTGGCTGCCAACTATTTTGCCGCAACAGCAACGACTCCGGTGGAACAGCCCGTGCTTGAAGTAGAGACGCCTCAAATCCCAAGGCCGAGGGACGTGACTGCCTTCAACTTGGGACACTTCATGAAAGTCTGCAATACCCTGTTCAACGGGACTGAGGACGCGGTGGTAGCTCTAGATTGGCTAGCCGAGCTTGAAGATCACTTCGCTCTGTTAGAGGTTCCCGAAGAGAAGCGCGTCGCCTGTGCGCAACTACAGCTCTGCCTCAACGCACACGATTGGTGGGACGTGCATCGACGATCTTTCCAATTTGATCACGGAGAGGAGGCAATCTCGTGGACGACCTTTCGTGCCGCGTTCGAAGAGGAGTTTATACCCCCTCCAGTACAACGTCAAATGAAAAATGACTTCGTACAACTGAGGCAAGGCAGGATGACAGTTAAAGAGTACTCCGTCGAATTCAACCGACTCTCCAAATTCGCTAGGGCCTATTTACCTGATGCAGCGAGTCGAGCTAGAAGGTTTGAAGGTGGACTACGCCCTGCCATCCATTCGCACGTGGTCAATAATCAGTACGGAACAATATGTGAAGTCATGAATCACGCCTTATCACTTGAACCGCAGTATCCTCATGTTTCCACCGGCGTTGTGCATACCTACAATCACAAATGCCAAGGCAACGATAGAGGAAACACCGCTGCAAAGCGCCCTAACCACGGCGGTCCACGGAGAGGTAACCCAGGGCAACCTTGTGCATATTGTAAGAAACCAGGGCACACAGTTGAAAAGTGTCGCAAGAAACTTGGACAATGCCTTATTTGTGGTGATCCAGATCATACCGTTCCTGCCTGCCCACTGAGCCGCCTCAATAATCCCTAATGGTAGGCTTTATTCCTAAGTTTTGGGACGAAACTTCCAATTAGTTGGGTAGGATGTAGTGCCCCGTTCTTCCGGTGCGGAGAGCGCGGCTAAGAAACACAAACGGTATCGTTCGATCGGGATAGATTGAATTAAGAACTCGTCGTCGTTATGGATTTGTTTCTTCGGAATCGATTTCCATATTCAGTGGACTGCGCCCCAAGGATCGGCTTAGCGGCAGAGTCAGGAGGGACCTCTCCGCTGCTATCTTTTATTGCCTCAGTTTTCGATGTCGCTTGTTGCTTTCGTGCTTTGAGTTAGTTTTGGGATTTGCTTGTTTTCCTTGAACGGTTTCGATGGTTTTCATTATTTTCGTTCATTGACTTGCACTTCTATTCCGAGAATGAAAAGAGAGGAAGAAGTATTAATCGAGCTGTTCGTGTGCAGGTGAACGAGCAGTAGGCGGCTTGCGAGCGGAGTCGTGAAGTGCCTATTTCCTTCTTCTTTCCAACTTCTAAGTGAGTGGCTACCAACCCGATTAGCTAGCCCTGCTCCCAAGCTTCACTCCTTCGCCCCGATCAAACGATACCAAGTAATAATAAAAGAAACCAAGATAAAAGAGAATAGACTTGGTTAATACTGCTTGTCAATCAAACTGTGAACGGTTACTTACTTGCATGCTTGTTCGTTTGGGACATTTATCATATGCATAAATACAAGTTAGAATGTTTGTTCTTCTTTAAATTATGCTATAAAATATAATGAATCAAGAGGCTATGCAACTGAATCATAATACTGCTTGTCCTGAACTGGCATTGCCTCAACTGCATGAACTGTTAGCTTAAGGAAACAATACCAATTCGATCACGGACAACTTGTGCACAAGGTCACTGGTTCCTGCGGACGGTCGCTGGGGCACTGGCACCGATCCGATCCGGACGGAACTCACTGTAGTCTACTGCATCTGAACGGGATAGTTTGTAGCCACTACTGAATCTTCGCTGCATTCCATCCTCGTTTAAGACTAAACGGTCCATTATGGCATCCTAGCCAGTGATCCACTGTATATTTAAACCTGTTGCATACTAACTTGTGTCTTCGTGGCAGGGAAGGCATGGTAAGTATTGTGCAGGTAATTCAGCCGGTCAGGTAAAAATCCACCTAACGGTGGCACGTTCATTTCAGTAAATTCTATATGCTGCTTACTTATAAATGAACTAAGGCAAGATAAAAACCCACAAATATGCATGCTTCATTAAAACAAGTGTTGATTGGTATAGTCAGGCTAGCTCGCCTTCACCAGTATGTTTCGATATGCTGACCCTCGTTGAAACAGGTTCTCCGCACCAAGGCAAACCGAGCGAGGAGCCAAAGTCGTCTTCCCGATCCAGTGCAGCTGTTGGCGCATCTTCATCGCGCCCTCGAAGTATTTTGAAGCCAGAAGCTGCAACTCTTCATACACAAATGCAGCTCCGTGGCAAAGCCGTCCTCCAGCCTGGAGGTCTTTATCGTTTTGAGTTTATAAAGGGATGTAATGTACAGGACTGCTATCTCATTTTTAGTCATCTCTTTTGTAAGCCGTTCGGCATATTAGCTAACTCGTTCAAGAGTTTGTAATAGATGTTCATTATCAATAAAGAGAACTTTTTTATGTTTCAAATCTGTGTTTCAATTTATCTGCGTACTCTGAATATGTGCTTGCTATGCAAATCATTAAAGCCTTGTGCGGGCGCAACTCCAGGCCCGTACGGCGGTCACAATTCGGGGGACGCCTCAAACGATTCTACGGAATCGGGTCATGACAGTTGCATTAGCTATGATCCCGCTTGACATGGACATGAGACATTATGCTCATGGTATGCGTGATTACATTGGGTGGGGAGAGACACACATGCTACAGGTTAATTTTATATTATGCCGGCGTCTTAGTCTCCCATCGTGAGCTAGACAACTACATGATATCACTACTACCGGCTCCCCGATACAGAGCTTGTAGTAGTTTCAGCCTGAGTTCTGGTACTGCTCTCATGTTGCATATCCCTTAGCTGGTTACATAGTTTACCCTATTGCTTATTTATTGCTGCACTGCTTATTTAATTGGCTTGAGTTATCTTGTACCTTGCTATGTCCCCTGAGGACCTGGAATGGATGATGTCCCCAGGTATAGCCGAAGAGATCCATCCAGAGCTATACCGTACAGGAGCACTTCCAGGAGCTGTACCAGGACCCGAGGACGAGATCGTACCAGAGGATTTCTCTTGAGCAGTGGCTGTATGTAGTCAGTTATTTCTATTTCCAGTTGTTTATTTCCTGTCTATTTGTATTGTTGTACCAGACATATTCTCGGATTGTTTCTCGAGATACTTATTGAGATCAGCTTATTTATTCTATTGCATTATTTCTGAAATTTAATCTATGATTTGCTGTTGTGGATGAGATTAGAATAACCTGGAACTTGTAACAATTGCTCATATTCCTGTTAGACTACAGCTTAAGCATGCCCTGATGGATCCATTAAATTGGGCTGTCCATCGGTGCGTGCTGCTGGCCATTGCCACGTGCCCAGTCCCTCAGCATTTTGGGACTGGGGCGTGACAACAATAGATGTTCCAAATATTCTACGCAATGATGCAAGCACAACAACAGGTTTATCAAGTGGCCCAGCAATGCCGAGCGGAGAAGTTCTTTGACGGACTTAGCTTTGAGCTATAGAGATTAATCAGCTCAGTTGCAACTACTTCTTATACGGACGTCCTTGTTGTAGCCCGACGCATGGAGCGCATCATCAAGAGAGAGTCCAGCCAGAAGCGGCTGCATGCACTAGCACCAGACCGAGCATAGCATGAAGGAGCTGCAAAGAGACCGTAGATGAATCCACCACAGAGATCATTTACACCACTAGCACTAGTCCTTCCTACTTGTCACTACTGTGTCAAGGTAGGCCATATTGAGAGGGAGTGCAGACTCAAATTGGGATTATGTTTAGCCTGTGGATCCAGTCAACATTCAGTCAGGGATTGCCCTGAGCGTCGAGAGAGAGCACTGATGATTCATCGACCAACCCTACCAACACCAGCACCAGGACTCCCTACTTGTCATTATTGTGGCAAAGTAGGCCATCTCGCAAAGGAATGCCAACGCAGATTGGGATTGTGCTTGGTTTGCGGATCCAACCAACATTCAGCCAAAAATTGCACGGAGCATCGAGGCAAAACACCAATGGTTCACCGACGAGCACCGATGGTTAATCGATAAGTTTTACCAAATAATGAAGATCCAGAAGTCGTAGGTAAATACCAAATACTAGATGTTCATTGTATGCTTCGAACAATGATTATGTTCAAGAAGTCTTTCAAAAATACCACATATGATATGCTTCGAACAATGATGTTCCAGAAGTCTTATATATATAGACCAAACAATTCATGTTCATGGTCATAAGATCTCTGATAGTTTTGATCTGAATGCATTAACATATATAAAATAAATAAATAAATAATTACTCCAACGTTCTTTCCGAGAGATGTATATGCGATTAACATCAGAGTGCTATCAGAGTTAACAAAAAAGCGTGAGATAAATGGATAAAAACTATTATATTTGCCCTAGCGGTATGCCAAAAGATGTATAAATATCAACATCAGGATGCGTCTAGGGTATGCATATGCAGAAAAAATAAACATAAATAACCATACGTATTACCGAAGTGGAGAATCCGTAAATGGCGACATCACTGAGATGGTCTCGCTTATTTCCTCCAGTATTTTTGTAGCTTTCGTTGTTGCTGGAACTATGTGGTAAGGTTCAACAACTAATCGAATACTTTTTTTTATAAATACTACATATTTGATTACATCCATAAATATAGTTTCTTTCCTATGAGTTCCACTATCGATAAGAATTCGAATTCGATTCAAAATTATATTACATTGTCCCCCCACGAGGAAAAATCAAATAAGAGGTGTTAAGCTTTTTATCATTCTGCTTCTTTTAAAGCATTTTACCAATATAGCGAGGGCGTTTACAACTTTGTGCTGATAACGAGAATAAATGTAGAAGAAGGAAGAATAAAATAGGAGAGAAGATCTCTTATTAGTGTAATCACTTAGTGGAAGGAAAATGCCTTATTTATACAACCCAATGAAGGTGTAAAACTAATCTCTAACCAATGTGACACTAAAAATAAAGTGGGAATACAACCCTTTAGTAACCCACGTTATAACACGATCGGGCTTTTTTTCTGGCTCGAATCAATTTTGGATTGAATTTGGGTATTATAAAAAAAGACCAAATCCTGATTTGAGATATGACCCATAAGAGCATCATTATTAATTGAGACTCTCCAATGCAATTTAGGGTCCAAAATTTAAAAAAAGAAGAAGATAAATATAGAATGGGTTGGGTTTGTATAAGAATAGTAGAAAATGATAAAGTGAGCTCCGAACCCAAAGATTGTGTGGTCAAAAATTGATGTAGAGAAAAATAATGTAAAATCTAGAATCTAAAAAGTTGGGCTCCAAATTGGTACTTACTATTCTATAAAATGAGTTCCTACAATCTAGAATCTTGAAATTATGAGGCCCAACCTATAACTCTCATGAGTGGGATGGGACCCAAAATCTAGAAATTGCAACTAGGGGTGAAACTTACTATTCTACAAAATAAGCTCCTACATTTTAAATCTAGAATCTAGAATGTGGGATGTGCCTTACAAATGATGCTCTTATAGAAATGGGTTGGCCCTGAAAAGAGAGAAGCAAAATGTATACATAAGTAATAAATTCCTAAAATTGAAGCCCTTACCCACTTTGACCTAGTGTATACAACAAGCCCACAAGTAGTAGTAATGATGTGTAATTTACATTTTTTTATTATTAATACACAAAATAATTATTCTTGTATCTTATTCAGTCACTACAAAAATACTGTTAAATAGCGACGGATCTAAGCGAAGGAAACTAATCCGCCGCTGAGTCGGCGACGGATTAGCAATGGAATAATGACTAAATTATTTATGTAAACCAAATATATTATATTTCGTCAATATTCCGTCGCTAATCCGTCGCTGTTATCTTAGCGACCGAATAGCGACGAAAATATTCGTCGCTGCAAAAATATAAATTTTTCGGGCCCGTTTTATTTCCCCTCATTCTCTCTCTCTCTCTTTCTACCCCGCTTCGACGACCTCCTCCTCCACCGACCCCCGACCCCTCTCCAACGGCCCCTCCCTCTCACTTGACATCTCCTCCTCCACCGACCACCTCCCCCTCTTCGATGACAAGCAGCCCCTCCCCCTCTCCGGCGAGTCCTGACATCCTCCCGATCCCTCCTCCTACTCCTCTACTCGAGCGGCGGAGACATCCCCCCGAGCCTGTAAACCCCCTCACCCAAAAATAGATATCTTGTGTGTATTTTATATTTCTTGTATTTGTTTTAGATTATTTTTTCAAATCAATTAAAACTCAATAATTTTATTAGGACACTTCACCGTGGTTTGGACATTAATGATATACGATGGTCCCAAATTTTGTATCTCCCTTCATAGGAAGTAGCCTACACAGGAGACACTACCTGTAGGATCTTTCCGTGACACAAAAATTCGATCCATTAGCGTTAGTATGACATTAGTATAACAACCATATGTTCTTATGTTAAATATTTAGATATTATATATATATAATTTATTTGTGGTTATTTTCCAATTCCAACTTTCCTATAATTAGTAACCCATAATTTTTCGTGCCAAGTTAGGCATTTTCCTTCTTTTTTTTATAGATTTGCACATTATTTACTATTATCCTATTTTGTTGGATATCCATTTAGTTATTTACTTAGTTAATTAGATAATACAATTATTTGATTTATTATAACTAGATAAATATATAATTATTAATTATAAATATTTCATAAAATAGTTTGAGTGTAGTATTTTATTAAAACTTTACAAAGTAAAATTTTCTAGAATTTATTTTGTGTGCAACTATTATTTATGAATTTTTTTATGTTAATAAATATATGGTTAATACTAATAATAATAATAATAATAATAATAATAATAATAATAATAATAATAATAATAATAAACAAAAAAACAAAAAAAACAAAAAAAAACAAAAACCTAATCCTATACTTATACTAAACCCAACATAAAACCTAAACCAATTTCCTATTAGTTAAACCCCTCCCCCCCAGCAGCTAATCCCTCCAGCAAACCCTGCGGACTCTCTCTCCCAATCCCTTATATATATATATATATATATATATATATATATATATATATATATATATATATATATATATATATATCAACCAAACCCTAACCCTAACCCTAACCTCGACCTCAGCGCCGCCGAACCTCCGACGCCGCGCCGGCGCCACCGCACAGCCGTCGGCGACCGTCGCAGTCTTCCCACCTACGCGCCCGCGCACGTGTATAGTGTAGTTCTGAGCCCCTCTTCGCGGTATGATATCTCTCTCATCTCTCGTCCTTTTCTCGAGCGGTTTTTTTGTGTACGTTCACAACCTAACCCTCTAGGAGACTCTTCAAGGGAGACGAGTTTTCGTGCCCTGAATTGGTCAAAAAATCAACAGAAAAAGGGCCAAAAAACTGACCAAAATAGTCCAGAATTTCAACCCAAACTCCAATGTTCACGCCCAATTTGCCACCAACCTGTTTAATATTTTAAAAATCTAATTAAATAATTTTATTCTTAATATAATCAAGAATTTAACTATTCTTTTAGTTTTTATTAATTTGTTTTATTTGTTAAATTATTCGACCTCCAAAACAACTAAAAACTTGTTATTTTAAAACTAAAATTTTATGATACGGAGTGCGCCCCGCCAAACGGGACCGTCTTATCGTGTACCAATTGTACCGAAAGGCGCGTATGGTATATCCTGACGTGTGGACTTTCGCGGAAGTTGATTCGGATGTGTGTGCATGTCGACTTTAACCCGTATCCGTAAAAAGTTCCTATATCGTAATTTTTTACAAACTACTACCCCACTTTGTGTACGCTCGTCAGAATGCGAAGAAACTTGTGCCATTGGATTCGTGGTATCACACTGGTCCTGTGACCCATGTCTTACGCGATTCTGAGATAGTTGACCAAGCCGCCTATTTGCGGGCCCCATGGTTTGACTTGAAGGGCGAATTTGTGATCGCTCACCAGAATCCAAAATTGGACATACCATTGAGTTCGTATCAAAGTTTAAAATTTATTTGACCTATAATTTGTCCCATTTAGAGACCTTTACCTCTGGCTCGTATTTCGGTGCAAAGTGGCCCACAAGTGGATTCGCTTTGACCCAAAATTATCGCTTTGCCCCTGTGTCCAAATTGGACGAAAGGGTAGTGTTTTTAGCTATCTCGCTAATTTCAGAGACGTTGGTGATATTTATTTCAGCATCCGGAGACGTTCATTCAGACGCCATAGTTTTTGATCCTCTGTACTTGACACTTGGACGTTTACATTACGCAGCTTTCTTGCCAGACAAGTATGCCATGCCATTGTACTGTTATTTATATTCCATATGGGGCATACATTTTATTTCTGTTATTTAGTTCATATATTTTTAACTGCTATATAAACTGCGCGTCCAAGAATAACTTGGGTGCAACGACGGTGGCGTCGTATTTTATCTTTATTTTATATTATGCAGTTGACCTAGTTTTACGAGACCACCACATGATTTGGTGGCATCATTAGATTTTATTAGCCATGACACATCTGTTACACGGGTGTGAGTCTCATGTAGAACATGGACTTGCGTGATGGGCAGGCCACCTGTACGTTTGGGTCATGCGATAGAGAATAACTGCTAATAAATTTGCATGCTAGAAGACTTAGCAGTTATTAGAGGTACCATCATGTCATGAATATGGCATTAATAGAGCATGAGGTTGGGAGAACAACAAGTAAGGCGTTTGGGCTCCTTTGCACTTTCCTTATGTAACCCGCATGCTCCGCCGGAGATGCGTGGTATGATGACCCCTATATTATCTACAGGCGGCCTCTGACGTTCAAAAGACGTCATACTTTTTAGGCCCCTGATTCTCTGAGAGAATCATGCCAATCCCATTTTAGCCAAATAGCCCACGTGTTGGAAAGTTATTCTCAAAGTGCATTCATATAGGTGGTTAGACGACCATTTGGATGTTTATTTTCAGTATTTTATTGGCATGCTTCTATGTATCTTATTACGTCCCTCTGAGGAGCTGGTCCCTTTTCAGGTATAGTCGATCGTGACTATTCGCATGAGCACGGATCTGGACTTGCTAGTTCGTTATCGTTCGAGGAGGTCTTCTCTTCGAGCCTCATTGTTCATTAGATGTACTTATTTTGTTTCTTTTATATTCTAGTTGGTAGTGGATTTGTCTCCATCCAACTATTAGTTCTTTTCGACTAGTTCATATTTGGTTTATTGACATATATGATCATTTATTTTTTTATGATTATTTTTTTAGATGAGATTTAGTTATGCACTGTGACTTGTGACAATTATATACCACTTGTGAATTATTATTCATAATACAGCGTACGTACGTGTTATGGTTTCCATATATTGGAGTCTCCATATACATAAGGTTGGCATGCTTACGTATTCCTAGCCCTACGTATTTTGGGACTAGGGCGTGACATATTTTTGTGGTGGCCCATCCAGGTCGAGAGTATATTGTCTTGGTTACGTTACTGTACTGAGCAAGCATGCACCTAGGATTAGAGTTTTAGGTCTCATCCATAATTAACTATGACTCACCTTTCTTCTAATCCATTCTATTTAAATAATTGCATCCTGCTTGATTCATGTACTTCCCTAATAGTTCCTTGAGTATAGCCTTCTGCTAGAATATTGGAATCCTTGTTGTTAGGATGATTATTAGGATAACATTCCTACTAAGAATACAACTAGAATATTGGCACATCACTAAGTTTAGAATACCTAATGAACCCTAGCATCCCTTACCTGTAGAATGATTGACCATTATCCCTTGATATTTAGGAATAACTTGAGAGTAGTATAGATACTACTAGGGTTAGTTAGAAATTTGACCATATTGTTTGACCCTAGTATTGAGGAACCAATAGATCCAAGGTTGAATATTAAGACTAAACCTAACTTTCATAGTGAGATAGTATTAGAGAACTTTAAATTTAGCTTCTTGTCTTGATATTAACAGAACAGTACCTTAAGAAGCCAAGAGGAATGAATAGAATATTTTTCTTGATCATACCTCGAACACAGAGATTAGCATACCACTCTTTCTTAGAAAACTATGATATTATCAAGAGTCTCTCTATTTAATTTCATATCATGTTCCTCCGAAACCTTAACGCTCGTTATTTGTGCAACGACTAAATTTTTTCCTTCATCTTTCAATTCGTGCCACCTAACCCTTCTGATTGTAGGCCAAGTGATTCCCTTTTATGTTAAGGATATATAGTTTGTTAGGATTATAGTTGTTAATCTTGAGTTTAAAATTTTGTGCTTAGTAGTTAGAACTTGATAGTTGAGTTGATCATTTAGATTATAATTTTATGATTATCCTTTAGTTTCAAATTAAGTAATTTGTACCCATATCTCAATACAGGTTATATCATCTTTCACGTGAGAGCCAGTAACTTCTCCATTCTTAATATTAACAAATTATTCTATAAGCACTATGATTGAGACTTAAGATGACCATTACCTATGTAGTTTTATGATGCAATAGAATACCCTAATAGGTACCAAGATCTTTTTCTTGTATACCCCAACAAGAGTTCTACTTTATTTACAAGGACAAGGTTATTTTGTAGAATCCCCTTAAGGCAATTACAGTATTAGTTAATTCTTGTAAGTTGGATAGTATGCCTCACAACCTAGTATCACATAGTCCTTTTGACCCGTTAATGAAGTATAATTGAATGACATTAACTATATGCTAGCATAAGACGATAGTGTTTATCCAAATAATTCAAAGATCTATAGATAAAGTTACAATTTTAATTAATTATTGAACTTATAATGTGACCTCTTTCTAAATATATAATTGAACATATGCGTAGTGTTGGTTTGGTTAGAAATTCAAAAGGTGGTAGACTTATATTTTTCATAAGTAGGAAAAGGAAAATTTGATTTATATCTATTTGGCTGATATAACTCCCTAAACTAAACTAAACTAAACTAAACCAAACTCACATATACAAAATCTCAACCATCCACACAATCACTTATTTCATTGCCATCTTTATTTGTACATGTTAAACTGTAATTTATTTTCTACTTCTCATATTGCACACACATGCATGCTCCATGCAAATCTTGCTCTCATAAAATTTCTGATTGTTCACACGAATGTAATATCATGCACAGTTCTATCCGTTAACATACTCCTCTTCCAACCATCATAGTGACATCAAAACCTCCATCTCCATACGAATACACACAACTAAGCACATTATCTTTCATATATACTAATATCCTTATACTTTTAATTCCTTCTATTCGTATCTTTATTTTTTTATTTTGTGGACAAAATTTTTTTTTAAGTAGAAAAGAATGAAAGACAACCAAAGTATGAAAAGTGAAGAACAATTAAAATTAGTTCTGCTTAAAATAATCCAATTTTTCGAACCGGTCCTGATCATAATCTTGAACCAAAATATTGGTGGTTTGGTGTCGTTGGTCTGACGGTTTCTTATGTAGATTATGTTTTCGTTTGGTCCATGTTGACATGGCACAAAGTAACGCTAGTTTGTTAAATAAAAAGTTATCTATGTTACTTTGTTTTGTTAAATTGAGAACTAAAGTATGCTAGATGAAAATAATATTTCCTTTTCGCGTTGATTTTGTACTACTTTTAAATTGTTGTAGCGTTCTCATGTGTTTATATATACATGAGAACAAAATAAATAGATCTCAATATCAGTGACATAACTAGAATTTTTAACTAGGAAACGCGATATAAATGTGTCAACTTGCGACGAATTACGGATCTGCAAAATGGTAATCCGATCGATAGTCTCAAAAAAGAATGAAACTTACATTGTAGGTCAATTTCGACGTTGCACATCCAATGATGCGATTCGTCGCTATACTCAACTTATGATTTTTAACTAAAATAAAAATATTCAAGTAGCTCACTTCGAGCTTCAAGACGACTAATCAAATTTAACGTGAAGGAAAAATAGTTTACCAAGATCGAAGAACATCGTTCCTCACAAATTTCGAGATGCAATTGCGGATTTATGCTCACACAAAGTCAGACTTTCAATTAATACTGAGTTTTTCTGATGTTCATGTTCTCTATTTTTCCTTTCCTCCTCTATTTATTCTCTGATTGTACTCCGGCGAGATGGTTAGCAGCAAAAAACTTTGACAGAGGGTCGAAGGTTGTCGGAGAGGAGAGTCATGGCTCACAAGTAAAGAGATTTTTACATTAGAAAAACTTGGCATTTTCTTGATTTTCTTCTTTCTTCTTTGATTATTCACTTCTTCTGAAGTAAATTTTTTTTTACATTGGGATCCTCACAAAATTCTAGTCATCTTAAATATGGCAATGTCGACCACAAGGGACTATATATCCAATCTAGAATGATCAAAACACTTATATTTGTACACGTGTCCAAAAATAGTCTTTTTAACATATTAAAAATAATAAATAAAATATGTTGAATGATAAATATTTAAATTTCAGAGGGGACGCATCTGCCCCTCTGGGAAACAAGCTAATACAATACTTGGCCATATTCAAAGTACTCAATTCCAAAATTTGAATTGGTACAAAGTAAAAATAATAAACAGTAAACACAGGTCCAGATTCAACCAAACTCGAACTTGAATGGACCCAAAATAGTTTGGACTTCCATCATAGGGTCTGTCTATCCATGCAAATGAACTACAACGACAAGGTTATGCTAAAAATGGAGAAAATATGTTGGAGGTTTCATGCATTTCATCCAATCTAATTTTACTCGTGATGTTAAATACAAGCAACATAATGTAGACTTTCGGTGGAAAATTCGAACCATGAGAATATGCTTTTAGGTCATAAGCTGCCGACATCTTGGTCAGGGCAGGTTCATCTTTCGCAAGTGGGATGACCATTATCATCATCAAGTACTCTCCAGAAAAGCTTCCACATGGCAGTCAGAAGATGATTGTTCATCCAAAAGACATGTTATATATATATATATATATATATATATATATATATATATATATAACGTCTGGGAGAAACTCAATCGGTGTATTTTTAAAGATCGATTTCTTAACATTTTTTATGTACAAAGAAATATAGATGCTGATATAGATATCTTAGAGTCCAGATAACTCATTTTGTAATCTGGAATAGATCTAGGTTGTAATCATCGTTAATCAATAACATTTTACCTCTTCATATATATATATATATATATATATATATATATATATATATACACGTGCGTTGTATGTAAAATAAAAAATTTCTTCTGATATTAATATAAAAATATTTAAATATTTAAATAAAAAATTATTATATATATTTTTATATTTTAATTATAATTAGTTATGGATATAATTTTTTATTTCATAAAGAGTCTTGAAAATGGTTAGCTACGTAATATTATCTATTATAAAAAAATATTTTTTCTAACTCATGTGGTTAAGGTGTGAGGTATTCTCCCTGGTTGGCTGCGTTTGAATCCTTGTATTGTTATTTATAACAAATTAAAAAAAAATTGAATATTTTTTTTTACGTAATATTAATTTTTTTAAATAATTTATTGATGATATACATACGGCTTAGATAGCTAAATTTTGAGCCCTTTTGAAGCATCATTATATTATGAGATGTATATAGGAGTGATCTAGAGCCACCTGGGGGATTTCATATTATGAAACCACCCTATATTACATCACTTGAATTTGAATTGGGTGAGTGAGACCAAAAAAATGGTGGAACCTACACCTTTTAATCTCACATTTTTAGTTCAAATTCAAGTAATGTATTTCTGGAGCTTACTAAAGGAGGCCTTACCTTGAAAGCTTGGTCCCGGTCCATTGAGTTTGGAACCCTGAACAAACTGTCGGTGAAAAGCCGGAGGAAGGTGTGAAGTGAGTAAGCCCATAAGGAGAACGAAATGAGCCTGGAAAGGAGAGCAAGCGGAGCTAAAATGATAGCTTCAGTAAGGAAAGACCAACCTCAGCCCTCACTTCGCTCGTCTTGAATGAGCACTGTTAACTATCCGCTTAAAAAAGTATATATATATATATATATATATATATATATATATATAAATGTTTAAAAATCAGCTGGTTGATTTCATATTATGGGATCAACATAAGTTACAACCGTTGGATTTGGATTGCAAGACTGATATTACATCTGTATCTTTTAAGTAGATACTCTCACCTTTTAATTTCAGTCTTGCAATCAAAATTCAATAATTTTAACATAGGTTGGTTCCATAATATGAAACCACTCGGCTGGTTTTTGAACATTCATATATATATAGTGTACTAGTGCACATGACATGTTGAAATCTATTTTTATTGGTCCGCATGTGCATGACTCATTTAGAAATATGTGTCAACGGCTCATATTATATTTTTCAAACTCAACAGTTAAGATTAGATGACTTAAACAACATTCAACGGATGCTATCATGAAGATGGATAAAAATGCACTATTTATAAAAATGTCGATCCTCCCTTATATATATATATATATATATATATATATATATATATATATCACTACCAGAAAAAGTTAAATTAGCGACGTCTAAAAACGTCGCTAAATAACCAAAAATCGTCGCTAATTTAGTTTAGCGACGTAATTAATGACGTTTTAAAGCAGTCGGAAAAAATCAAGTCGCTAAAACAAAAAATGTCGCTAAACGTCGCTATGCCGACGTTTTTTAGCGACTTTAATGTGTCGCTAAATTTAGGGACGCCGCGTCACTAAATAGCAACGTTTATTAAAGTCGCTAAACGTCGCTGATTAGCGACTTATAGAGCGACGTTACACCGACGTCTTTAATGACCTGACAATACTGCCATGTCAGTAATTTGCGACGTACAACGACGTTTTTAGCGACGTCATTAGCGACGTATTTAGCGACTGGTTACAGCATCGCTAATTAGCGACGTATTTAGCGACTTAAGTGAACGTCGCTAAACGTCGCTAAAAACGTCGCTAATTTTCAAAAAAATAAAAAAATATTGCATTTCTGGGTTTACCAACCCCCTTGGGTTCATTATCAGGTATATGATGGTAGTAGAAATAATTGAATAAAGAACACAGTAGCAACACCAAGGAAAAAAATTCTAGTGCACTGGGTAAATACAGGCCAAGTATCAGTCATCAGTTGTAAATCAAAATATGAATAATATAATAAAATTTGAAGAAAAGAAAGCATCCAGCAAATCTCATCGTAAACGTAAAGAATATGGCAAATTTATATCCATACAATCGCATCCTAAATAACTGATGACTGATACTACCCCTCTGGAGACCACCAGCTGCGGTCACCCACAGGTCGTCCGCCGACGGAGCTGGAGCGGGCTGCGACGAAGTACCAGCCTCTCCAGGTGTAGGTGCACTAGCAGTCGCCCGCTCACGCAGCCTAAGATACTCGGCCTAGAAAGGATTGGAAACTCGATAATTGCCTAAGTTATATTAAAATTAACACAAAGTAAAGTAATACTTACATAGGTCTGCGAGGTCCTCTCATCAATGAGATTTTTGTCCTTGCGATGGGTGGCCAAGAAGACGGTCACCATGTTGGCATCCTCACCTCTCTGTACCTGTTAAAAATATATTATTTAGTACTAAACTTAAACATTTTTTTCTACTACCATTTTATGGTACTTATATTAAATATAATTTAAAAGAAAAAATATACCAAACGACGGAAATATTCCGTCATCGGAATCGAGCCACCACACCACTTGGCAGCATTCCGTCTAGCCGCCTTGGCCTTCTCAGACATTTTCTTGTAGCTCGGATCGTCGAATCTAGCCCTCATTGTAGTCCACTGCTCAGGCGTGATCCAACCTTGGATCGGTTTTCCAGTACGATCACGAGCCTTCTGGTCATCCAGAGCATCTCGGATAAGCTTGGCGGCAACGGTCGAAAAGAGCCGCTACAATAAATAATTTAGTAAGTGAGCATCACGGATAAGTTATATAATATGCATAAATTAGAGGATTTATTTAATATACTTTTACCTGGAAGTGCGCAAACCAGAATGCCTTCCTCTCCTCCGGAGCCTCAGAGTAATTGATCCAAGGGCCACCGTAGTTGTTCCTCAGAAATTGGCCCAGGCGTCTCTGAACCGACGATGGACGATATCTATATAGAGATAATAATTTAGAATACTAAAAAAGTCAATATACGATGAATAAAGAAATACACGATATATATTATACTAAACCATCTAATTGACTTACTTTGTACCGTCGGCCCAAATCTCTGTCCTTGTCTCCTCCGGAGGTGCGCATGGAGGATCTTGCTGATGCTGGGACAACGTGGGCACGACCTCCTCGAAATGCTCATCTGTCCCCATGGTTCCGTCAACAGGGAAAATGCTGGACGAGGGTGTACTATCATGCCTGGAACTACTCGTCCCAACAGTCGGAGATGTGAGTGATCGATATACTGGAGTACTGGGCAACGATGATCCGGAACCCACAGTAGGCAGTACCGGAGGAGCACTCTGTCTACCTCGGGACCTGCCGAATCCTCCGCGTCGTCCCACTACCAGAAAAAGTCAAATTAGCGACGTCTAAAAACGTCGCTAAATAACCAAAAATCGTCGCTAATTAGGTTTAGCGACGTAATTAGCGACGTTTTAAAGAAGTCGGAAAATACCAAGTCGCTAATACAAAAAACGTCGCTAAACGTCGCTATGCCGACGTTTTTTAGCGACTTTAATGTGTCGCTAAATTTAGCGACGTTTTGCGACGCCAAGTCACTAAAAAGCGACGTTTAGAAAAGTCGCTAAACGTCGCTGATTAGCGACATCTATCGCGACGTTACACCGACGTCTTTAATAACCTGGCTATACTGCCATGTCAGCAATTGGCGACGTTTAGCGACGTCATTAGCGACGTTATTAGCGACGTTATTAGCGACGTTTTATGGCGTCGCTAATTAGCGACGTAATTAGCGACGTAATTTAACGTCGCTAAACGTCGCTAAACGTCGCTAATAACGTCGCTAATTTTTAAAAAAAATTAAAAAAAATTCCCAGAATCAAACATTGTGATTCCCTGCAGTTTTACATCATCTTCATCATACACACCAACATGATTCAATCTAGTTAACTATATTATCCAATTAAATTAAAGACCACAAGAAGTATCAATCCAATTAAATGTGGATAACTATATAATCCAATTAAATTAACTAAAAAATTAATGACCACAAGAAGCATCATACATCATGTCTATTGTTGAAGTACCAATAATTCATAAATAATAATAATAATAACTAGACTACTACGGATCTGCAGGAGGCTGACCAGCGGCGCGCTTCAAGGATAACAACTCCTCATACTCGTCCCGTGGAATCGACACCGATGTCGATGGAGAAGGCAGTGACGTCGGTGGCGGCCGTGCCCGCTCCAAATCTGTGAGTCGCTGGTTGTAAGAATCCAGGGTAGATAACAACCTCGTACTGCTATCACCCATTGAATCCTGCATCCTCGTCAGGTTCTCGCCCATCGATAGCTGTGACGCATGCATCCTCGTCAGCTTCTCGCCCATCGATAGCTGTGATGCCTGCAGCTCCATGATGTTGCGATCATTGGAGGCTCTAATATCATTTGTCAATTCTCGTAGCTCCGTCATGCTGCGGTCGAGCATATCCAATCGTGCGATAAGCATCGGATCGTCCGCCTGCGGCTGGGACCGGGATTGGTCCTCCATACTTCGCAGCAAGTCGTCACGGAGAGACGCAATCTGACGGTCAACGGCCTCCTGGACGGCCTCCTGGACTCTGGCCGACGACTGCGAGGGCTGCGACTGCGAGGGGTGTGTGGAATGCACAGCTGTCGGGGAGGCCCTAGATGACTGCGTCGCAACCAGGGCGCCATAGGAGCCCGTACCGTAGTACGTACCCCTCTGGAGACCACCAGCTGCGGTCACCCACAGGTCGTCCGCCGACGGAGATGGACCGGGCTGCGACGAAGCACCAGCCTCTCCAGGTGTAGGTGCACTAGCAGTCGCCCGCTCACGAAGCCTAAGATACTCGGCCTAGAAAAGGTTTGGAAACTCAATAATTGCCTAAGTTATATTAAAATAAACACAAAGTAAAGTAATACTTACATAGGTCTGTGAGGCCCTCTCATCAATGAGATTTCCGTCCTTGCGATGGGTGGCCAAGAAGACGGTCACCATGTTCGCATCCTCACCCCTCTGTACCTGTTAAAAATATATTTTTTATTACTAAACTTAAATATTTATTCCAAGTACCATTTTATGGTACTTATATTAAAATAATATATTTTAAAAGAAAAAACATACCAAACGACGGAAATGTTCCGTCATCGGAATCGAGCCACCACACCACTTGGCAGCATTCTGCCTAGCCGCCTTGGCCTTCTTAGACTTTTCCTTGTAGCTCGGATCGTCGAATCTAGCCCTCATCGCAGTCCACTGCTCAGGCGTGATCCAACCTTGGATCGGTTTTCCAGCACGATCACGAGCCTTCTGGTCATCCAGAGCATCTCGGATAAGCTTGGCGGCAACGGTAGGAAAGAGCCGCTCGATCAACTCGGCCCGGTGCGGAGGATAAAAATACGTTTGCTACAATAAATAATTCATTAAGTTAGCATCACGAATATGCATAAATTAGAGGATTTATTTAATATACTTTTACCTGGAAGTGCGCAAACTAGAACGCCTTCCTCTCCTCCGGAGCCTCCGAATAGTTGATCCAAGGGCCACCGTAGTTGTTTCTCAGAAATTGGCCCAGGCGTCTCTGAACCGACGATGGACGATATCTATACAGAAATAATAATTTAGATTACTGAAAAAGTCAATATACGATGAATAAAGAGAAACACAAATATATATTAAACCATCTAATTGACTTACTTTGTACCGTCGGCCCAAATCTCTGTCCTCGTCTCCTCCGGTGGTGCGCATGGAGGATCTTGCTGATGCTGGGACAACGTCGGCACGACCTCCTCTACATGCTCATCTGTCTCCATGCTTCCGTCAGCAGGAGGAACGCTGGACGAGGGAGTACTATCACGCCTGGAACTACTCGTCCCAGGAGTGATGCCACGCAACGTCGTCGCAGTCGGAGATGTGGCTGATCGATATACTGGAGTACTGGGCGACGATGATCCGGAACCAACAGTAGGCAGTACCGGAGTGGCACTCTGTCTACCTCGGGACCTGCCGAATCCTCCGCGTCGTCCTGTCATATCTGATAACAACATATGATGAATATAGAGAAACACAAATATATACTACATTCTACAGTCGGAATGTGATACATATCTCAAAGTATTATACAGTCAAAATATAATACATATATTCGTTAATGTCAACATCTACTTCTACATGCAATATTTATAGTCCAAATATAGTTACATTCTACATGGAATATTTTATATTTTCAATCATCTTCAGAAAATTCATCTTGTTCGCCTTCCTCGTCCTGCTCTTCCTCTTCCTCGTCTTCACTTTCATCTACTTCGTCGTCCTCTCCGGATAATTCTACATCTTCTACATTATTACTCGTGTAATGAGTAACTTCCGTTGAGTCCACATCTACAATATTTGTTACAAGAGGTAGATCGTCCTCCTGATAAGCTATTTCGTCAATGTAAAAGGTATTTCTAGCTTTAGTCTTGCATACTGCCCACCAATCCGACCTCGCTGTCCCCCGTCTAGGATAAGTTGCGAAGTACACGAGCTGAGCCTGACTTGATAGGACAAATGGTTCGTAGCCTTGATATCTACGCTTGTAGTTTATATCCACAAGGCCATGCTTGTCAATTTTCCAACCTTGATCTTGAATCGGATCGAACCATTCACACCTGAATAGCACGATATTAGCAGGTTCTGGGCCATAATTATATGTCAACTCCACAATCTCTCGTAAGATGCCAAAAAAATTATTGCCCGGATTGACGTCTTTGTAGTTTGAAGATTTGATACACAAACCACTGTTTTTCGTGGAATCAAGATCCAGAAAGCTGTCTCTAATAGGAGCATTTGTTGACTTGAACCTGAACCCATTCACACAAAACTTGGCCATATTTTTACGGCAGTAATTGGTCCCTTGGCTAGAGTCCTAATAGATTCAGTCTCAGGTGATATTAGACGATCGACCTAAATACCAAAGTAGCGATAGTAAGTTATTTGTTTTGCAAGTGCAGAAATAAAAAGTAATTACCAAGCATCTTACATATGCGCTCAACCAAGAAGGAAAATGGCATCTCATATCTTGTTCTACTTCTTCGTCTGTTATGTAGGGCCTAACCGACCTCAACTCATCATTATATGTGCTGAAAAACAATGAAGCAACTGCTGATTAGTAGCATAATAGTATCTTATACTATTACATTGAGATGATGTAAACGTGGACGTTAATTACTTACCCCTCTAGCTTCTCCACTTCATCCTCGTCGCAATTGAGTAATATATACAATTGAGCAGCCCTTAGCTCATCGTCATTCAAATATCTCTTCTTCATTTTTCCCGAGGGCTTTCCGGATGCATTGAATACTTTGAGTATTGCATCATTAGATTCCTGATATGCGTCGTCGTTTCTGGGAGCTTTTGTCCTATTAGTAGCAACATGCGGATTGAAATACGTCGAGCAAAAGTTTGTAATCTCCTCGAGAACATAAGCTTCACAAATAGAGCCTTCAACCCGTGCCTTATTTTTCACCTTTCTCTTTAGGTGATTCAGATGGCGCTCGAAGGGGTACATCCACCGATAACCGACAGGACCGCCAACACGTGCCTCATAGGAAAGATGAATTGGCAAATGCTCCATAGAGTCGAAGAATCCAGGAGGAAACACCTTCTCGAGCTTACATAGTGTTACCGCAATGTCCCTCTCTTGCTTTTCTAGACGATCGACGAGCAACTTAGTACAACAAAGATCTCTGAAGAATATGCTCAGCTCTGTCAATGGGTCCCAAACGACCTGCGGTAAGAATTCCCGAAATGCAATTGGAATTAACCTCTCCATGAATACGTGACAATCGTGGCTCTTCATACCTACTAGTTTGTTCTCCTTGAGGTCGACGCATCTTTTCAAGTTCGACACGTACCCGTCTGGAAACTTTAGACCCTGAATCCACCTACAAAGTCTACCTTTATCCTCTTTATCCAGTGAGAAAACTGACTTAGGTTGCTTTAACTTTCCATTCCCCTCCTCTATCAAATGCAATGCAGGACGTCTACATATGTCTTCTAAGTCCAACCTCGCCTTCGGATTATCTTTCGTCTTCCCCTTTACATCCATTAGAGTATTAATTATGTTATCAAACACATTCTTCTCGATATGCATGACATCAAGGTTATGTCTGATCAGATTGGTGCTCCAATATGGCAGATCCCAGAATATACTCCTCTTCGTCCAGTTATGGGTGCGACCAAATCCGTCACACTTGTACCCCTTAGCAGGCTCTTGGATAGCACTTGGTAAATCTTTTACCTCTTCCCATATCGTGCATCCGGGCCACCTTGGCGGTGGATTGGCCTTCTCCACAACTCCCGCACGAAAAGCATTCCGATTCCTCCGGTACGGATGATCGTTCGGCAAAAATTGTCGATGACAATCGAAGAAGCACGGTTTGCCTCCGTGTTTCAAACGGAAAGCCTGAGAACGGTCCATGCAATACGGACATGAGAGACGACCATGGGTGCTCCATCCCGATAACATTCCATAGGCCGAAAAGTCGTTGATGGTCCACATAAGTGCTGCCCTCATCTGAAAATTCTGCTTTCTAGAAACATCGTACGTGTTGGCACCGACTTCCCACAGCTGATTCAACTCATCTATCAAAGGCTGTAAATACACATCGATGTTCCTCTTCGGATTGTTCGGACCCGGGATAATAACGGTTAGGAACATATACGGAGTCTTCATGCACATCCAAGGCGGTAGATTGTACGGAGTGACGATCACAGGCCAACACGAATACTGGGAGCCCGAAAGTCCGAATGGGGTAAAACCGTCAGAGCAGAGCCCCAATCTGACATTACGCGCTTCCTCGGCAAAATATGGATACTCTCGATCAAAGTGCTTCCATGCTTCTCCATCGGATGGATGATCCAATACTCCTTCGATCTGTTTTCGCCTGTGCCAACTCATGTTTTCTGCAGTCTCCTTAACCATGAACAACCGCTGCAACCGCGGCGTCAAAGGCAAGTAGTGCATCGAATCGGTAGGCTTCCTTGCACCGACAGACTTTCCTCTAACAGTGGCCTTGTAGCGATCAGCACCACAGAATCTGTACGCATCTTCATCCTTGTCGTCTTTGTAGTACAACATGCACCCGTTGCGACATGCATCAATTTTCTCGTATCCCATCCAAAGCGATCTCACCATCCTCTTAGATCGATAGAAGTCTTTAGGCAACTTTGCACCCTCGGGCAAGATCTCTATAATCAAATCGAGCAGTCGATTATAGCATTCTTGCGACATGTTAAAATCGGACTTGATGCTCAATAATCTTGTAACCACCTCCAACGGTGAATGATCCTCACAACCAGGATATAGTGGAGTCCTTGCATTCTCAAGCAACTCCATAAACTTTGCAGCATCGGCATTCGGTGCCTCCTCAGCTGCATCATAATTGTCGGGATTGAAACTAGGTCCCGCCGCATCATAATTGTCAGGATTGAAACTAGGCCCGCAGCATCATAAACCATGTTCACCAACCCGTCGTCGTAAGCATCGTGGTCTTGGACATCCATATACGGCTCCATATAGGGCTCCGACTCCGATGCTAGAGATACAAGTTCTCCGTGCGCGGTCCACTGATAGTAATTCGGCGTAAAGCCCTTCGAGTATAAATGATATGTAACTTCCACTTCAGGATGATATTTCCTGTTGCGACATCTCACACACGGACACTTAATTTTGGTACCGTCCATGTATTGAGGGAACGCCTTTACGAACTGCAGGAACTGCTGTACACCCTCAATGAATTTATCCCGCACACCGCACATGTCATCAGGATGACGGTTGTACATCCACGAACGATGACACAGATAGTAATTCATATCCATTTATAGAAACTTCTGCAAAATTGACATAAGCTATCATATAAATTATTACATGCAAAATTAACCGTACTATAAAAATCATAACTGATATAATACATATTTTCATTTATCAAAACTGCAGCTGCCCCCAACCCCATAGTACTATGAACTACACTATAAGTGTGCAGTCAACACTACAAATAGTGTGTCATACTATAGAACTGCAGCTGCCCCCAACCACACTCCTAGGTCAGTGTCCGTTATGGGAAAAGCAGTCATGGCATTGCACTAAGGCACCTGGTGCTTGAACAATTTTTGCATCAAAAGTTTCCCAAGTACACGGGCTATTGCTCTATGAAAATATGCCATAGCTAGGAGTAGAGCTGTCGAGTGGGCCGGGCCTCTCAGGCCCATGCACTATAACGGGTCAGACCGGACCTAAGGGTAAAAATCTAAGTCCAGTTCGACACGTGACCCACGGCACAGTGAGTTTCAGACTGGACCGAGCCGGACCGGATCGGACTTGGGATTCCGTGAACCCTACAAGGACTTCAAAGTAGAGATTGAAGAACAACTAACATTTTATTTTTAAATTATGAAGTGTAGGGTTGAATGTGCATAGGAGATGGTTGGGAGCGCATTTGTTTCCGGGAGAAACAACACAGATGGTATGCTCTCTCGGATGAACTTCTCTACTTTGGGATATGTAAACATAGCACAAAAAAATAACACACTGCAAGTTCTTGCTTCATATTTGTCTTGGAGATTCACAATCCATTTGTTTCAATCTATATACAAGAACTTGGCAGATTGTATGCATACCAAATCCCATAGATTGGCGTAGGACTATGTAATACATGGATGTGTATAATACATCAGATAGTATAAACCAGGTTGTCGATCAGGCTAGCAAGCAGCAGCGTGTCGGGCCGGGCCGAGCTGTGCCTTGGGTCGGAACGAGCCTGGGCTTCGGGGCCGGACCTCTCTTATGGGCCGAGATATGAGGTCCGACACGTCCCTATATATTGGGTCGGGCCGGGCCGAGCCCACGATAATTCGGACAGGGTTTTGCGGGCCGGATTCGTGCCGGGCTGGTCATCCCGGTCCAATTGTCAGGTCTAGCTAGGGGTGGGCGTTCGGGTTATTCGGTTTCAACACCGAAATAATAAAAATCGAATAAGTAAAAATTTTAAAAACCCAAAGCTGAAATAAATTATCTATAACCGAAACAGAACCGAATTGATAATCAATTTATTTTATTTGATAATCAAAGCTAGTAAGCAGTGCTCACTGCTGCTGTTACCTCTCTCGTAGACTTGGGCCAGTCGGCCCTAACCCTAACCCTAACCCCATGTCAACAAACCTAACCCTAACCCTAACCCTAGGTCCTCATCAGTGTCTGTGTCAGTGTGTGTGTGTGCCGTGTCTGTGTCTGTGTCAGTGTCAGTGTGTGTAGTGTTTGTGTCAATGTCACATGTGTCCTGTGAGAGAGAGAGAGAGAGAGAGAGAGAGAGAGAGAGAGAGTAGGGTTTACCGGAATAGGGTGGAGAGCCGGTCGACGGAGCGCGGGGGAGGGGGGGGAGTTTTTCTCTTTTCGAATTTTCAGCAGATGGGGAAAAATGAAACCGAGCCCTAATTAACCAAATGTTAGCGACGTTTAGCGACGTCCAAGTAAAACGTCGCTAACTTAAATTTTAGCGACGTCATTGACGTCGCTAAACACGTTGCTAAAATATTTTTAATAAAAAGGTCGCTATATACGTCGCTAAACGTCGCTAAATTAGACATATTAGCGACGTTTAGCGACCTTTATTTAACTTATAGCGACTTAACTTTTAAAATCTTAATAAAAGTCGCTAAACGTCGCTAAATTTCGCCATTTAGCGACGTCTAGCGACGTTTTTATAAGGAGTCGCTAATTATATATTATTAGCGACGTTTCTTTTGACGTCGCTAAAATACGTTGCTAATAGCGCTTTTTCTAGTAGTGTCCTGTCATATCTGATAACAACATATGATGAATATAGAGAAACACAAATATATAGTACATTCTACAGTCAAAATGTGATACATATCTCAAAGCATTCTACAGTCAAAATATAATACATATATTCGTTAATAGAATATATTTTACAGTCAAAATATAGTTACATTCTACTTCGTCAATTTTTTAACCTTCATCTACATTCTACAGTTAAAATATAGTTACATTCTACATGCAATATATTTTATTCTCAATCATCTTCAAAAAATTCATCTTGTTCGCCTTCCTCGTCCTCCTCTTCCTCTTCCTCGTCTTCACTTTCATCTACTTCGTCTTCCTCTTCGGATAATTCTACATCTTCTACATTATTACTCGTGTAATGAGTAACTTCCGTTGAGTCCACATCTACAATATTTGTTACAAGAGGTAGATCGTCCTCCTGATAAGCTATTTCGTCAATGTCAAAGGTATTTCTAGCTTTAGTCTTGCATACTGCCCACCAATCTGACCTCGCTATCCCCCGTCTAAGATAAGTTATGAAGTACACGAGCTGAGCCTGACTTGATAGGATAAATGGTTCGTAGCCTTGATATCTACGCTTGTAGTTTATATCCTCAAGGGCATGCTTGTCAATTTTCCAACCTTGATCTTGAATCGGATTGAACTATTCACACATGAATAGCACGATATTAGCAGGTTCTGTGCCATAATTATATGTCAACTCCACAATCTCTCGTAAGATACCAAAAAATTATTGCCCGGATTGACGTCTTTGTAGTTCGAAGATTTGATACACAAATAACTATTTTTCGTGGAATCAAGATCCAGAAAGCTGTCTCTGATAGGAGCATTTGTTGACTTGAACCTGAACCTATTCACACAGAAACTTGGCTATATTTTTACGGCAGTAATTGGTCCCTTGGCTAGAGTTCTAATAGAGTCAGTCTCGGGTGTTATTAGACGATCGACCTAAATACCAAAGTAGCGATAGTAAGTTATTTGTTTTGCAAGTGCAGAAATAAAAAGTAATTACAAAGCATCTTACATATGCGCTCAACCAAGAAAGAAAATGGCATCTCATATCTTGTTTTACTTCTTCGTCTGTTATGTAGGGTCTAACCGACCTCAACTCATCATTATATGTGCTGAAAAATAATGAAGCAACTGCTGATTAGTTGCATAATAGTATCTTATACTATTACATTGAGATGATGTAAACGTGGACGTATTAATTACTTACCCCTCTAGCTTTTTCACTTCATCCTCGTCGCAATTGAGTAATATATACAATTGAGCAGCCCTTAGCTCATCGTCATTCAAATATCTCTTCTTTATTTTTCCCGAAGGCTTTCTGGACGCATTGAATACTTTGAGTATTGCATCATTAGATTCTTGATATGCGTCGTCGTTTCTTGGAGCTTTCGTCCTATTAGTAGCAACATGCGATTTGAAATACGTCGAGCAAAAGTTTGTAATCTCCTCGAGAACATAAGCTTCACAAATAGAGCCCTCAACCCGTGCCTTATTTTTCACCTTTCTCTTTAGGTGATTCAGATGCCGCTCGAAGGGGTACATCCACCGATAACCGACAGGACCACCAACACGTGCCTCATAGGAAAGATGAATTGGCAAATGCTCCATAGAGTCGAAGAATCCAGGAGGAAACACCTTCTCGAGCTTACATAGTATTACCGCAATATCCTTCTCTTACTTTTCTAGACGATCGACGAGCAACTTAGTACAACAAAGATCTCTGAAGAATATGCTCAGCTCTGTCAATGGGTCCCAAATGACCTACGGTAAGAATTCTCGAAATACAATCGAAATTAACCTCTCCATGAATACGTGACAATCGTGGCTCTTCATACCCACCAGTTTGTTCTCCTTGAGGTCGACGCATCTTCTCAAGTTTGACACGTACCCGTCTGAAAACTTTAGACCCTGAATCCACCTACAAAGTCTACCTTTATCCTCTTTCTCCAGTGAGAAAACTGACTTAGGTTACTTTAACTTTCCATTCCCCTCCTCTATCAAATACAATGCAGGACGTCTACATATTTCTTCTAAGTCCAACCTGGCCTTCGGATTATCTTTCGTCTTCCCCATTACCTCCATTACAGTATTAATTATGTTATCAAATACATTCTTCTCGATATGCATGACATCAAGGTTATGTCTGATCAGATTGGTGCTCCAATATGACAGATCCCAGAATATACTCCTCTTCGTCCAGTTATGGGTGCGACCAAATTCGTCACACTTGTACCCCTTAGCAGTCTCTTCGATAGCACTTGGTAAATCTTTTATCTCTTTCCATATCGTGCATCCGGGCTACCTTGGCGGTGGATTGGCCTTCTTCACAACTCCCGCACGAAAAATATTTTGGTTCCTCCGGTACGGATGATCCTTCGGCAAAAATTGTCGATGACAATCGAAGAAGCACGGTTTGCCTCCGTATTTCAAACGGAAAGCCAGAGTACTGTCCATGCAATACGGACATGAGAGACGACCATGGGTGCTCCATCCCGATAACATTCCATAGGCCGAAAAGTCGTTGATGGTCCACATAAGTGCTGCCCTCATCTGAAAATTCTGCTTTCTAGAAATATCGTACGTGTTGGCACCTACTTCCCATAACTGATTCAACTCATCTATTAAAGGCTGTAAATACACATCGATGTTCCTCTTCGGATTGTTCGGACCAGGAATAATAACGGTTAGGAACATATACGGAGTTTTCATGCACATCCAAGGCGGTAGATTATACGGAGTGACGATCACAGGCCAACACGAATACTGGGAGCCCGAAAGTCTGAATGGGGTAAAACCGTCAGAGGAGAGCCCCAATCTGACATTACGCGCTTCCTCGGTAAAATGTGGATACTCTCGATCAAAGTGCTTCCATGCTTCTCCATCGGATGGATGATCCAATACTCCTTCGATCTATTTTCGCCTGTGCCAACTCATATTTCTGCAGTCTCCTTAACCATAAACAACCGCTGCAACCGCGGCGTCAAAGGCAAGTAGTGCATCGAATCGGTAGGCTTCCTTGCACCGACAGACTTTCCTCTAACAGTGGCCTTGTAGCGATCAGTACCACAGAATCTGCACACATCTTCATCCTTGTCGTCTTTGTAGTACAACATGCATCCGTTGCGACATGCATCAATTTTCTCGTATCCCATCCAAAGCGATCTCACCATCCTCTTAGATCGATAGAAGTCTTTAGACAACTTTGCACCCTCGGGCAAGATCTCTATAATCAAATCGAGCAGTCGATTATAGCATTCTTGCGACATGTTAAAATCAGACTTGATACTCAATAATCTTGTAACCACCTCCAACGGTGAATGATCCTCACAACCAGGATATAGTGGAGTCCTTGCACTTTCCAGCAACTCCATCAACTTTGCAGCATCGGCATTCGGTGCCTCCTCAGCTGCATGATAATTGTCCGGATTGAAACTAGGTCCCGCCGCATCATAATTGTCCGGATTAAAACTAGGCCCCGCCGCATCATAAACCATGTTCACCAATCCGTCGTCGTAAGCATCATGGTCATGGACATCCATATACGGTTCCACATAGGGCTCCGACTCTGATGCTAGAGATACAAGTTCTCCGTGCGCGGTCCACTGATAGTAATTCGGCATGAAGCCCTTCGAGTATAAATAATATGTAACTTTCACTTCTGGATGATATTTCCTGTTGCGACATCTCACACACGGACACTTAATTTTGGAACCGTCCATATACTGAGGGAAAGCCTTGGCGAACTGCAGGAACTGCTGTACACCCTCAATGAATTTATCCCGCACACCGCACATGTCATCAGGATGATGATTGTACATCCACGAACGATGACGCAGATAGTAATTCATATCCATTTCTAGATACTTCTGCAAAAATGACAGTATGTATCATATAAATCATTACATACAGTGGTTTATCACCTAACTTCATAACTTAACCGTACTATAAAAATTATAACTGATATAATACATACTTTCATTTATCAAAGTCTAAAATAAGCAATATTCAAAACAACTAACCATTTATCAAAGTCTAAAATAAGCAATACTTTTATTTCATAACTGATATAATACATACTTTCATTTATCAAAGTCCAAGAGCCCTTGAAATGATAAACAGGGTTAACTAGTTCATGGTGATGTTTCTAAGCCACTTTTAGATCCATACTAGTTTATACTAGTCAATACTAGGTTAATACCTTGCTACACTATGTCTTCTAGGTCGTACTAGGATATTCTGCTTTGAAATTAAGTACTCTACTATCCACACTGAGAGCCTTTTACCCTTGGCCTGGCACCTTGCACTTCATCCTTATACTTGCTCACTGGACTACAACCCATAGCAGTCACTCCATGATACCACAGTATCAGTTCACTTCATAGCACTTTTGTGCTCTAATTGAATTGTACTGCACTGATCACTCTTGCCAATTAAATCCCTGATACCACAGTATCAGTTAAGGGTTGTATTGGCATGCAACAAGTGACCGGTAAATACCTACCCGATACTTGTCTATACCTTAACCCAAACACATGCCTGCAGACCCTAACTAAGTCTGCAAGCTCTGATACTTTGCACTTATTATGCAATGGCTAAATCTTCCCTTCACTTAGTTGTTTCCAACTGCCCTTAGCTACTGCCATGGCTCACATCAGTGCTTGTTGCTTCCTTGCCATTGCTCAAGCATGCATGTATTTGATGCTGCTCAAGTGTGCACCAACACTCTCCCACTGCAGAAGATGACAAGAACCAATCCCCTCCTCATAGTGCCAACCCGACACCACTGCAACACATTGCCAGCTTGCCTAATGCACTAGGCCAAACTGAATTGAGTTCAGTTCCTGAAGCCTCATAGTTCAGTAGTGACACCCACACACAACTCGACTCTTCTACCCTCTCCCACATCAAGCACAGTTAGAAGACACTATGAACACCAACACAGATAACAGTAGCTATATACCTATCTATATATATGTATATATCAAGATACACCTATATATGCATACACTCTCTCATATGCAAATAGATAATACACCAATTTACATATACATATCATATGATACTCTAAGGCATAAATAGACACACGCACACACAACCACTAGTCCAATTCATAAATATTTGGTGTGCAACACCAAGATACTCTAGGATACATCCTCCATACACCACACCAACATGATACCAACCCTCAATTCACATGGACACATCTAATAGATCAAATATTGTGTGTGTGTCAGTGTGTTTGTGTGTGTGTCGTACCTGTGTCAGTGTCTCTGTGTGTGTGTGTGTGTGTGTGTCGTGTGTGTCTGTGTGCGTGTGTCATGTCTGTGTGCGTGTGTCGTGTCTGTCAAGTGTGTCTTGTGTCAGTGTCACATGAGAGAGAGAGAGAGATTACCTAGAGCTCGAGGTGGAGGAGGGGGATGCCGAAGTAGCCGCAGCCGTGGAGAGTCGGTCGCCGGAGAGGGGGGCGGGGGGAATCGAAAACTTTCAAATTTTTCGACAGATGGGGGAAAAGAAAACTGAGCTCTAATTAACCAAAATTTAGCGACGTTTAGCGACGTCAAATAAAAACGTCGCTAAAATAAAAATTAGCGACGTCAAAGACGTCGCTAAATACGTTGCTAAATATTTTTGATACAAACGTCGCTAATTACGACACTAAACGTCGCTAAATCAGATATATTAGCGATGTTTAGTGATCTTAATTGAACTTATAGTGACTAATCTTTTAAAATTTTAATAAAAGTCGCTAAATGTCGCCATTTAGCGACGTCTAGCGATGTTTTTTATGGAGTCGCTAATTTAGCGACGTTTTTACTTGGAGTCGTTAAAATACGTCGCTAATCCCGCTTTTTCTAGTAGTGTATGAGTCGAATGTATGCTACCCTTGCAAAACACACTCAACTCAGACAAAACAACACAACGTTAATACATGTTTAGCCATGTAAATATTTATTCGCCATTTTAATACTTCTAGAGAAAGAGGGGGACAAAGGGTCTATTTGGATAGTCTTTCTGAAATTTTGTTCTGAATTTTTTTTTTAAAGTCAGTTATAAATTTTTTTTCGAGTGTATAAATTTTGGTTTTGTCTTTAGTTACTTTCATCTGAAAAAAATTTTAAGAAACAAAAATTAAAAATTTTATTTGGTAGAATATTTTAGTTTTTTTTTAATTATTATTTTTTGTTTGTGTCCTAGTCGTTGTGTTCATATATATGTCCATATGTTTTTTGTTTGGTAAAATATGTGTCCATATGTTTCATGTGTTTTCACACAGTGTCCAGCTATATCCAACACTGTTGTTGGTGTTGTTACCGCGAGGGTCGCCTGCAGCCGCCTCCTCGAGCCGCGCAGACGACCACGACGAGGTCCTCCCCGTGCTGTCGCCTCCTTGAGTCGCGGATTCGCCGGCCAGAGTCATCCGGTGGCACAGTGCGGGTTCATTGTCCGGTGGCTTACGGGACTAGGCACACGACTAGGCGAGACTGGTGTCCAGGTTCAGTGCTAGACTTTCGAGCTCGACAAGGAGCCTCTCGACATGGAGATCGAGCTCGGCGGTTGATGAAGGGAGACGAGGGAGGAGCAGGTCGAGTCTCTTCCACTCTCCTTACAGTGGCGGCAACGGCTCACGATGGAGCGTTCATCCCCTTCAAGGCGGTGGTCGAGGTCCCAAAACCCTAACCCTAAGCTGGCGTCATCCCCGTCGAGTCGCCGAGTCCCCGTCAAGACGGTCGTCGAGGTCTTCGAACATGTCACGCCCCGATTCCGTGGAATCGATAGTCGTCCCCCGGGCGTGACCGCCGTGCGGGCCTAGGTTGCGCACCGCACAAGGCTAAGTATTTTGTTTTGCATAGCGAGCACATATTCAGAGTACGCAGATAATTGAAACACATATTGAAGCATGGAAAAAGTTCTCTTTTATTGATAATATGAACATCTATTACAAACTCCTTGAACTGAGTCATAAGGATTGCCTCTATGGGCTTACAAAAGTGTTGACACAAAATGAGATAGCAGCCATGTACATTATATCCTTACTAAACTCAAAATATAAGACCTTGTGTCGGAACGACTGCTTTGCCACGAAGTTGCATGTTCACTTGGTGTCTAGCTGCTTCAAAATGCTTCTTCAAAAGGTTAGCACGGTCGAGGCGTGCCTACAGCTTGGACTGGATTGGGGGTTTGTCTCCTGCTCCTCGCTCGGCTCTCCTTAGCGCGGGGAGCCTGTTTCAACGAGGGTCAGTACATCAAAACGTACTGGTGAAGGCAAGCTAACCCAACTATACCAATCAACACGTTGTTTTAATGAAGCATGCATATTTGTGGATTTCTATCTTGCCTTAGTTCATTTTACAGCAAGACATAGATATAGAATCATTGAAATAACTCGCCACCGTTCGGTGACATTTACCTGTCCGTCTGAACCACCTGCATAATACTTACCTTGCCTTCCCTGCCAAGAAGACACAAGTTAGTAGCAACAGGTTTAAATATACAAGGGAGATCACTGACGGGCTAGTCTCAGTACGGAGTGTCGTGTGACGTATAGAGCAGGACGTCCCAAGGCATTCCGTCCTATAGCAGGTGACTATCATGAGTTCCGTCCGGATCGGATCGGTGCCGGTGCCCCAGCGACCGTCCGCAGGAACTAAGACCTTGTGCATAAGTTGTCCGTGATCAACGCAGTACACTAAGTTAGCATCGAGGCAAATCAGGGCATATCAGGAGCATGGCGGTAACAGGGCAAGATTTACTTTTGCATAGTCTTACTGTTGAGTTATTGCATTGAAAATGAGTTCTATATATAGCACAGTTTTAAGAAGAAATATACATTCTGACTTATATTTATGCATATGATGAACATTCCAAACGAGCAAGCATATAAGTAAGTAACCGTTCACAAGTTTCAATTTGACAAGCATAATTTTACCCAAGTCTATTCCCTTTATTATCTTGAAGTCTTTTAGTTATTTACTTGGTATCGTTTGATCGGGGCAAAGCATGAACACAAGATTTAGAATGTGAAGACTAGCAAGAAGGGCTAGCTAATCGGGTTGGTAGCCACTCACTTTAGTAGTTGGAAGGAAAGAGGAAAGAAGTGCTTTAGGAGTCCGCTCGAGCGACGCCTACTGCCGGATCACCTGTATTGACACGAACAGCTGATCAGTAGTTCTTTCTCTCTTTCCGTTATCGGAACTAAAGTGCAGTCCTAAGAACAAAAGCAATGAAATCCATCGAAACTGTTCAAGAAAACCCAAGCAAATCCGAAAACCAACTCAAGGCACGAAAGCAACAAGCGACAGCGAAAACTAGGCAACAAAGAATGCAGCGGAGAGGTCCCTCCTGACTCTGCCGCTAAGTCGATCCCGGGGGCACGGTCCACTGAATATGGGAATCAATTCCGAAGAGACAAATACATAACGAGGATGAGTTCTTGATTCAATCTATCCCGATCGAACGATACCGTCTTGTATTTCTTAGCCGCGCTCCCCGAATAGGGGGAACGGGGCACCACATCCTACCCAACTAATTGGAAGTTTCGTCCCGAAACTTAAGGAATAGAACCTACCACTAGGAAATAATGAGGGGAACCGTTCCCTCATATCAGATTCGAGCTCCCAAGTAGATTCTTCGACAGAGTGATTCCGCCAAAGCACGCGCACTAGAGGAACCGAACGGGTCCGAAGCAGCTTTTCTTTTCTATCCAAAATTTGTACCGGTTGTTCTACATACGTCAAGTCGGGTTGAAGGTTCAGTTGTCCCAGGTCTACCACGTGGCTTGGATCGTACACATATTTTCTAAGTTGGGAAACATGGAATATATCATGTACGTCAGATAAGGATGGTGGTTGGGCAATCTGATAAGCAACTGAGGCAACCCGCTTTAGTATTTCGAACGGGCCGACGAATCGTGGACTTAGCTTTCCCTTCGCTCCGAAACTGCTGACCCCTCGCATGGACGAGACCTTGAGGAATACCCGGTCGCCTACTTGAAACTCTAGCGGTCTCCGATGAACATCCGCATAGCTCTTCTGACGACTTTGAGCTATCTTTAATCTGTCCCGAATCAGCCGAACTTTCTAGACGGTCTGCTCCACGAGCTCAGGGCCAAGTACTTGCCGCTCCCCAACTTCGTCCCAACAGATAGAAGATCTACACTTCTGCCCGTATAACGCCTCATACGGCGCCATTTGAATGCTTGATTGATAGCTATTGTTGTAAGCAAATTCGGCTAGAGGTAGATGAAGGTCCCAACTAGTCTTTGTGTCCAAGGCGTAGAGTCGCAGCATGTCTTCGAGGATCTGGTTGACACGTTCGGTTTGGCCATCGGTCTGCGGATGGTAGGCGGAGCTAAACTTCAACTTTGTCCCCATTGCTGACTGCAGGCTTCCCCAGAAACGTGATATAAATCGACCATCTCTATCGGAGACTATAGATACGGGCACGCCATGGAGTCAAACAATTTTGTTGAGGTATATCTGAGCCAGGCGGTCGGCATTCCAAGTAGATTTGATAGGCAGAAAGTGAGCTGACTTGGTGAGTCGATCGACGATAACCCAGACTGCATCATGTTCCCGTTGCGTCCTCGGCAAGCCAACAATAAAATCCATCGTTATATCATCCCATTTCCACTCCGGAATAGCAAGGTTCTGAAGCTCTCCACCTGGTTTCTGGTGTTCGGCCTTTACTCGTTGACAAGCCATGCAATGCGACACAAACTGCACCACATCTCGTTTTAAGCCGTGCCACCAAAACGTCGTGCGAAGATCCCGATACATCTTAGTGCTACCCGGATGAGAAGTATAACTAGCATAGTGAGCTTCCGTGAGTATCTCTTGTCTGAGGGCCGTGTCGTTCGGAACGCATAGTCTTCCCTTTACTCGAAGCATCCCATCCGTGCTTACCGCAAAGTCGGACGCCTTTCCTGCCAAGATGAGGGCATGAATCTTCTGCAGGAACGGGTCGTCCTTCGGAGCGGCCTTCACTTTGTGTACCAAGTCGGGCTCGAGGCGCAGTTGAGCTACCACTTCTTATATCTTATTTTTAGTGTAATACCCAGTGATTCAAGATCTCGGCGCAGCCTATCATCAATAACCAAACTCCCTACAAACACTCGACTCAACGCGTCAGCTACTACGTTTTCCTTTCCAGGCGTGTATCTGATCGTGAGATCGAAGTCGCTGAGGAGTTCAAGCCATCGCCGCTGCCGAAGATTCAAATCCTTTTGAGTGTACAAGTATTTCAAGCTTTTATGGTCCGTATAGATTTTACACGGTACGCCATAAAGGTAGTGGCGCCACAACTTTAATGCAAACACTACCGCCGCCAGTTCTAAGTCATGCGTCGGATAATTCTTCTCGTGAGGCTTTAACTGCCTCGACGCATAGGCTATGAATTCATCGCGCTGCATCAGGACACATCCTAGACCCTTTCCTGAGGCATCACTATATATTTTAAAGTCATCCGGTCCGTTCGGCAGAGTGAGAATTGGGGCAGAGACGAGGCGCTGCTTTAACTCCGTAAACGAAGCTTCACAGTCCTCTGTCCAAGTAAACCTCGCACCCTTTCGTGTCAACTGAGTCAAGGGCGAAGCAATTATAGCGAAATTTTGTATAAATCTCCGGTAGTACCCTGCCAGACCAAGGAAACTTCGGATGTCGCTGGCTGACTCCGGTCGTTTCCACTGCGTGATTGCTTCTATCTTCTTCGGATCAACTGAGATGCCTTCCCAGGAGATGATATGCCCCAAAAACGAGATATTGTTCAACCAAAATTCACATTTACTCAGTTTGGCGTACAACTTGTTGTCTCGATGGGTCTGCAGCACCATCCGCAGGTGTCCTGCGTGCTCATCCCTAGTCTTCGAGTACACCAAGATGTCATCGATAAAAACTACCACAAATTTATCGATTGAAGGCCTAAATACACAATTTATAACATCCATGAATGCAGCAGGGGCATTCATCAGTCCAAACGGCATCACGAAAAACTCGTAATGGCCGTAGCGGGTTCTGAAAGCAGTCTTGGGCACGTCTTCTGGCTTAATCTTCAGCTGGTGGTAACCCGAGCGAAGATCAATCTTAGAAAACACCGTTGCCCCTTGTAACTGATCAAACAAGTCATCCGTGGCAGAGGATATTTGTTCCTGATTGTGACTTTGTTTAATTCCCTATAGTCTATGCAGAGGCGTAGAGTTCCGTCCTTTTTTTTCACAAAGAGCACAGGAGCGCCCCAAGGAGACACGCTCGGACGGATGAACCCGCGATCAAGTAATTCCTGGAGTTGGCGCTTTAATTCATTCAGCTCTGCAGGTGCCATTCTGTACGGAGGCTTGGAAATCGGCTGTGTATTTAGAAATGTGTCGATAGTGAATTCAATCTCTCGGTCTGGCGGCATACCGGGTAGTTCGCTCGGAAACACATCGGAGAACTCTGCCTCAATGGAAGTAGACTCGATATTTGCGTAGTCCTGCCGTATGTCCCGAACCGATGCTAGGAATCCCTCGCAGCCTGTGTAGAGCATTCGCCGAGCAGATTTTGCCGAAATCACCATGCAGGCCCTGGTCGCATCGTTTGCTGGACTACTGGTGTAACAGAACACGGCTTCTCCGGGCAGACGGAAAATGACTCGCTTCTCTGCACACTCAATAGTTGCCGCGCATGCTCCTAGCCAGTCCATTCCCAAAATGATATCGTAGTCCCGTACATCAAGAACTAAAACATCAAGTGACAGCTTTTTCTCCCCAATACAGATATAACCGCCTAGGCATGCTGAACAGACAGGTATTTTTGTACCGGATGGGGTGCTAATGCAACGGAGTCATTTTTATATTGTTCTCCGTGGCAAAGTTTGTAGAAATAAAGCTATGGGTTGCACCTGAATCAAATAGAACGCGAGCAGGTATATTATTGAAAAGTAAGGTACCTGACACGACGGTATCCGAAGCTAGAGCTTCTTCCCGTGTCATGGTATAGACCTGGCCCTGAGCTTGATTACGCCCTTGCTGAGGCGCCGCTCGATTTGCCTGAGGAGCCAGAGTCTGATCTGGTTGTTGCGGTGGACGAAGCGGACAGCTGCTAATCTGATGGCCTGGATCGCCGCAACGGAGGCAAGTCCCAAGCTTGCGGCGACAATCTTTTTCGATATGCCCTGGCTTCCTGCAAAAGTTGCAGGTCTTGTTGGTGTCTCCACGCTGTTTACCGCCGTTATTTGGACGCTTTGCAGCGTTGTTTCCTCTATCATTGCCTTGGCGTTTGTGATTAGAAGTTTGCACAGTGCCGGCAGCAACGTGAGAATACTGCGGTTCCCGGGAGAGGGCATGGTTTAAGACTTCCCTCATCATCTGATACTGCGGAACGGCTACGTGCCCGTGGATGCCAGGACGTAGCCCTCCTTCGAATCGTCTGGCACGACTTGTTGCATCCGGTAGATAAGCGGTAGCAAATTTGGCCAGTTTGTTGAATTCTGCCGAATATTGCTTTACCGTCATGCTGCCCTGCCGGAGCTGAACGAAATTATTTTTCCGTTGACGGCGTAGAGGTGAGGGTATAAACTCCTCCTCAAATACGGCACGAAAAGTCGTCCACGCGATCGTCTCCTCTCCATGGCCAGGTTGAAGAGATCATCGATGCACGTCCCACCAGTCGTGCGCATTGAGGCGGAGCAGTAATTGGGCACAGGTGACGCGCTTGTCTTCCGGCACTTCTAGGAGAGAAAAATGATCTTCAAGCTCGGCGAGCCAATCTAGGGCCACGATCGGGTCCTCAGTTCCGTTAAATGGCATGTTGCAGACCTTCTTGAAGTTGCAAAAGGCGAAGGCAGTCACTTCCCTCGTCCTTAGCGCTAGCGGTGTCTCGACTTCAAGCGCTGGCTGCTCCACTGGTGTAGCTGTCGTTGCAGCAGAATGGTTGGAGGCCAGGGTCTGAACAAGCTGTTGTAAGGTATCTACCTGCTTTTGCTGGACTGAGAGCCGGGCCTCTAGATTGCTCTCGAACTTGGCTTGGCGGGCATCATCCCTCTGTCGTTGCTCCATGAACATTTGCATCACCTGCTGAAGTGAATCTGATCGAGACATGCCCCGTTGGCTCCGAGAGCTTCCTGAAGTTTCGGAACTGCTCTCCTGAGTCCTTGTCTCGCCTAGCGCTAGCGCTGATGGTTGCGCTTGCGTCGTTCCTTGTAAAGAAAGTAAATTACATCAGGATCATAATATATTATGGACTTATTGCATGAACGTATCTTATTTTGGCCTTAACGAGTTTAGGAGTTCGCACAGGGATTTATCGTTAAGGGAACTTTTCCAGTTCAAGAGTCAAAGAAACTTGAATCTGTGCTCTGATACCAACATGTCATGCCCCGATTCCGTGGAATCGATAGTTGTCCCCCGGGCGTGACCGCCGTGCGGGCCTAGGTTGCACACCGCACAAGGCTAAGTATTTTGTTTTGCATAGCGAGCACATATTCAGAGTACGCAGATAATTGAAACACATATTGAAGCATGAAAAAAGTTCTCTTTTATTGATAATATGAACATCTATTACAAACTCCTTGAACTGAGTCATAAGGATTGCCTCTATGGGCTTACAAAAGTGTTGACAGAAAATGAGATAGCAGTCCTGTACATTACATCCTTACTAAACTCAAAATATAAGACCTTGTGTCGAAACGACTGCTTTGCCACGAAGTTGCATGTTCACTTGGTGGCTAGCTGCTTCAAAATGCTTCTTCAAAAGGTTGGCACGGTCGAGGCATGCCTACAGCTTGGACTGGATTGGGGGTTTGTCTCCTGCTCCTCGCTCGGCTCTCCTTAGCGCGGGGAACCTATTTCAACGAGGGTCAGTACATCGAAACATACTGGTGAAGGCAAGCTAATCCAACTATACCAATCAACACGTTGTTTTAATGAAGCATGCATATTTGTGGGTTTCTATCTTGCCTTAGTTTATTTTACAGCAAGACATAGATATAGAATTATTGAAATAACTCGCCACCGTTCGGTGACATTTACCTGCCCGTCTGAACCACCTGCATAATACTTACCTTGCCTTCCCTGCTAAGAAGACACAAGTTAGTAGCAACATGTTTAAATATACAAGGGGGATCACTGGCACGTTGCCATATGGACGGGCTAGTCTCAGTACGGAGTGCCGTGCGACGTATAGAGCAGGACGTCCCAAGGCATTCCGTCCTATAGCAGGCGACTATCATGAGTTCCGTCCGGATCGGATCGGTGCCGGTGCCCCAGCGACCGTCCGCAGGAACTAAGACCTTGTGCACAAATTTTATTTGGTAGAATATTTTAGTTTTTTTTTTAATTATTATTTTTTGTTTGTGTCCTAGTCGTTGTGTTCATATATATGTCCATATGTTTTTTGTTTGGTAAAATATGTGTCCATATGTTTCATGTGTTTTCACACAGTGTCCAGCTATATCCAACACTGTTGTTGGTGTTGTTACCGCGAGGGTCGCCTGCAGCCGCCTCCTCGAGCCGCGCAGACGACTACGACGAGGTCTTCCCCGTGCTGTCGCCTCCTTGAGTCACGGATTCGCCGGCCAGAGTCATCCGGTGGCACAGTGCGGGTTCATTGTCCGGTGGCTTACGGGACTAGGCACACGACTAGGCGAGACTGGTGTCCAGGTTCAGTGCTAGACTTTCGAGCTCGATAAGGAGCCTCTCGACATGGAGATCGAGCTCGGCGGTTGATGAAGGGAGACGAGGAAGGAGTGTAGAAGCATGAAAAATACGCTGGCAAAAGCTACGCGGCGTATTGATACAGAGCAGCGCAAACAAAGGCCTTCAGTGCCATCAGGCGTAAGAGCTCAAGGGTGCAGCGCGTCCAAAACCGCTTCGGCGTAGACGGGACCCCCCCCATCGCCTCCAGGGCGTAAAAACTCAGCCGCTCTCAAAGCAGCGTTAAAATAGCGTACGAGGAACGCTTCGTCTTTCCCGAAATGAACCTGTCAAGTCACGCAGTGAACCTGGCCTCTGACTCCTGATAAAAAGTGCTGCACGGCAACCCAGACGACGGCTGGAAACAGGCACAGACCCCTCGGGACGCACACCACAGTATGATGGCGGATCCCTGCATTTAATGCAGAGGATTGGGTTAAGATACCACCGAACCGTCGTTTACTGACGTCCCCTCAGCATAAACCGCTCTTTTTCGCACAGAGGGATACGCTGCATTGTTTTACACAGGCAGACATAAGCCGGTTTACGCTCCGCGGTAGACAAACCACCTGCCACGTCAAAAGCTGCACATCGTACGGGGCTCGAGGCACGTCTCTACGTCTAATTGCACGGAGTGGTGACAGGTTCAGTCAAGGCACGTCTCTGCAATGGATGCACAGAAGGGCTGCAGACCTTCGAAACACGTCTTCGCATTTAATGCACAGGATGATGGCAAATCTCTGTAGAAGATTTGATTACATCTTCGAAAGCCGTGATTCCGGCTAAGACGTCCCCGTCAGCACTCGGGCACGGTACGCAGCGGCTTCTACGCCCATTCAAGACCTGTGCCCCTTCGGCTCTCAACGCTATCCGGCTTCAACGCCTGTCCGGCTCCTACGCCTATCCGGCTTCAACGTCTCTCCGGCTCCTACGCCTATCCGACTTCAACGCCTCTCCGGCTCCTACGCCTATCCGACTTCAACGCCTCTCCGGCTTCAACGCCTGTCCGGCTCCTACGCCTATCCGGCTTCAACGCCTCTCCGGCTCCTACGCCTATCCGGCTTCAACGCCTCTCCGGCTCCTACGCCTATCCGGCTTCAACGCCTCTCCGGCTTCTATGCCTATCCGGCTTCTACGCCTATCCGGCTTCTACGCCTATTCGGCTTCTATGCCTATCTGGCCTCTGTGCCAGGGTGACAGTCATTTGGCTTCTACGCCAACCGTTTCTACACACGGGATACCTACCTGCGTGGCTCTTATGCCGTGATCTTCGTAGCAATAGTACGCGTTGTGTTCCCTTAGTTGGACCCGCGTCATACGCTCATTCAAAAGATCATCCATACGCAGGCATTGGTTACTTTAACCGTTGTGTAAAAGGGTGTTGTACTTCCCACTCCTCAGTTTTTACACCGACGGAGTGGTCACTGTCACCAAAACTCTATAAATAGAGACCCCCATCAATGGGGAAAAAAGGAGGAGAAAAAAAAAGAATTATCATCCAGGAGAGAATTATCGTCCAAGGAGAGAGAGAGAGAGAGGGAGAGAGCCCGGAGAGCAGGCAAAGAGCAGGGATCGACGACCTTGGCCTCGTGCGTTTAACCTCTTCTGCAACCTTCGAAGCTGCTACCTGTCTTCCACGGCACTTCTTCAACATCATGTGGTCCAAGGGCTAAAGTGATCGACCGCAGATCAGACACCTATAGCAATTTATACCCAGATTAAATAAATTATACTCCCACATCCTCGTATAGGATTACATTGTACAAGTTTGTTTGTAAACAGAAGGGCGCGGGTTTTGCATAAACCCCGTCATTGAAATACAATTTTATTCCTTTCGTTTAATACCACAAACAAGATGACGACTCTGCTGGGGACATCTTTCTCTTCTGACGAGGAAGTAATTGCTCAACACGATACGGTATCCGTGGGAACCGTGAAGAAGACGCTGGTCGTTCATTTCGACCAGTCAGCCTACGAAGACATGCCTCGAGCCGGGGGTAGCTCTCGCCCTCTCTCCGTCCAGGACAACAGGAAGCTGCGCAATGTGTGGATGCCCAAGACATCCTCTACTATTCCTGTGGACTCTTCGATCTCTCCGGACTCTCCGATCTCTCCGATCTTTTCGGCCAACGAGGTTGTAGCGACGCTCCCTCCGTGCCCCGCACATAAAATTCAGTCTCCCGCTACGCGCGGTACAGACAAAACTTCGGGCGAAGCCTTAGCGCTAACCCCGAAGAATCCACTGCGCTTTACGCGTAGGAAACAGTCTCCCGCTACGCGCGGTAAAGACAAAACTTCGGGCGAAACCTCAGCGCTAACCCAGAAGCCTTCACTGCGCTTTACGCGTAGAAATCTGTCTCCCGCTCCGCGCGGTACAGACAGAACTTCCGATGGTGCCTCGGCGCCAAGACGGAAGAACAGATCTCGCTCCACGCGCAAGACATCATCTGACCTCTACGATAAACCAGATGAGCGCTGTGATCTCCGCGAAGGAAAGCAAGCGGCAGGCTACTTAACCTCTCGGCCTTCACGCCAGCGAAGGAACAGAATGCCTACCCTCCGGATCACGCGAGAAAACCAATGGCCGACTAAGGGCCTCTCCGGCAACTCCTCCTGACCTACGCAAATATCTAGTCCAGAAGCGTAAAGAGAGGGGACCTTCCAACATGTCTATTACGCCTCCTAGCGAGCATCATTGTAATAGCCACAAGGTTGTGATTAATTGCTGCTGTCCCAAAACAAAACGATCGGTCTTCGACCGATTGGGCTACTCTCTGTCTTTCCAGGGAGAGGAACTCGCGCATGCGCCTGTAAACATGGCCTCACACCTGCGTAGAGGAGGGTCGAGTTCAAGACGTCATCCCTCCAAGCCCCCGAGCCGAGGGAGGTTCAGTGACACTGAAGCCGGAGTATTCCAGAACACTCGCGCAAAGTCACGACAGCCAGCTCCATCCTCTTCCGATTCCGACGCTGGGGGTCGCCAAGAATCAGAAGCAGAAAGTGTAGAGTCGACTTCTACAGCGGCCTATACTAATCCTTCAATGAAGCCCAGGGAGATGGGAGCCTACGCCGTTGAAGATGAACGCGAGGAAGCTTCACCGTCAGGAGACGCGGAACAACGCCTCACCACGCTGGAAACATCTCTGCAACAAATACAATCCATGATGGAAAACATGCACCAGATGATGCTAACTCAGCACGCAGCTACCATGGCTCAAGCGTCGGTCCCGCCAACTCAGATACGTGTGGGGGTGGACTTACCACCATCCCACCCGAGCCAAGAGCCCGCGCTGGATCAAGAGTCAGAAGTTCCTCCGCTTTCTCACTCAGAGAGTGCCTTACCTCCCGCTGGGGTTACGATACAACCAACTCCGCACCACTCCATGGCCCCGCTTCCGACTGAAAATCCGATGCAGGCAGTCCGGGAGTTGAAGGCCCAGTTTGACGCCTTGAAACACAAGGATCAGCTCAAGAAACTGGGAATCAACCAGCCCTACCCAGCTATCTGGGAGGAAGTCCCTTTCCCGCCAAGGTACAAACCTCAGACCATGGCCCTGTTCGAGGGAAAAATATCGTCGAGCCAGTACATGAATTATTTTAGCATGATGACGGTGTTGCTACAAGGGAACGACGCCCTCCTTACTCGGGTGTTCAAAGGTTGCCTCTCAGGAGTAGCCTATCAGTGGTACCGCAGCTTGGCGGATAACTGCATCACTTCCTTCGAAGACTTCAGAACTTTATTCTTCACACGGTTCTATGAGGAAGGAATAGATATGTCTATGTCCTCTCTCATCGAAGTCAAGCAAAAGAAAAAGGAAGACGTTCGCATCTTCATCGAACATTTTCGTCAGGCCACCTTACAAATGCCTCCAGGAGTTCCCGACTCTGCATTGGTGGACATTTGCAGGAAGAACCTCCTTTCCGTGGTCTCGGTGTTCATAGGACCATATCAGTTCCGTGATTGGCCCTCGTTCATCATTTCGGCGGTAGCAGCCGAAGACAATAGTCGCAAGGCGTGCGACAATGGCATCATGATCTCCGCCTCCGACAGAGGCAAGAGGCCATCTCCTAGCAGCGACCACCCTCGTGGTCCCAAAGGGAAAGAAGCCCTGGCAATTAATACGGCCAGACCAAAGATTGCGGCAACTGCGCAAGCGAAACCCGGGACTTCCAGACCCGTTGAAGTCTACTCCTTCGACGACGACGACGTTCCGAGCATATTCGAGTGTCTCGTCAAGAGTGGCAAGATCACCCTTTCAGAGCTGAGGCGGCCCCAGGAAGTTGGCAATACTAACGACCCCAAATACTGTGTCTTCCACCGATACGTACACCACCCAACAAAGGCGTGTTACGTACTAAAAAGGAAGATCCAGGGGTTAATCGATGCTAAAGCGATCACCCTGCACAACACCGAGAAGACGATCACGGCCAACATGATCTCTCTCCAGTTTGGCAGTCTGCCTCCCCGAACGATCCTGGATGGTGTCACGCCTATTTTTCGAGCAACAATGAACATCATCAATCTCCCTCCAGCTCGGGATCAAAATCGCAACCTGGTACCCCTAACTACCCGGCAAGGCGAGATTATGTGGGTTCATCCCGACCTGGTGTCAAAAATCGGGGAAGAGACTGATGCTATCAGAGCTAAGTCTAGAAAGAACTCCAAATGCAAACCATGCCATATGGTTGCAACTCCAGAAGAAGACGAGGTGTTGGCTACAGCAACCCGATCAGGGAAAGCCTACCTCAAGGACTACGACACGAGCCCGGAAGACGCCCCAGCCACCAAGCCTTCGGGACCCGAGCCCGCCACACCAGAGACCGGTCCTTCAAGACCAACTCCAGCGGACAAGGGAAAACAAAAGGAAGTACGCTTTGATGTACCTGTGAAGAACATTCTAAACAAAGGTTTAGAGAAACCGTACAACTTTGACATCCTGGCCCAACTGGCCAATACGCCAGCCAGGTTGTCCATCTTCGAGCTACTCAGGCTCTCCCAAGACACTCGTCTAGCCCTGAGCGAAGCGTTGATGCAAGCGGATGTGTGCCTAACCCAGCTCAAGTCCCCCAACGAGGAACCCGTGGTATGCCCTCAATGCCATAGTGTGATGGAGGTGGTACCAAACATCACTTTCACCCAAGACGACATGCTGCTGAAACACAACAGGCATGACAGGCCTCTCTATCACACCGGATACATCGGTTCCATGGAAGTCGACCGGATTCACATAGATCCGGGATCGTCAATCAGCATCATTCCTCACAGTCTGCTCAGGCCGTTGAGGATCCCCACCAGCGAACTGGCCTATACCACTACTACAATTGTGGGTTTCAACGCTGGAAAGAGTAAACCATTGAGGAAGATTCGCTTGAGAATCCAGATTGGCAACCTTAGATCAGTGGCTACATGCTACGTCATTGATTCAGAGGTGTCCTATAACATCCTGCTGGGAAGACCGTGGATCTACGACCACAACATTGTCCCTTCAACTCTACATCAATGCTTCAAATATGTAGATGCCAAAGGAGCGGTGCAAACCGAGTTTGCAGACTTAAACCCGTTCAGAGGGGTGGAATCCTACTACTCCGACGCCGTGTTATACTCTCAGAGCTATACAGAAGAGGTAACGGCCCAGACAGAGAAGGAATCCCGTCGGGAGCCAGAAGAACCCTCTGTCAAACAACCTCTGTCGATCAAGGTGAAAGGACGGACTGCTCGTCCAAAGGCCACAGAGCCTATGACCGCCCACCTGAACGATGCTAGGTCAGGAAAGGGGGGTGATCCTTTGGCAATTACCTTAAACAAAAAGCCTCCACCCTTGGTCATCAACCTTCGGCGCAATAAAAAACCAAGGGATGTAAAAACTACTAACGCGGTTGCTAGTGACAATAAAAGTCCCCTTTCCCCATACATTGACGAGATAGAACCAATAGCACAAAAATTCTTGGGAGCTATAAAGGCCTATCATCCATATGTATGGGAAGTAGCGTCATCATCCAACGTCGTCGCAACGTATGGGCCCCATGAGGATTCTATCTTCATCGTCCCACCTACCTACAGCACTCAGCGTCCGATATTCTTCGGCCGTATGCGCAATCAACCAGCTATCCAAGAAAATGCTTTCGACGATGATACTGGGGAAATACAGGTTCGCCGATACAGCCCACAAGCGCTTAAGATCATGCAGAATATGGGCTACAATCTGAAGCGGAACCAAGGTCTCAACAATGGGAGGGGCAGGCGTACGCCGCTGCTCGGCAACTCTTGCTACCGATAAACCCGCTTCAGGTTAGGATATCCGACCTCCCTTGCGTCTTCTGAAGACGCCATTGCCTCTCCTCAAGGTGGCTCAACGTCCTCCGACTCATCCAACGATCTCGGACAAACATTCTCGATGAATATGGCGTCGACAGATCCCTTAGAGGCAAGCGAACAAGAATCTGAGTTGTTCGAAAATGACGCTTGGGCTCAACACATGGATACGCAGTGGAAATTTCGCTTCGAGCAAAGGGAACCTCCCACTAAAGACGAAGTTGTCCAAATCGACGTTGGGGGTGAACTCTCACCAAAGCCAATATTTATCAGTAACTATCTTTCCCCAGCTGAAAGGGAAGAAATCATCCAACTGATAAAAGAATACGTCGACGTCTTCGCGTAGAATTATGAGGATATGCCAGGCCTCGATCCGAAGGTAGCTACTCACAAGCTCAACATTTTGATCGACTCAAAGCCTGTCAAACAGCACCAACGCCGGTTCCGCCCGGATATGATGGACGCCATTGAAGCTGAAGTCAAGAAGTTGATAGCCTGCGACTTCATCCGTGAAGAGCAACATCCCGACTGGGTCGCCAATGTTGTCCCAGTCATGAAAAAGAATGGGAAGGTGCGTATCTGCATCGATTACCGGGATCTAAATACGGCCTGTCCCAAAGATGAATTCCCTCTTTATATCACCGACATCATGATCGAAAACACCTGCGGTTTCGAACGCATGTCTTTCATGGACGGGTTCTCGGGATACAATCAGATCAAGATGCATCCTGAAGACGAGAAGCACACTGCTTTCCGGACACCACTGGGGGTATATTGCTATACGGTCATGCCCTTCGGATTGAAGAATGCCGGGGCTACATACCAGCGGACCATGAGTAACATATTCCATGAGCATTTATGCAAAACAGTGGAATGTTACGTAGACGACATAGCCGTCAAGAGCCGCCTCAAAGGTGATCACCTCCAAGACTTGAGGACGGTGTTCGAGCTAATGTGTCGCCATCAACTCAAGATGAACCCTACGAAATCATTTATGGGTGTATCTAGTGGCAAGTTCCTGGGATTTGTCATCACCACCAAAGGCATCCAGGTGGACCCTGACAAAGTCCAGGCAATCGTAGAAATGCGACCACCCCGTAATCTGAGGGAACTCCGGGGATTTCTAGGCCGTCTGGCCTATATCCGGCGATTCATATCCAACCTCTCGGGAAGATGTCAGCCTTTTTCTCACCTCATGAAGAAAGGTGTATCTTTCGTGTGGGACAAAACCTGTCAGCAGGCGTTCGGAGACATCAAACGCTACCTCACAAGTCCGCCAGTTCTGGCACCTCCCGTCATGGGAAAACCATTCTTGCTGTACGTTCGAGCAATGGATCATTCACTAGGAGCTCTTCTTGCACAGAAGAACGACATGGGGCATGAACAAGCTATCTACTACCTCAGCAGGATGATGGTCGGGGCCGAGCACCGGTACAACCCAGTGGAGAAGGAATGCTTGGCTCTGATGTTCGCCGTCCAGAAGACACGACACTATGTCACCGGACAGACCATTCATATCATCTCCAGGATCAACCCTCTGCGGGTACTAATGAGCAAACCGAGTGTTCTTAACTCCCGACTCACGACTTGGGCGATGCTATTAACGCCATATGACATGGTGTACGTACCGCAGAAGTCCATTAAAGGCCAAGCACTGGCTGACTTCCTAGCTGCCCATCCGATCCCGGAGTCCTCCAAGTTATACGAGGACATTCCCGACGAAGTTGCAGAATGTAACTCCGCAATGGAGACCGACGCATGGCAACTCTTCTTCGATGGGGCCTCCAGGACCGGTCCCAAGGGAAACATCGTCTCAGGAGTAGGAGTCATCCTGGTCACTCCTGATCAGCTCGTCATCTACCGAGCATATTCTCTTAGCGAGCCCTGCTCCAACTATGTGGCAGAATACAACGCTCTGTTAATCGGGCTCCGAGCCGCCAAAGAGCTGGGGGTCGAATCCCTGGAAGCTTTCAGTGACTCTCTGCTTATCGTCAATCAAGTCAGAGGGATATATGAAGTCCGGAATCTAGACCTCATCCCCTACCACCAAGCAACGGTCGAGATAGCCATGACCTTCAAAGGATTCTTCCTGGAGCATGTACCTCGGTCTCAGAATCTGGAAGCCGATGCCCTGGCCAGTCTAGCCGCAGACTTAGCCACTCCTATAAGAAGGCAGGATTCGGTAATCCTTCTTAACAGAGACTTATTCTGTGCGAAGAACAACCTTCACATAGGACGCAGCCATGCTGTGAACACAGATCTCCCCGAAAAAGACTGGAGAAGTCCCTTCATAGATTTCGTCGCATACGGAATCTTGCCAGAGGACCCCAAAGGAGCAGTGTCCATCAAGCGACGATCATTACGCTTCTATTACGATGCATCTGCACAATGCCTATATCGCCGGACCTACGACGGATTACTGTTGAGATGTCTGTTTAACGATGAAGCACAGCAGATTATCCGGGAAGCTCACGACGGCGTATGCGGAGCACACCAACCCGGTCCTAAGCTACAGGATCGCATCAGGAGAATGGGCTATTATTGGCCTACTATGATCACAGATGCGATACGGTATGCAAGACAATGCAGAGCCTGTCAGATTCACGCAGACTTCATACACCGACCATCTGAGCATCTGCATCCTACAGTTGCATCCTGGCCTTTCGAAGCATGGGGTATGGACGTTATTGGTCCCATTCACCCGTCTTCTTCCCGAGGTCACCAGTTCATACTGGCCATCACGGACTACTTCTCCAAATGGGCAGAGGCAATCCCTCTTGCTGAGGTAAAGGCGTCTAATGTGATCAGCTTCATCAAGCATCACGTTATTTATCGCTTCGGGGTCCCCCGAAGGATAATCCATGACAACGGGTCCCAGTTCATCAGCCAAGCGTTTCATCGATTTTGCGATAAAAATCGAATACACAATATCGCCTCTACGGCATACTATCCAGCTGCTAATGGTTTGGCGGAAGCTTTCAACAAAACCATTATCAAACTCTTGAAGAAGTTTGTCTCTTCAAACAAAAGAGATTGGAACGAAAAGCTGGGCGAATGTCTCTGGGCATACCGCACAACGGTACGAACGCCGACAGGCTGTACCCTATTTTCACTGGTATACGGGAGCGAGGCAGTTCTCCCCATTGAAATCCAGATCCCGTCGCTCAGGATAGCCGTGGCTAACGGGCTGACTCAAGAAAAGAATGACCTGTTAAGGCTTCAGGAGCTAGAAGGATTAGACGAGAAATGCCTCCAAGCTCAACAGCGCATCGCGCTCTACCAAGCACGCATTTCCAGAGCTTTTAATCGTAAAGTAAAGGAAAGGGTGTTCAAAGTCGGCAAGCTAGTTTTAGCCGTAAGAAGGCCGATGATTCTTACTCACAGGAGTAAAGACAAATTCCAGCCCAAGTGGGAAGGCCCTTATGTGATCGAGACAACATTCTCGAACGGAGCCTACAGACTAGCCCAGCCCAATGGAGACCTATTAATGGCTCATATCAACGACAAATTCCTGAAGAAGTACTACGCCTAATCTCCTCCACTCAGGAGGAATACAGCGAGATTCTCGTAATCCGACGAAACTACTTCAAAGAAGAAACTAGTATAGGCCCACAAATCAGTCATGTCCATATCACCTCTGAACTGTATTTCCTTGGAGAATCTGCCATGTCCATATCACCTCTGAACATGCTTTCCAAGATTCTGACCATCGATTATCACCTCTGATATCGATCGTCACTTCAACTAACACCCGTACTAAATCTAAGTACGCCAGTGGTGTTAGGTCCACAAAATCTGCTACGTCCATATTACCTCTAGCAGGGCTTGTCCTCAAACCTATTACTTGCACCTAGGTGCACAAAAAGCAATAGGCCCACAAATCAGTCATGTCCATATCACCTCTGAACTGTATTTCCTTGGAGAATCTGCCATGTCCATATCACCTCTGAACAGGCTTTCCAAGATTCTGACCATCGATTATCACCTCTGATATCGATCGTCACTTCAACTAACACCCGTACTAAATCTAAGTACGCCAGTGGTGTTAGGTCCACAAAATCTGCTACGTCTATATTACCTCTAGCAGGGCTTGTCCTCAAACCTATTACTTGCACCTAGGTGCGCAAAAAGCAATAGGCCCACAAATCAGTCATGTCCATATCACCTCTGAACTGTATTTCCTTGGAGAATCTGCCATGTCCATATCACCTCTGAACAGGCTTTCCAAGATTCTGAACATCGATTATCACCTCTGATATCGATCGTCACTTCAACTAACACCCGTACTAAATCTAAGTACGCTAGTGGTGTTAGGTCCACAAAATCTGCTACATCTATATTACCTCTAGCAGGGCTTGTCCTCAAACCTATTTACTTGCACCTAGGTGCGCAACAAGTAATAGGCCCACAAAACAGCTATGTCCATATTACCTCTAAGCTGTAAACTCTAGTAAAGCCTATCACGTCTATCTCACCTCTGATAGTACTTTACCTACAAAAACTTGGCCAAAGCACGTTCTATCATGTCCGTATGACCTCTGGATAGACGTGCCCTGCTGAAGTTTACCGAGAGTTTATCACGTCCATACTACCTCTGATACCACTCTCGCCCTAACCTGTCATTTACATTCCGAAATGATGGGTCCAAAGTTAGGAAAAAGTCTCTTTTTATTCCCAAGAAAGAACAAAATTACATCAGGGAAAGCAAAAAAAAAAAAGAGAGTACATCATTGCGGCGGAGCAGTCATGTCACGGATCTGCCGCGCTAGCACGGCCATCCTCTCGTCCCTAATGGCCAGAGCATCAGCACGGGCCCGCTCCAGCAGTGCCTCGTTGTCACTCGAATGGGACAGCTCGGCTATCGTCCGACGCATGCCCGCACAGGCACCTTCCGCGCAATCCAGATCCCGCCGCGCTGTGCTCAGTCGACCGGCCACCACATCCAAGCCTGCCAACGACTGGAAAGCCCACTCTTCTGCCTGAGCGAGTTTCTCCCTCAACCTGTGAATCCTCGCTACATTCTCCTCGTGCTCGGATTGGCACGTTGTCTGGAGGGCGAGGATCTCATCCACGGCGGCTTTCCTCTGAATCGCCTCTAGCTGGCGAGTTCGAAGGAGTTCCTTCAGGTCTTCCATCCGTTTGGCAAGATGCGCAGTCATAAGACCGTATCTGGTCTGGGCCTCAGCATCAAGACTGCCCTGAGCCAACCGCAAATACTCGTTAATGGGTTGTTCTAAACCATTAACCATCGCCTCCAGGGCATCGGCTCCCCCGGAATCGCCGATCTCCCTGACAACCCCGATCGAGAACTGGGCAGTTCTCTTCAGGCGCTCGAAATCCAGACTCTTCGCCAACACCATTGATATCATCGCTCCCAAACCGGTGTAAAAGAGGCTGGTATGTTGCTCAGTCAGCGCAACTAAACCCGACTGAACGCCAGGAGAGACCGCGATATCAGCGAGTCCCCCACCAGAGACGATTGCAGACGAGGTAGCCACAGCTGCCGCCTCGACGGTTGGTGCGACCGAAGGCAAGGTCACGGTGACAGGCTCATCCTCCTCTCGAGGCGACGAAACCACTCCGGGCGAGCTAGCCCCGAAGGTGTTTCCTCCTCAGGATCAGGTGCCTCCGTATCACCACCAGGGGCCGGAGCAGAGCCGGAAGGCGGCTCAACGCTACACTCCCCGTGGGCTCCATCCCCTGAGAAGAAAGAACCCGAAAGTCGACATCAGTACAACGGTAACCTTTCTAAAAGGAGACATGAAAACGATATTTACCCGGGGCCAATGGTATATATGGCGCATCTGCAGCCGAGGCAGCTAAACCTCGCTCTAAGGACGCAATGCGAACTATCATACCTGGGGAAGGAGGTGGACCAACTGACATCGCCCGGAATTCCTCCAAGTCTCCACCAAGACGCGATCGAGGTTCGTCAACTGGAATCTCGCTAGGCACAGCAGGAGCTTTATCCGTTGCGGGTCCAGGGAAGGATCCTCCCATCTGCCATGGCCACCTAGGCGATCTCGTTCCACTACCCGGAGCAGTAGCCACAGCAGCGACCCCTAGCGAAGATCCTCCGACGCCGCCAACCGAAACCATAGAGGGTCCCTCTCTAAAAGGCGAGGAACCTCCAGCCAAAGACTCATCCCCGACATGGGGAGATGTAGGCCCACTCCCGGTAGCTTCAACACCAAGAATGCGGAAAGGACGAGCAACTGTCTCCTTCCTCCTCTTACGAGCAGAAGCCTCCTTAGGAGCAGGCGCCCTTCGCTTCTGAGGAACTACCAAAGCCCCCGCAGGCGGAGGCACTTCACACCCCAGCATCGACTCCAGGGGTTCATCCGGGGTATCAAACTCCTCACCCTCATCGGAAGAAACTGAGGGAACTTCAACTCCTCCCCCGGCAATGGGAGAGGACACCCTAAGACTTCCGCGTGTGTCAAAATTGCGGTGGAAGGTGTTGATCGCCACGTAAAACTGGGCGTAAGAATGAAGGATGCGCAGCTCCGTAGAGGGGGTGACATCCGGCACGACGAAGGCTGCTCCAGTGCAACCCGTGGTGAAATACCGCCATCCTCTGGCTCCATCAATGAGCCCGCCTCTGGACCTGAAGCTGATGACGGCATTGCCCACGTGCAGCTGGCCGTACCCAAATTGCCTGGCGAACCGACTAGGCAAATAAGGCTCGAAGAAGCAATGGTCTTCACTCCTGTACAGGAGATGGGAGGGTCTAATACAGACCAGCCAATTAAAAGCCTTCGAAGAAAGATCGGTCTTCTCTCTACCCAAGTCCTCAAGCCTCATCCCTAATTGATGGCGATCTACGGGAGGGAGAGTACAGAGGAACTTCCAGCCATGGCTGAGGTTCAATGCCAGCCGACAATTTAGAACGGTGTCCACGTTCCAGGGAGAATCCATGTAGTTCAACAAGAAATTTCCCCCTGAGCTGCTACCAGAGCCAGGAGACATCACCCGGGGATTGTGGAGAATTAACCAACCCATCAGATACAGGTATGGTAATTCCACCCTGGGAAAACTCTCATGCCGGGCTTCATCAGCAAGCAACCCATCGGTCAGAGCTCTCAAGCCCGCCTGTATACGGCACACCATGGCAGGAAGTAAGCCCAGTCTTGCCCCGAACACCAAGCGCACTGCCGGCCACAAGATGTTCCGGTGAATGCGGTCCGCGGACGCAGTACCAGGCACTACTACTCGACGCAGCCATAACGAGAGGAAACCAGCCAGCTGGGCTTCCTTGGATAGAGACCCGCGACAGCGCCTCAGGTAACTACGGGCCGTAGTACCTTCGGGGTACTTTCCTACCCTCTCAACGAGGATCTGGTCCAAAGCTTTGGCCTCCTCCATAAGGCCATCCACGACCTGGGCACTAAGCACGCCCAAACAGTTTACGGTCTCATTCTTGCCCCCCGAAACTTTCTCCAACCTGGCAGCTCTAGCTCGGTGGAAGAAAAGGTAGGATATCCACTTGGTAGTGTGGGCCAAACCAGAGGGCTCGTTGTAAAAAGCGGTGCAGGTGAGATATTGGCACATCAGCTCCTGATACACATCCGCCACCCGAGGGTCCGAATCCCCCAACTCCCGGTTGGTGGGAACATACTCTTCATACGGGGTATCCCCCATCGGCAGCCTCGAGACAACCGCCATCTCATGAAGGGCCAATCCCAACTCCCCCAGTGGAGTGGCAAAGGTCCCAGTGAGCGAAACGTATCGCTCCATCAGTGCCAAGAACAAATTAGGGTTGGGAGGCAACCCGACGCTCGTCGCGCTCACAGCGGCATACAGTCCAATGCCCTCTAAATCTTGCCGAAAGCGCTTCAAGGCCCAGTTAACTAGGCTGGTCCATCGGAGGTTTGCTGGGGTGACCCACCCATTACACCGAGGATTCTCCTTGGGGTACACCCCACCTCGTCCCATGAAGCTGTTGCAGAAAGTCGACAGTTGGACCGGCTGGATCACAGAGCTGTCTTCGCTCGGGATGCCACCCGGGTACAATCCCCGGAACAACGTCACAGGACCAGAAGGACGACTGAAAAACGATCCCTGGTCAGCTCCTTTCTGATGAAAGATCTTCCCCGGCTTGCCATGAAGGTCGGGAGTCAACGTCCACGACATCTTTCTGGGATGAGTGGCATGGAAGAAAGCCGAGATGGGATAATCCCTCGGCATCGTCGGCAGGTACAGAACCAAGCTCTCGACAGCAAAGACCCAAGGTTCCCTCTTAGGCTTCGTCTGGGACCGCTTGTCGATCATGTCCCCGAAAAGGAAAGCCGGCTTTACGTACCGCTCTCCGTCTACATACGTCAGGGGCTCCCCATTGATCATACTCAGCAGTGCCCGCTCGCCCTGAGCCGCCAACAAAAATCCCCTTCCCTCAGGATACTGGGATCCGGAGAGGGGAAATGCCACGTGGGACAAGTCCTCCAGGTAGTTCGAGTGCAGCATCCCGGCGGAGGAATCCATCACCTCGGTCAGCGGAGACTCACCCAGGTTAACTACAAAGGTGCAAAGAAAGTATGTCATTACAAAAATCTTGCACAAACATACAAAACCAAAGAAACGACAAACTGTGCTCTACGCCAGGATTGTACGAATTCGGTTATTATACGCCGGGAGTCCCCTCCGCAAACGTAAAATGCTTATTTTACGACATACGCCAGTTTTTGGTAGCCAGAGCTTTTACGCTCGGAACTACGAAAATATGGCGCCTTTACGCTAGCACACGAGAAATGTGGGCGTAAAAGATGAAAACGCCTCCGTGCATCATCTTCCTCAGAAGAGGCTATCAGCACAGAAGGCGACCTAGCGCGGTCACGTTCAACGTGTGCGAAGGATTTTCGTTATTCTTGTCACCCCAAAGGATCTACCTCTCAGACCGGGTGCGCTGCCCGTCGGCCGGATACTTCCGGAAGGAAGTCCACCTTGCCCGACCGAAGACTCCCTCGCTGGGGCAGTGGGAGAAGAAGAAGAACCTATGCTCTTTCCCTTAGCGGAGGAGGTTTGTTTCGTCGCCATTTCTGAAAGCTCGAAGTGCTCAGAGAAGGAATGAAGGAGAAAAGCTCGAACAATCAAGAACTCTCGTTCGTAGAAGACGGATGAAAAGTTTCTCTCTCCAAAGATTGGGATATATATAGAGTCCGGATCGACTCCTCGAATCCTCGGACGGACTCCTCGAGACCCTAACCAAGTCTCGCATTAATAGTCGGATATGATTGGGTGCTACGTCAAACCACTACCCTCAAAAGACGGACAGTCAGCGAATTCGAAAAATTCTTCGCGCGAGACAGTTCAGCAGTTCTACACTAAAGGAGCTTTCTACGCTCGACAGCAACAGATCTACGATTTTACGCTCGCAAGCTACAAGTCTATGGTTTTTCTCGCCCGGATGCCTTTGTGCTCGGTAGCTTTTACGCTCGAGAGGCGACAAACCTACGGCTTTACGCTCAGCAGATACCAAATCGATGATCTCACGCTCGGTGGCGCTCAGTTTACGCTCAGAAGCAACAGATCTGCAGAACTTCACGCTCGAAGAAATTCTCTTTTCAGGAGCTACAGATCCACAAGTCCTACGCTAAAGGAGCTTTCTACACTCAACAGCAACGATTCTACGGCTTTACGTTCAAGCAGCTATAAGTCTTTGGTTTTTCTCGCCCGGATGCCTTTGTGCTCGGTAGCTTTTACGCTCGAGAGGCGACAAACCTACGTCTTCACGCTCAGGAACCACAAGTCTACGACTTCGCGCTCAACGGTGTCTTACGCCCAGACGCTACAGGCTGAGGATTTCGCACTCCGTGACTTTCCGCTTATCCAAAACAGTCCCCGACCCGGTCAAGTGCAAAGAGTTGACACAGAAGATACTCGTTCTTGACCCCAAGTACCCGAAACGGACAGAGTACAACCATTAAGAAATTACTCTTTTCGGGTCCCAAAATTAGAGGTTCATCCAGACTCCAGTCTGAACATCTCGTCTGTCAAAGATGACAAAGCTCAGCCAGAATCCTCGACCCTGTTTCAAGGGAGTTCCGAGAGATCATTCTTGAAGACGAAGACTGAACAAAGTTCTGCTCATCAGAAGCAGCAGTTCAGAACTCTACGCGGTTCCTTAGCCCTAGCAACAGGATAGTTCTAAGTGTTCAAAATGCTAAAGCAGCGCTCTATGCACTATCCGCTGCACGTAAAGAATAGGACAGAACCTAGTACTCTCTATACAGGGTCGCATAAAGTATCAGACGTGTCGAAGCTGCACACATTCAGACTTCACAGCAACGTATGGCAAGTGATCATATGAAGAAAAGACGACTTTATTGAAGATTAAAATCATGATTACATATGAGGGAAACCCTGTCTACAGGGGTTTTTCTCTACTTTTCATGATTACATATGAGGGAAACTCCATCTACAAAAGACTCCCTCGTCGTCTGAAGATCGCGCTCAGATCTTCCTCTTCCTCCATGGCTGTTCATGACCACCACAGTCATGAACAACAAGATCCTCCATTCGCCATGGCCGATCCGGTTGGGGTTTTCTTAAACCCAACCCAATCAGGACGACAGAATACGGTTTATCCAATCTCGTCCGCAGGGGCTCAGGAAGAAATAAACAGTCTGCAAGCTGTGTGGTCCAAAGCGGCCCTTCCTCTCCCCTGACGCAACGCCATACAAAGTTGTTGATTATCCCGAGCAAGGGAGGCTAAGATATCCTTCCATGATCCATCGCTGTAGTGGACACTTGCTCGAAGACGCCGTCTTTTTCGGCTCCCAACATGCTGGAAGAACATGATCTCCTTCTTCCTCATATCAACTCGACGAACTCCGGCGATCATTTTAGCATGGTGATGGAAATATGGGGAAACAGGTTAACCCCCCGCCTTTTTATAGGCAAAAGAGATCACAGCGGTCCCCAATAAATCCGCCATAAAGGCCGCACTGACCGTTTCAATGCTCCATTCAGAAACGTTTCGAGTCACGAGGGGCCATTCATGCTTCATTCAAAGCGTTTCAAATTCCAAAGGATTTTAAAAGCTTTGAAGAGGGTCTTGTAGAAGCATGAAAAATACGCTGGCAAAAGCTACGCGGCGTATTGATACAGAGCAGCGCAAACAAAGGCCTTCAGTGCCATCAGGCGTAAGAGCTCAAGGGTGCAGCGCGTCCAAAACCGCTTCGGCGTAGACGGGACCCCCCCATCGCCTCCAGGGCGTAAAAACTCAGCCGCTCTCAAAGCAGCATTAAAATAGCGTACGAGGAACACTTCGTCTTCCCCGAAATGAACCTGTCAAGTCACGCAGTGAACCTGGCCTCTGACTCCTGACAAAAAGTGCTGCACGGCGACCCAGACGACGGCTGGAAACAGGCACAGACCCCTCGGGACGCACACCACAGTATGATGGCGGATCCCTGTATTTAATGCAGAGGATTGGGTTAAGATACCACCGAACCGTCGTTTACTGACGTCCCCTCAGCATAAACCGCTCTTTTTGGCATAGAGGGATACGCTGCATTGTTTTACACAGGCAGGCATAAGCCGGTTTACGCTCCGCGGTAGACAAACCGCCTGCCACGTCAAAAGCTGCACATCGTACGGGGCTCGAGGCACGTCTCTACGTCTAATTGCACGGAGCGGTGACAGGTTCAGTCAAGGCACGTCTCTGCAACGGATGCACAGAAGGGCTGCAGACCTTCGAAACACGTCTTCGCATTTAATGCACAGGATGATGGCAAATCTCTGTAGAAGATTTGATTACATCTTCGAAAGCCGTGATTCCGGCTAAGACGTCCCCGTCAGCACTCGGGCACGGTACGCAGCGGCTTCTACGCCCATTCAAGACATGTGCCCCTTCGGCTCTCAACGTCTCTCCGGCTTCAACGCTTGTCCGGCTCCTACGCCTATCCGGCTTCAACGCCTCTCCGGCTCCTACGCCTATCCGGCTTCAACGCCTCTCCGGCTCCTACGCCTATCCGGCTTCAACGCCTCTCCGGCTTCAACGCCTGTCCGGCTCCTACGCCTATCCGGCTTCAACGCCTCTCCGGCTCCTACGCCTATCCGGCTTCAACGCCTCTCCGGCTCCTACGCCAATCCGGCTTCAACGCCTCTCCGGCTTCTATGCCTATCCAGCTTCTACGCCTATCCGACTTCTATGCCTATTCGGCTTCTATGCCTATCTGGCCTCTGTGCCAGGGTGACAGTCATTTGGCTTCTACGCCAACCGTTTCTACACACGGGATACCTACCTGCGTGGCTCTTACGCCGTGATCTTCGTAGCAATAGTACGCGTTGTGTTCCCTTAGTTGGACCCGCGTCATACGCTCATTCAAAAGATCATCCATACGCAGGCATTGGTTACTTTAACCGTTGTGTAAAAGGGTGTTGTACTTCCCACTCCTCGGTTTTTACACCGACGGAGTGGTCACTGTCACCAAAACTCTATAAATTTGCGAAAAGATGGTTCTGTAGCATCCGCTACAAGTGTCAAATTCTAGAACTAGAATACTCGAGAACGAAAACGAAACTAAAACCAATTAAGTATATCATAGTACTCCGGTACCCCCAACTACTTCTTCATCCAGATGATCAAAAGGTCTGCGAGAACTGCTTGGTAGTGATAATAACTCTTGAAGGATTCACAAAACAAAATGTCCATTTATACTTTCAACTTGGAAAAAGGAAACTTCCAAAGAGTACTCGTTAGAGATATTAGTTAATAATCTAGATTTGATTTTTCTAGAAATAGAAATTGTCAAAGCTTTCTTGTTGTTAGGATTACTTACTTGTTATTAGGAGTACTTCCTGTAGTGTTGAATAACTCAACGTGAGGAAGAAGTTTGTTCTCAGTGTTGAACTATTCATGCTCCACTATTATAGGATCTGCAAATTCGTGGGTTGTTTCTTCCCTTTCTATGTTGGTGTTAGGCTATTTATTAGCCGATGTAATTGTTCAAAGAAATAACAGACTCTCCAAGCATTCACAGAACTCTCTATTTGCTCTTGATTCTAACATCTGGTATTTTTTGCTGCTTTTAGCCAACATCTGGTATCAGAGCCAAGTGTAAGCCAAAGTACCTTCGACTCAACAAGATGTCAATCGTCGAGCACTCGACGGCGCCAGCAACAAAGGAGGGAAGCATAACCTTGCACTACCCGATGCTGACATCTGTCAACTACTCCACTTGGGCGATCAAGATGGAGGTCTTCATGGAGGCTTAAGGCATTTGGGACACCATTGAACCCGCGGCCGGGGTGGTCGTAGAAAAGAAGAGAGACAAGATGGAGGACGTTGTCATCGTTAATAAGTTGCTCGTCTCCGTCCCAGACAAGTACCTGTAAGTCGTTGCTGCGATCGAGCAGTTTGTGGATGTGGAGACCATGCCGGTCGAGAAAGTGATCGGCCACCTCAAAGCGTACGAAGAACGTATACGTGGTCGAGGCGAGAGCAACAACGGACAACTTCTGCTTACTCACGCTGAGTGGCAGGCACGATCGAAGAAAGACAGCGCTGATTTGTCGTCGAGCGGAAAGGGGCACTCTAGCGACGACCGGGGCCGTGGAAAGCCCCGTGGACGTGGACGTGGCCGCTGGCACGGCAGGGGTGGTCGTGGCGGCCAAATAGTGCAACACCAGGAGGGTGAGGGGACTCGCGGTTCAAGCTCCAACCGTGACAAATCAAAAATCAAGTGCTTCAATTATGAAAACTATGGGCACTATGCGTCGGAGTGTCACAACAAACATCGTGATGAGGAGGTGAACCTCGCACGAGCGCAAGACGAGGAGGCCGCATTGCTGCTGGGAGAGACTCGGGAGGAGACGCCTGACCTCGTCATGCTCAATGAAGAGAAGATAGTACCAGACTTGTGCAGTGCTGGAGAAGCGCAGGCCGACACCGATGTGTGGTGGCCTCGACAACGGCGCTAGCAACCACATAACGGGCCACCGAGGAAAGTTCAAGGACCTTGATCAGGACATCACCGGCCGTGTCAAGTTCGGTGATGGCTCAACCGTGCAGATTGAGGGCAGGGGATCAATCATGTTCCAATGCAAGAATGGCGAACAACGTCTTCTGTCGGAGGTGTACTTCATTCCAAGTTTAAGAAGTAATATATTGAGCCTTGGTCAATTAACAGAAGATGGAAGCAAGGTAGAGATTGTCGGTTCCTACTTGAGGGTGTACGACAGGAACGACATTCTGCTAATGAAGGTGAGGAGATCACCTAACCGCCTGTACAAGATAGCCCTTGAATCTTGCAGGCCGATATGTCTAATGGCCAACGTACAAGACCCAGCCTGGTTGTGGCATGCAAGGCTCGGGCACGTGAATTTCTTCGCGCTTAAGATGATGGCAGAGAAGGGAATGGCCACCGGGCTGCCGAAGATTTCTCATCCAAACCAGCTCTGTGAAGGGTGCCTCATCACCAAACAAGCACGACTACCGTTCCCTCTGCAGGCAAGCTTCAGAGCTGAGAGGCCACTGCAACTTGTGCACGCTGACATTTGCGGCCCGATTACACCCGCTATACTTGCTGGTAACAAGTACTTTCTTCTACTTGTTGATGACTTCAGTCGCATGATGTGGGTGTATATGCTCAAAGAAAAGAGTGATGCCTTTAATGCTTTCAAGAAATTCAAGTCTCTTGTGGAGAATGAATGTGACAGCAAGATAAAGACACTAAGAACTGATCGAGGAGGTGAGTTCCTGTCCAAGGAATTCACAAGCTTCTGTGAAGGCGAAGGCATATAACGGCACCTCACCGCACCATATACACCACAACAAAATGGCGTATGAGAGTGTTGGAATCGCACCGTGATGGCTACGACAAGGAGCTTGCTCAAGAGCATGCATATTCCTGGAAGTATGTGGGGCGAGGCGGTCAGACATGCTGTGTACCTGCTCAACCGGTTGCCAACTAAAGCTATCAGTGCGCTCACGCCGTATGAAGCCTGGACTGGTAAGAAACCAAACCTCGAACACTTAAGGATGTTTGGATGTGTCGCACACATGAAGACTGCAGGTCCTCATCATAAGAAACTTGATGACCGAAGCACGCCATTGGTGTACCTTGGCGTGGAAGAGGGTTGTAAAGCACACCGTCTCTATAATCCTCAACGTAGCCAGATCCATGTGAGCAGGGATGTTGTGTTCGAGGAAGAAAGGAGATGGGATTGGAACAATGGTGATCGTACCAAACCACAAGGCTGGGTAGAACTCTCAGTCGAAGATCCTGTTGTCGAGACAGTGATCACTCCACAGAGAGCAGTGGGCGCGGCTATGCACACGCCGGAGGGCATAGGAGATGCGGCAACACCTATGACACACGGAGCGGCAATGGCATCAAGGGAGCCTACTACACCATAAGCTGCGGCCACAACTTCGAGCGGCTCACCCACACCGACGATAGACTCGAATGAGCCAAGGAGATACCGCTCAATTGTTGACATATATGCTAAAACTGAGGAGACCTTTCTTAATCCAGAGATGTTGTTTTTGTCGGCTGAAGAACCGGCAAATTTTCAAGATGCTACCCTTGAACATGAATGGCGGGAAGCTATGAAGAAGGAGGTTGAAGCCATCGAGAAGAATGGGACTTGGGTGCTTACTGAGTTACCATCTGGGCACAAACACATCGATTTAAAATGGGTATACAAGGTAAAAAGAGACAGTAAAGGCAAGATCCTCAAGCACAAAGCAAGACTTGTGGCAAAGGGCTACGTCCAGCAACATGGAGTTGATTTTGATGAAGTATTTGCTCCAGTTGCCAGACTCGACACAGTTTGCTTGATCATTGCCCTCGCAGCCTAGCACGGATGGGAGGTTCACCATTTGGACGTTAAATCTGTGTTTCTGAATGGTGACCTCAAAGAGGAGGTATATGTAGCTCAACCTGAAGGCTTCATCGTCAAGAACCAGGAGCACAAGGTGTACAGGCTGTCCAAGGCTCTCTATGGCTTGCGACAAGCACCGAGGGCTTGGAACACACGCCTGGACAGCTGCTTAAAGGAACTGGGATTCATCAGATGCACTCAAGAGCATGCTGTGTACACAAGGAGCAATAGGGAGGGTGCACTCATTGTCGGAGTGTACGTTGATGACTTAATCGTCACAGGCACACGATCAACTGCAGTAAAGGTTTACAAGCAGCAGATGATACAGAAATTTGAGATGAGTGATCTTGGGTTACTCTCTTACTACCTTGGTATAGAGGTAGACCAACAGGGTGATCGCATTATACTGAAGCAATCAGCATATGCGAAGAGAGTTTTGCAACAGTTTGGAATGGGAGATTGCAATCCAACCAGGTATCTCATGGAAGCTAAACTGCAACTCAGCAAGAACCTTGAAGGAACACCAGTCGATCAGACGCAATATAGACGAATCATTGGCTGTCTCAGGTACTTAACTCATACTCGCCCGGACCTTTGTTATGCTGTCGGAATGGTGAGTAGGTACATGGAGAAGCCAACAACCATGCATCACCAGGCTGTGAAACAGATCCTCAGATATATGAAGGGAACACTTGAGTATGGACTCATGTATGGAAGAGGATATGGTGAAGATGAACTTCACGGATTCACCGATAGCAACCTAGCCGGAGATGTCGACGACAGGAGGAGCACCAGCGGAATGACGTTCTACCTCAATAAGAACCTAATCACTTGGGCGTCTCAGAAGCAAAAAACTGTCGCGTTGTCCTCCTGCGAAGCTGAGTTCATGGCGGCAACGGCTGCAGTGTGTCAAGCTTTGTGGCTGAGGAATCTAGTTAGTGAAATGACTGGCCGCGAATCTAAGCCAGTCACGCTCTATGTCGACAACAAGTCTACAATTTCGCTGATAAAGAATTCAGTGTTTCATGGGCACAGTAAGCACATTGATACTCGCTTTCATTTCATTCGCGAGTGTGTTGAAAGAGGGCAGATAAAGGTGGAGTTCGTGAGCACTGAAAAGCAACGTGCCAACATTCTCACGAAGGCTCTCGCCAAAGTGAAGTTCGCTGAGATGCAGTAGGTGCTTGGAGTTATCAACCTTGATCAAACCTAAATTAAGGAGGAGAATATTAGTTAATAATCTAGATTTGATTTTTCTAGGAATAGAAATTGTCAAAGCTTCCTTGTTGTTAGGATTACTTCCTTGTTATTAGGAGTACTTCCTGCAGTGTTGAATAACTCAACGTGAGGAACAAGTTTGTTCTCAGTGTTGAACTATTCATGCTCCACTATTATAGGATCTACAAATTCGTGGGTTGCTTCTTCCCTTTCTATGTTGGTGTTAGGCTATTTATTAGCCGATGTAATTATTCAAAGAAATAACAGACTCTCCAAGCATTCACAGAACTCTCTATTTGCTCTTGATTCTAACATCTGGTATTTTTCGCTGCTTTTAGCCAACAAGAGAAACCATCACATCTCATTAATTATGAGTATATATCTATACATTATTATATTAGTACTATCATATTATTATATATATTATTTTATATTTATGCATGCAAGCATAAGTGGATCCACATGCACACGACTGGGGCCCAAGCCTCCAGTGATTTTTTTTTTAAATTTTAGTATTTTTTATATTATCCACTCCAAATTTATTTGTTGGGATTTAATTTAGAAGGAATTCATAGAAGCATACAATTGTAAAATTTAAATTTATACTTCTAAAATATGCTAAATTAGAATAACAAAAAATTTACTGTACCGATAATATTTTTATATTAATTAACTACACCGATAAAAGTTCTAAAAATTTTAAAATTTCGATACATATCGCCATCCCAGATGGCAAAAAACCAGCATATTATTTTTAAATTAAAATTCGTCCAACAGATGCGCATATTTTTGCCAACTCAGTTGGCAAAAATTCAGTAGGCTGACGTGAAATGCAAAAAAAAAATGTTGAGTTTTCGCCAACTGAGTTGGCAAAAATTTTGCTGGATTTTTTTTTGTTTCGATTTTTTTTTGTTTTTTGTTTTTTATGTTTTGGGTTTTATGTTTAGGGTTTGATTTGATTTTTTTTTTCCTTTTGGGATAGTTTGGTTGGATTTTTTTTGTTACTTTTTGTGTTGGTTTTTTTGGTTACTTATCAACTTTTTTTTGTAACGTTCATATTTTCACGTTCATATTGTAACGTTAATATTTTGACAACGGCTCTTTTTTCAAAAAAATTACTGTACCGATAATATTTTTATATTAATTAACTACACCGATAAAAATTTTGAAAAATTTGAAATCCTAACACATATTCAAAATTTAAAATATATATATTTATGAGAAAATCATAATTAAAATAGATATCACAATTTAACAAATAACAAACAAATAAAAAAAATCAACAAAAAAAAACCAAAAAAAAGAACCAAAAAAACTATTTGTCAGATTTTAGCCATCTCGGATGGCTACAATTTGACAAATATAAAAATTTTTTTTTTTTTATATTTTTGACATCTAGGATGGAAAAATTTAACAAAATATAAAAAATATATTTTTTTATTATATATTTTTGCCATCTGGGATGGCAAAAGCTTTCATTACTTATGCATATAAAAAATCAACACAAAAAGTAACAAAAAAAATCAAACCCAACTATCCCAAAAGAAAAAAACCAAATCAATCCCTAAATATAAAACCCAAAAACAAACCCAAAACATAAAAACCAAAAAAATTAAAACAAACCGAAAACAAAAAAAAATCCAGCAAAATTTTTGCCAACTCAATTGGCGAAAACTCAACAATTTTTTTTTTGCATGCCACTTCAGCCTGCTGAATTTTTGCCAACTGAGTTGGCAAAAATTTGAAAAAGTCCAAATTTTCTTCTGCCACGTTAGCCTGCTGAATTTTTGCCAACTGAGTTAGGCGAAAATATGCACATATGTTGGACGGATTCCAATCTAAAAATAATATGATGGTTTTTTGCCATCTAGATGGCGATATGTATCGGGATTTCAAAATTTTTAAATCTTTTATCGTTGTAGTTAATTAATATAAAAATATTATCGGTATAGTAAATTTTCTATTGAACATATTATTATTTTTTGAATCTAAGGCTATCTCTGTCGTGCCCCAGTCCCAAATACCGAGGGACTAGACACGTGGCAATGGCCCAGCAATACACTCCAATGGACAAATCCAATTTAATAGACCCATCAGGGTGTACTTAAGCTGTAAAACAACTATAAAGGTCTATGCTATTATTCTCATCCACAGAAATAAATACAATCTATATGAAATATAAAGCAACATCAAGTCTCAATAAAATATCTCTCGGAGAACAACCCGATAATGAGTTTGATACATCAATTCAATAAATAGGAAATAATAGAAATAACTGAGTATAGATAAAGCAGATACTCAGAAGAAATCCTCGACAATCACCTCGTCCTCTGGTGATGGTACTGCTCCAATGTCAGCTCATGTCCCGTATACCTCGGGGTAGATCAACTCTGCTAAATCTGGAAACATAATTCGGATCCAGGTCCTCAGGGGACATAGCAAGGTACAAGAATAACTCAAGCCAAAATAAATACAGTATAATAATAAATGAATCAATAGGGTAAACTATGTAACCGGCTAAGTGATATGCAAAATAAGAGCATCACTAGAACTCAGGCTGAGACTACTACAAGCTCTGTGTCGGGGAGCCGGTAGCAGTGATATCATGTAGGAGCCTAACTCGGCGTGGCTACGGCACCGTAATAATATAATCAACCTGTAGCCTGTGTGTCTCTCCCCACCCAGTGTAATCGCACGTCTCATGTCCACGACGTCTCATGTCCATGTCATGCAAGATCAAGACCTCTAACTGATGCAGCAAGTCATAATGATAGCTATGCACATATAATATCTATGTCACGAATCCTGTAGCCTATACAGAATTACCATGAATATCTCAGGAAGATTATGTCTCATGAACAGTGTCAAGTGTCATATGGTATAACGTACTTGATAATGCAAGCACGAAGATATATAGGGTTACGATATCAATCTCTAGTGATATTACACAACTCCGCGTACGACGTTGACACCCGAATATTATTCAGACGCTAAGCAATGTCACACGGTCCTAGGTTGAATAGATACATCATATAAATAAATCAAGAGAATATTATGTAGCAAGTACTGCAAGATTGGCAAGGTACACTTGCCTATGGTTTGGTTTCCAAAAGTTGCTCCGGTAATCGTGGGATCTTCAAGTATTCCTCCGGTTGCTGAAATAAATATTACCATCATGCTCAGAAGACATCAAATAGCTAGAATTGCCTGTCCATAAGTCCAATTTGGACACAGGGGCAAGATTGACAGTTTTTGGTCAAAGCAGGATCCACAAGTGGCCCACTTCACACCGAAAAATATGCCAGAGACAATGTTCTCCAAATTTATTCAAACTTAGTGTCTACAATTCTAGAACGACGATACGAACCCAACGGAATATCCAAAACTGGATTCCGATGAGCCGATCACAAAATCGCCCGTCAAGTGGAGCCGTGGGGCCCACGATACTGGATTTTGTCAATGTAAACCCCCTGATTTTTCAAGAATTTTTAACTCGGATTTTTTATAATTTTCTGTAATTTTTTGGCATTTTTTTATTTTTTAAAACCTAGGTATTTTATGATTAAAAGATTTTTAAGTGCTGTTAATTTATGATAAAATATTATGGAAATAATATTTTATGGTGTAAAATGGAAAACCGGACATAGGATAATTTTCTGTGAATTTATTGGACTCCGGAATCATTTTTAAAGCCCTAAAAACCAACGTAGAACTAAACCGATTTAAACCTGACTGAACCCGGTTCACTTGAACCAAAATAAACCGAACCAAACCGCTAAACCGAACCGGACCAACCCATCCTTAACGGGTCGGGTCGGGTCGGATCCATGAAACCCGACCCAAACTCGAAACCCGACCGAACCCTAATCCTCCGCCGGATTCACTATTCACCGCCTATTTAACCCTCTCGACTTCTGTGCCCGCCGCCATCGCACCCTCTCTCTCCTCTCCTCACCGCCGCAGCCGAAGACCCTCGCCTGAACCCTAGGCAGTGCCGCCTCCTCCTTCTTCTTCCACCCATCCCCTGACCAGCCGTCGATCACCACCTCCACAACTCCCCGCTCGACCCCTCGCCGTCGACCTCCCCCGACTGCCCAGCACCACCATCACCAAGCCCCGACCTCCACCGCTCCGCCCTAGCCCCCAGCCGGCCGCACCCGAGCCACTCGACCATCCACCGCCCATCTCCGCAGACCCCAGCAGCCCCGACCCCCGCTCCTCTCCGCACAGCCGCTCGACGCCGCCGACTCGCAGCCTAACGCCCTAGGCCGCGCCGCCCTCTGCCGGCGAGTTCACCCCGCTGTCTCCCGACACAGCCCTAGCAGCGGACACGAACACAGACCCTGTGCAGAGCCGACGCAACGGACACAGCATCCAGGACACGATCCAGCGTTCAGGATACGAGAATTCTCGGTTCACGGAGCCCTGTTCAGGTAACCCGTTCTTTCTCCTCGTGATTCCGTTTTCCGTTCCGTCAGTTGTGTCGCATAAGGCCAAATCCGGATTTTATTTTGCTTCTTTCGGTCGTCGAGCCTTATCAACTCGACTCTTTTCCCTGCCCTATGGACTGTATAACCCTCTCGATGCCCGTGTAACCCGCTCGGTGCGTCGCGTCCTGTGGTGATCGCAAAACGCGATCCAAAAACAGGAAAACCAACGTCCTGTTTCTTCCCGGAACTGAGTGCGCCCCACCAAACGGGATGACTTGGTCGCACCCGGTCTTTACCAAAACGTGCGCGCCATTGATACGGACGTGTGGGACTTCGCAGAAGTTGATTTGGATGTGCGTGCACACCGAAATCAACGCGTATCCGCCGACAACGCCCCGTATCCGCCTATTTAGAACACGTTGTAACTTTGCGTACACACGTCGAATCAAGACGAAACTTGCGTCATCGGACTCATAGCAATACGCTGGTCCTGTGACCCAAGTTTGGTTCGATTCTGAGAACGTTGACAAAATCGTGTATCGTGGCCCCCACCGGCTCCATTTGATGGGCGATTTTGTGATCGGCTCATCGGAATCCAATTTTGGAAGTTCCGTTGGGTTCGTATCATCGTTCCTGACTTATTGACACTAAGTTTGAGGAATTTGGAGACCTTTGACCCTGACACATTTTTCGGTGCAAAGTGGCCCACATGTGGACCCCGCTTTGACCCGAAAATGTTATTTTTGCCCCTGTGTTCAAATTGGACTTAAGGACAGGCGTTTCTAGCTATTTGATATTTTCTGAGACTGTTAGTGATGTTTATTACAGCTTTTGGAGGAGTACCTGCAGGATCCACTGACACAGGGACAATTGTTGGTATTCGAACCCCAGGCAAGTATACCTTGCCAAACCCTGCAGTTTTGCTACTTATTTTCTTGACATATTTATACATTGTAGTACAAGATACCTTGCCAACTCTTGCACATTATTTGCATGCTTCCCTTTTCAGTTGTTATTTTCTTGTCGTATATAGTTTCTTGATGCGTTTTCATATTGATTTATTCCTGCTGCTCTAGTCTTATTTTCTCGTTTTACGTGCATGTACATTATTTGCTCTTTTCCATGGATCACTATTTGTTCCATAGACATATTGTGATGGTATATGTTTACTCTACGCTTCCTTGAGTTAACTCGATTGGTTTCTTTACGTTCCTAGATGATCGTTATTAAGCATTGACTATACTTGAGCATTCTCGATTGTGAGTACCCATTGTGCTGCGATAGAGACTTGTTCATTTGACTACCTCATTCGTGAGCTCCAATTGGGCTGCGAAAGAGCTATACTAAAGATTGGGAGTCCCCATTGCCTACTTTCTATAGGACCGTGATCTCTCATTGAGGTGCGGTTACCCTAATTTGCTTGTAGTCATGTTTGATAGCACCATCGGCACGCCACCATCTTAGATGTAGTGATTACTCGTATCTTATTTGCTTCTCTTGTATTTATTTTCTGGTCTATCTTGCATGTTCGTTTACTGTACTTTTGGCTCGTATTCTTTTGTATCTTGTTACATCCCACTGAGGACCTGGTTTTGTTCTCCAGATTTAGCAGACGAGGAGCACCCGCAACTTTACGGACCGACACCAGACGAGGGTACGATAGCAGTTGATGGCCCTGCTTATACTTAGTTACTTTCTAGCATGTTTCTAGTTATATTTTCTTGTCTTTATTTTTCCGTTTATCGGTAGTGGATTTGTCTCCACCCGACATAGTATTATTTCTTGCTGGATATTCGACATTATCTTTACTTTCAACATTTATTCCAGTTTGCTATTTAGTTCATATACTGTTCTTATGGATGAGATCTAGATACTTGACATTTATATGTATATTCGTAGATTCTTGGACTAGAGTTCACATTAGACAGCTTATACGTATTCGAGTCGGACATGAGTGTGCTTGAATGCGTAGCTGGCCATTGCCACGTGGCTAGTCCCTCGATATTTTGGGACTGGGGCGTGACATAATTTTTGTGGTGGCCCATGCAGGTCGTCGACTAAATTGTTCGGTTTCAATTTAGGGACCGAGCAAGCCTGCAATAAGAATAGGATAAGTTTTTTGGATCTCATTCACTTGCTTGAAACGTTCTTGATATCTATATCGGATTCAAATTTAATTCTTAACTTGCATCTTGCCTTGATTCCTGTGCGTCTCTTATAGTTTATTTTGATGCAGAGCAATGGATTAACAAGCACGCGACGAGACTCCCACAGGAACACCACAAGTTGCAGATGTCATCTATGACAATAAAGTGACATCAGTTGGTGGGGGTCAACTAGAACAACAAAACAGTCAAGATACCTCAAGAGATCGGCAAGACGATATTCTACCTCCGCCGCAGTTCACACCACCAATGGTCGTATTTCCACAAGGGCAAGCTATGGACGGGCAACAGATGTTTCAAATGATCTACGCAATGATGCAAGCTCAACAACAGATTCAATAAGAGACTTTGAGTCGCAGCCTAGCACTTGTACTGGAGCAGGCGAATCTACCAACTCGACGGCAACCGACGGGCTCTATTACCGATTTCCGCCAGCTGAAGCCCCGTACCTTCTCAGGCAAGGAGGAGCCCACAGAAGTTCATGAGTGGATCACCAACACACAACACCAGTTGGAAGCAGCTGAGCTTCCCAGAGAACGTTGGATGACTGCCGTTAGAATGCAGTTGACGGATAATGCGCATCACTGGTGGCTATCTGAGGAGACACGGCTCGGACCAGACCGAGTCACTTGGGAAGAGTTTTCTAGACTCTTTCAGGATATGTACATTCCGGCTATCGCTCGATCAGAACTTCGGGACAAGTTTAATCACCTCACTCAGGACAATCTGACAATGGAAGAATACAACGCAGAATTTATTCGTCTGAGCCGCTTCGCCCCAATCTTGATTCCGACAGAAGAAGAGAAGGCTGAAAAGTTCTTCGACGGACTAAACATTGAGCTACATAAACTAATTGGATCCGTTGCACTTACATCTTACCCGTACGTCCTTGATGCAGCCCGACGCATGGAGCGCATCACCAGAAGAGAGACCAGTCTGAAGCGATCGTCCACATCAGCACCAGCCGGAGCACCACAGGAAGAAGTTGCAAAGAGATCTCACATGCACCAGCCACCAGAAGCATCTCCATATGTACTACCTATCTGTCAATATTGTCGCAGGCGAGGCCATATTGAGGACGAGTGCAGACGCAAAAGAAGATTATGTTTAGCTTGCGGATCCAGTCAGCATTTATTGAGGGAATGCCTTGAGCGTCGAGAAAGAGCACCAACGGTTAACCAACAAGCTCTACCAGCACCAGGAGGGTATCAACCAAGGCCACCCTTGGCATCTCGAGCAGCACTCTTCTAGTAGGCCCAGCAACAGCAGAGGGCACCACCTCAAGAACGCGGACAAGCTTTCGCGATGACTTTGGAGGACGCGCAGATTCATGGAGTAGTTAATGCGCGTAAGTTTTTATAGTTTTCTGTTTTTAGTGTTTCTTTAGTTTGTGCTTGTTGGTTCGTGACCTTAGCCTTGACCTAGTAATTTTGAACTTGCTAATAACCTAGAATATTTTATAATTGATAACCTAATATGTTTTATAAGTAATGAAGTGTAGTCTTCTAAATCTCCTTTATACGGGAGATTGCATAACTTTTAATGCTTAGGGAAATAATTTTCCCTTTGTATTATTCTTACACACTTAACCTTGAATCTTCTTGATCATGATGTGCTTCGAACAATATTTGCAACCGTGTCATCTCTGTTGACCATTTATTCTTTGATTGCGAGGACGCAATCCTCTTAAGGAGGGTAGATTATAAACCCCCTGATTTTTCAAGAATTTTTAATTTGGATTTTTCACAATTTTCTGTAATTTTCTGGGATTTTTCTGTTTTTTAAAACCTAGGTATTTTGTGATTAAAAGATTTTTAAATGCTGTTAATTTATGATAAAATATTATGGAAATAATTTTTTATGGTGTAAAATAGAAAACCGGACATAGGATAATTTTTTGTGAATTTATTGGACTCCGGAATCATTTTTAAAGCCCTAAAAACCAACGTAGAACTAAACCGATTTAAACCTGACTGAACCCGGTTCACTTGAACCAAAATAAACCGAACCAAACAGCTAAACCGAATCGGACCAACCCATCCTTAACGGGTCGGGTCGGGTCGGATCCATGAAACCCGAACCAAACCCGACCCAAACCCGAAACCCGACCGAACCATAATCCTCCGCCGAATTCACTATTCACCGCCTATTTAACCCTCTCGACTTCCGTGCCCGCCGCCATCGCACCCTCTCTCTCCTCTCCTCACCGCCGCAGCCGACGACCCTCGCCTGAACCCTAGGCAGCGCCGCCTCCTCCTTCTTCTTCCACCCGTCTCCTGACCAGCCGTCGATCACCACCTCCACAACTCCCCGCTCGACCCCTCGCCGTCGACCTCCCCCGACTTCCCAGCACCACCATCACCAAGCCCCGACCTCCACCGCTCCGCCCTAGCCCCCAGCCGGCCGCACCCGAACCGCTCGACCAACCATCGCCCATCTATGCAGACCCCAGCAGCCCCGACCCCCGCTCCTCTCCGCAAAGCCGCTCGACGCCGCCGACTCGTAGGACCAACGTATTGCTACGAGTCTGATGGAGCAAGTTTTGTTTCGAAACGACAAGCGTACACGAAGTTACAACGAATTTTAGAACAGGGCCGATACGGGGCGTTGTCGACGGATACGCGTTAATTCCGGTGTGCACGCACATCAAAATCAACTTTTGTGAAATCTCACACGTCCGTATTGACGGCACTCACCTTTTGGTGAAGTTCGCAGACGACCAAGTCGCCTCGTTTTGCGGGGCGCACCCAGTTCCAAAAAAAATAGGTTTTTAAATAACCAAGTTTTTGGTCATTTTCATCCGCGAATAAATCACAAATCGCAACACTATAAATTAAACTAAAAACAGGGTTTCAATCTCCGTTATGTTGTCTAATTAAGTGTTCAAACAGAATTCAGAAATAATACACAGGTTGAAAGAAAAACGGCCGTGAACTTGTGAGTTCGGGACGATTTCTGAATTTTCAGAATAGGGTTTATTTTCCTGATTTTGCGTCGTAATTTACGATCAACACAGGACACGATACCCCGAACAAATTACGCGGGTTTCGAGGGGGTCACACAGTTTACGCGTAGGATTCAACAGAACAAAATATGGATCTACGTACAGAAAATTACACGAGTCGCCGGGGGTTTATATAGGGGAGAGGCGGTGGAGCGGGGGTGAGGAGCGCCGGGGGTCGTGGGGTCGTGGGGGTGGCCGCGGAGTCGGAGGAGGGGGACGTGGGCGGAGTCGTCGGCCGGGAATCGTGGGGGCGGGGGATCGTGGGGAACAAGTTAGGGATTAGGTTTTAGCGGGTCGAGTAGGGTCGGGTCGGGTAGGATCCGACCCGTTAGGTTTAGGGTTTGGGTCGGTTGGGTTGGGTTGGGTTGGGTTGGTCCGGTTCAGTCCGGTTCAACCCGGTTCAAGTGGGTTTAGTCTAGTTTAGTTAAAACATAGGTTTTTAGCTTAATAAAAATAGTTTTTGAGCCTAATAAATCCAAAAAAATTACACAACAACCAATAATTAATAATACACCAAAATATATATTTTTTATAATATTTTAATAATTAATTTAATCTATAAAATATTAATCCATGAAGGACATTTTAATAATTAATAAAAAAATATCAAAAAATCCAGATTTTTTTTTTTTTTAATTTTTTAAAAAAAACAGGTTGTTACAATCTCTTATTGGAGTTCCTATTTCTCCTATTTCTTTGGTAGATTTTTTTTTCAATGGTTATTTATATTCAAATTTTTATCATATGCGGCATTGATGTAAGATGAAAATTTTCTATAAAGATTTCTAGGGGATCGAATGAGCTGTCCGGATAATAATGTCCGGTCCTCTCCCCCCCCCCCTCCTATACATATGTTTTTGATTTTTTTTTTCTCGGTGGGGCCCACATGTCATACAGAGGATAGAGACCGGACTGTATTATCCGGAGAGCTGATCCAGTCCCAATTTCTACATGTAGAAACACTTATAGAAATTATTCATCTCTCATGGCAATTATTATTGGGTCACACACCATTAAATTGATCCTTTTATTTTGTGACACATAAGATAGAAATGGAAAATCATTTGAGAGAATTTTTTTTGTTTATGTAATTTCTATATAGAACTTCTATCAACTATGATAGAATTTTTCTAAAATTACAAGGCTGAGTAGGATAGAAACTCAATTTTAGAAATCCCCATTGGAGATGGCCTAAAACTTTCTCCAATGAGGATTTTTATTTTAAAATTTTCTACAGTAGAATCTATTCTTAGGCCATCTCCAATGGGGATTTCTATCTCCCCTATTTCTACGCTAGAAATTATTTGTAGAAAAAATCTCTCACAACCATTATTTCTATCTCCATTTCTATCTTATGTGGCATTGATGTAGGCCGAAAAATTTCGATAAGAACATTGAAATTCTTCATCTCTCACAGTAATTAATATTGGATCCACCACCATTAAATTTATCCTTTTATTTTGTGACATTCAGGAGAGAAACCCTCACCCACCCACCCGCGGGTCAAAGCGTTGAATTTTTGCTAACTTAGTTGACAAAAATTTGACATCCTCGATTTTCGGACAAGTCCAAATTTTTTCTAACTGTGTTGACGAAAATTTGACATTCTCGAATTTTGCCATCGGAGATGGCAATTTCTATCGTCGGTTCAAAATTTTCAAAAATAGTATCGTTATAGTTAATTTATTTAAAAATATTTTATGTACAGTAAATTTTCTATTAGAATAATTATGTAGACATATAACAAACACTTGAATTCTTTCTAATTAACTTACAAATTAGAAGCACACATTGGATTATAACAAATAATGAAAAAAATTCAAACGCTTAGTATTTTTTTTTTTAGAAAGTATACTTCATAGAAAAGAGTTGCTTAGTAGTATTAAAAATGATGTTGTAGTTAAATGTTTTCAAAGTATGAAAACTCGTAGAGAACAATTGTGAGATATAATGCTTTACTGTATAAAAATAGAACTATTTAATATAATACAAAAAATTTACTATACCGATAATAATTTTATATTAATTAAGAATAACGATAGAAGTTTAAACAAAGTTAAAATTCCGATACATATCGCCAACTGAGTTGGCAAAAATTAGGAGTGCTCGATTTTCGCCAACTGGGTTGGCGAAAATCCGACAAAAATCGATGTCTGGGAATGGATGGATTTTCGCTAACTGAGTTGGCGAAAATGTGATGGGTTAGTTTTTTTGGGTTAGTTTTTTGGTTTTATGTTTAGAGTTTGATTTGGTTTGATTTTTTGTGTTGGTTTTATTTGTGTTGGATTTTTTTTGTTATTTATTTTTATTTTTTTGTTGGTTTATTTTCTGGGTATGCTCATATTGTACGTTAATATTGTAACGTTCATATTTTTACAACGGCTCTTTTTTTAAAAAAAAATTGTTGTAGCAATAATTTTGTTGTTGTTGGTTTTTTGTGTTATTTTTTTGTTGGTTTATTTTCTGGGTATATTCATATTGTACATTAATATTGTAACGTTCATATTTTTACAACGGCTCTTTTCTGTTCTTTCAGAAAATTTATTGTACCAATAATAATTTTTGTGTTGATTTTTTTTTGGTTTTTTTGTTATTTTTTTGGTGGTTTATTTTTCAGAAAAATTGTAGTACATAAAATATTTTTAAACAAATTAACAAAAACGAAACAATTTTTCAAAAATTTGAAATCACGAAAGCTTTCGCCATCTCTAATGGCGATTTTTTTTTGGTTTATTTGTTTTTTTTTTGTTTTTTTTTGTAGATTTTTATAAATTTTTTGACAATACTAATTTAGTTTTTTAAAATTTTTGACCTCCAAAAAATAGTATAGATAACTAAAACAAATAACAAACTAATTATCATTCATATTAGTATAGATAATAACAAATTAGTATAGATAATAAAAAATTTGGAAAATAAAATTATCGAAAGTAAAATTTGGAGGTCAAAACATCATTTTTTTGTAATTCTAAAATTTTTCGAAGTCCGTCAAATGGTGAAACTGTTTATCTCGTAGTACTTTTTGATACGGTCATTTTGGCACAAACTGGTCCTTATTTCGATCTCTCAGTCAAAAGTTAAGATACTTTAAAGTTTTAAATTTAAAATTTTTGTCTGTAACATGTGCGTCTTATTTCGGATGAAAATATTTTCTACACGAATTGTGTTACTCTCATCGAAAACATACAAATCGACTTATTGTTTGACGAAAAACGATTTCAAAACAAATAGTTATGGCCGCTCGAAGTCTGCTCGACGACAGACGTAATATTCTTATGACAGATTTTTGTTGTTGTTGTTGTTCAATGATAGAATATTTTATTTGGGTAAATTTTATTTTTTTTCTAATTTATTTAAAAAATTTATTGCTACGACAACTTTTTTTAAAAAAGAGCCGTTGTAAAAATATGAACGTTACAATATTAACGTACAATGTGAACATACCAAAAAAAAAACACAACAATAAAACCAAAAAAAAACCAACACAAATCAAACCAACACCAAAAACCAAACCAAAACAAATCCTAAACAGAAAACAAAAAAAATAAACAAAAAAAATCAACCCATACATTTTCGCCAACTGAGTTGGCAAAAATTTAGGCAAGTTGACGTAAATCCACCAATTTCCGCCGGTCGGATTCCACGTCGATTTTTTTCGGATTTTCGCCATCTGGATTTGCGAAAATCCAGCACTCCTAATTTTTGCCAGCCCAGTTGGCGGTATGTATCGGATTTTTAAATTTTTTTAAACTTCTAACGTTATACTTAACTAATATAAAATTATTATCGGTACAGCAAATTTTCTGAATATAATATTATATTATTATATCTAAAATAAATTCTACGTCGTTGTTTTCGAACCTCCTTATGATTTGTGTTTCCAATGGAATGTAATTCTGAATCTGCCACTGACTGCAAGACTATTTAGAAAGATCAAACGACGATTTTCATATTATGTAAATATTTTTATTAATTTTTAATAAATAATTTTAATTAATAAATATATGCAATCGTATATTTAAAAAAAAAATTATGATAAAGTTTAAATTTTCTTGTTATATAATAGTACAAATTATCAGAGGATGATTAGGACAATTGGGTTCGGAGCCAACCCCATCGCCAAACGTAAGCCCTGGTCGGGAGAACAAGCACAAAAAAAATAAAAAAAAATAAAAAATACTTTGGTTTGTCGCCTTTCCTTGTGGGAAATGGCATCATGAAGAAAGCCTCCAAAGTATCAAATCAACATCATCAAATAATTAAGTAAGATCATGCATGGTGGGTTGGATTGTAATTATGTCTTAATGGAGATTTTTTTTATTTTTTTTAATCTCAAGTGGCTATGTTTGCGGTTGGAGACATCATCATATGTAGGTGGACCATAGGTGGGGGATTGTAAGATTGGTACACTACCTAGTCTCCTTATCATGCAAGCCCATGAACATTGTGATATGACCAAAGGGGAGGAGTCCTTTGAAAAGAAACCTATGTGTGACATTGATGGACTAGTTGCCTTTGTTTTCTGAGCTTCGAGACATTAGATTGGTTGGTAATGTACTAATGTGTGTGTGGTCCAAGCTTAGAGGGTTTTAGAAGTACATAGCTTTTGGTCCACTAGAATGTAGAAAAAAGTTCATGTATTCATTCATTGCAAAAGGAAAGCTTGATGAATGAAAATGATTGTCTATTGCTTAATTTCCTTCTGTAACATGATGCTTTCATGTACGGAAGGGAGAATAAAAGTTATTGTCAGTTCCTTAATTTCTTTTGCCAAATGATGTTACATGCAGGACGGTCATGAGTTTATGGAGTACTAAACGAACTTGCATAATGAAGCCTCTATATATATAATATAATTTTTAAAAAAATATTAAACAAAAGATAAATTAAAAAAAATGTTCCACCAAAACTTGAACCTGGAAGACCTCTAGTGTATAAGTGTAACATAATAACCACTATACTACAATTATCTAATGTTAAAAGAGGCACATAGTACACACTAGTTCTATTTTAGATACAAAATTATTAGTATATGTATATTTAAATTGATTTTTTTGGCTCTCCATTTTTGACAGCTCTAGGCGGTCGTCCTGGCGGCCCTGGGCCAGGGTCGGTCCTGCCTACATGTAAAATTTGGAGAGGAAAAACTATGAGAAGACATAAATAAATAAAAAAAACCTACAAAGCAGTTCTTTAATAAATCTGAATTATTATGCCCATGCAAGTTCTAATTAAAATTTAAATTATTTGTCCTGAAAAATATTTGAACCCAAAAAATTATCACATCAACCGGACAAGTTTGTCTTCTTCTTCTTCTTCTTCTTCTTAAAATGTCTTACAATATGTACAAAATTTTAAGTATACTATATTGTATGTCATTTGAGCCCACTGTTTTCACACCTCTGCGATTTGATTTGGAGACATGCATACAACCAGGAAGGTTGCATGCCATTTAGTTTATTGTTGCAGCTAAATTCAAAAGCAGTCTGACCCGAGAACAGGCACAAGGCTAAAAAAAAAGAAGAAGTTAAAGTTTCAACATCCATCGAAAAATCTCCATTCAATTTATCATGGACATGGAGTTATGTGAATTCTTCTCAGGTCGATGAAGGTCATTTCGACATCTCGAAAATTTGTGGGGGTTTAATATGCGATTGGTAGTTCTCAAATGTCGAAAGTCGGACGCCACAAAGCCCTTCGCGGAACGTCCCGGTCAAATCCGGAGGCTGGGACGGCCAGCCCCAATCAACGTGCGGAATCAATCCGACCCATAATTTCTTCGGGTCAGGCAAGATTTACACCTCCCAGTCCGACCTGATGGCTCAAACGAGTCGAACTGGATTTCATTTTCAAAACATCGCTAATAACCAAAACCGTCGCTAAAACCTAATAGCGATGAAATCAACAATGTTTCCATTTAGTCACATATTTGTTAATTGGTTACATATTACTAAAATATCGATGTTAGTCGTTGTAGCGACGCATAAATATATATCGCTAAACATCGCTAATTCAACGACATTTAGCGATGACACCACTTTTTTGTATTTAACGATGACAGAACAACGATTAGCGACGTTTTGATACTTAATAGCAACATTCTAATAGCTAATAACGACGTCCTTTAGCATCACTAAAATACTAAAATAATGAGAAACAAACGTCAGTATATTCAATATAACATAATATAAACACCAAGATAATCAATACATAAAATCACTAAACTAAAATAAATAGTTTTATAATCTGATACACATAACACCATGAATCACACAATCACAAAACTGAATCTCCAAAGTAAAATAAATATCTGATATGATAAAATAATAAAGTTTGCATTCAATATATGTTATAATGTTTGATACAACACTTTTGAAATAAAAGAACAAAGTAGGGTCGATACACAAACTCAAGAAAATATGTCCAATCTAGGAATGCTCGTGAGGAGGAGAAGCCTCGTGCGAAGCTGCGATATGATCTGGTCAATGGCGTCTAGTGTAAGTTGCACTGATTGTAGAGACGGTGTCTTTGGTGGAGGCGGTGTCGACGTCAACAGTGTTCTAGGGCATATCTTCTCAAATGCTAATAATATAGCAATATAGGAATTCATGGTGGAGAGCAGTCTACCAGTGCTTTGTGCTAATCTCGTAGTTAGTGTCGTACTAATGTGCTCCATCGACTCGGCCAACTGCACAACGTTATGTTGCATCATCTATCTCAACTGTGTGAGCTCCATAATACTATGCTCAAGCATCTTAAAATGTGTCGTATAGGGCGACTCGTTTGGTTGGGGCTTGGACTCCATCTTTGACATCCTCCAGAGCAAGTCGTCTCGAAGAGATGCACTCTGTCGCTCAAGGGCCTCATTCGTACCGACTCCTGCGAATGTTAGGTAGCCCTCGAACGTGCACTAGTGGACGAGGGAGCTCAAGAGGTCTGTGTCTCTACATAGGTGTTGTACGATCCCAAATCATAGTACGTACCCTTCTGAAGACCACCAGTCGCGACCTTCCATTGCTCTTTGTCCAACGAAACTGAGGGGTCTGCGAGGAAGTACCAACCTTTCCCTCGCCAGGTATGATGACCAATTGCATTGTGTGCGCATGAAGTATAAGAAACTCACCATATATTATATAATTTCTCGATAAGCTTACTAATTAATATCTACTTGTCATTCATTTAATTACTAATATGTATATAACCTAACTAGGGGTGCAAACACCCGTATTTTTTCAGAAATTTAAAAAATAAAATTTCAGAATTTTTAACTAATTAAAACCAAGGTATTTTAAAATTAAATAATTTTAAATAATTTTTAATCAATATTAAAATATTATAAAAATAATATTTTTAGGTGTAAAATAAAATTTAGACATAGGATAATTTTTCTGAAATTTATTGGACCCCGAAAATATTTTTAAAGACCTAAAAACTAAGTTATTTAATAAACCAATAAAAACTCAAATAAACCTGGTTTATTTCTAAACCAAACCAACCCAAACCGAACCGAACCCTGATTCAAACCAACCCTAGCGGGTTGGATCCGGACCCGTTAGCTGGCCCGACCCGCTGACCCATACCCGAACCCATTTCATATCGGATTGGGTCGAATCCGAATCCCACATTCAAACCCGACCCGACCCATTTTTCTGCTGCTACAGTAGATGTGAGAACCCCGACCGCCGGGCGTTTCTTACTGCCGTTCTGGCTTCCGCCGTCTCGCCTCCGCCGTTCACCCGCCGTCTGACCGCCTCCCCGCCGCGACCCCTCCGGTCCATCTTCCCCCAACCGTCGGCCCTTCTCCTCCCTCTCCTCCTATATAAATCGAGCTCCACCACCTCTCCGCCCTCACAGCCACCACTCTCCAACACCGCCACCGTCACCTGCTGCAACCACCGTCCTCCGCCTCAGATCCTGCTGCACCGACGACCTCTCTCCACCACCAGAGCCCGTAGCAACCCCGACCTGACGAGCCCCGGCCACCCTGCTGTCACCGCCTCAGCCTTGCCCTAGCTGCCCCTCCAGCTTCGGATGAACCTCGACGAACCCTCAGCGTCGCCTCCGCCTGACCCACCTAGCCAACAGCAGCTGCACAGCGCCTCCTCCAGCTCTGGCAAAGTCTCCGGCGAGCAAACCCTAGCCGCCACCTTGTCGTGCCGTCTCGCGATAACGTATTTTTCAGTCTTTTCGAAGCCCTGTTCAGGTGACTGTATATCTCTCCTCGCTGTCCCGTTTTTTGTTCCATCTGCTGTGACACGTCGCCTGCGTGACCCTCTCGATACTCGTGCAACTCGCTCGGTGTGTCGCGTCCTGTGGCAATCGCAAACTGCGACCCAAAATCAGGAAAATATTTACCCTATTTTTCTCCGGAACTGGGTGCGTCCCGCTAAACGGGACGACTTGGTCGTGTGCGAACTTTACCGAAAGGTACCGCCGTTAATACGGACGTGTGGGATTTCGCGAAAGTTGATTTGGATGTGCGTGCACACCGGAATCAACACGTATCCGTCGACAACACCCCATATCGGCCCTGTTCTGGAACTCATTGTAACTTCGTGTACGCATGTCGTATCGAAACGAAACTTGTACCATCGAACTCGTAGCAATACGCTGGTCCTGTGACCCAAGTTTGGTTCGATTCTGAGAACGTTGACAAAATTGCGTATCGTGGGCCCCACGGCTCTACTTGTTGGGCGATTTTGTGATCGGCTCATCAAAATCTAGTTCTGGATGTTCCGTTGGGTTCGTATCAACGTTCTAGACTTGTTGACACTAAGTTTGATGAATTTAGAGAATATTGTCTCTGACACATTTTTCGGTGCGAAGCGGACCACATGTGGACCCCGCTTTGACCAGAAATTATCACTTTTGTCCCTGTGTCCAAATTGGACTCAAGGACAGGCAATTCTAGCTATTTAATATCTTCTGAACCTGATGGTAATGTTTATTACAGTTTTTGGAGGAGTACCTGCAGATTCCGTCGATACCGGAACAACTGTTGGTATCCAAACCCCAGGCAAGTGTACCTTGCCAACCTTGCAGTTCTTGTTACATATTATTTCCTTGATTTATTTATATGTTGTATCTTTTCAACCTAGGACTATGTGATATTACTTAGCATCCGATTAATATTCGGGTGCCAACACCGTACGCGGAGTTGTATAACGTCACCTAGAGATGGATATCGAGACCCTTTACATTCTCGTGCTTGCATTATCAAGTACGTCATACCTAGGACACCTGACACTATTTATGAGACAAAATCTTCCTGAAATATTCATGGTGATTCTGTATAGGTTACAGGATTTGTGACATAAACATTATATTCATAACTATCTTATGACTTGTTGCATTAGTTATGATCTTGCGTGACATGGACATGAGACGTTGTGGACATGAGATGTGTGATTACATTGGGTGGGAAGAGACACACAGGCTACAGGCTGTTTATATATGTATTTATTATTGTGAGGCCGTAGACTTTATATCAGAGCTAGGCACATTACGTGATATTACTGCTACCGGCTCCCCGATACAAAGCTTGTAGCGGTCTCAGCCTAAGTACTAGTGATGCTCTCACTTGCATTTCACTTAAATGGTTACATAGTTACCCTATTTGTTTCATTTACTATTGCACTGTATTTATTTTGGCTTGTGTTATTTTGTACCTTGCTATGTCCCCTGAGGACCTGGATTTCGGATTATGTTCCCAGGTTTAGCAGATGATTTCTATCCTGAGGTATACGGGACATGAGCTGACACAGGAGCTGAACCGATCCCCGAGGATGAGGTGATGGCTGAGGACTTCTCCTGAGTATCTGTTATTCATACTCAGTATTTGCTTTATTTAGACTCTTTTTTTTCTGGTCTGTAGAACCAGTGTATCAGACTTATATCGGGTTGTTCCCCGACTTACTTTATTGTGACTTGATGACAGTTATATTTGATTTTGCTGATGTTGATCATATTTACCTTCCATGGATGAGATTAGTTTGTGACATATTTAGTAGACTTTATTTGGTGTTACAGCTTAAGTACACCATGATTGGTCCATTAAATTGGGTTTGCCCATCGGTGTGTGCTGCTGGCCATTGCCACGTGTCTAGTCCCTCGATATTTTGGGTCTGGGGCGTGACAAGGGGTGAGCAACGGTTCGGTTCGATTCAAACCGAACCGAATATCCAAAAACTGACTGAACAGGAAATCGCTTTTTGCAAAACCGAAAACCGAACAGAATTTGTAAAGACAAAAAAAACCGAACCGAATTAAATCGGTTCGGTTCTCGGTCGGTTCGATTTTTTAGGTCCAAGTGGTGAGTGTATACAAAATTCATAAAAACCGAAAAAAACCTAACCTAACTGAAAAAAACCAAAATTGTGTACCAAAAATAACAATAAACTAATTTTATACTAAATTTTTTTTTTAATCTGTTCAAATTTTTTTGAATTTTTTATATAGACTGAAGGGTAAAATAGTAATTGCACAAGACTGACTGATTCGGTTTTCGGTTCGGTTCGGGTTTCGGAATCCAAAATCGAAATCCGACCCGATAACAGAAATTAATCAAATGATAAAACCGAAATTTGAACCGGTTGATTAAAAACTGAACCGAATTTCAATTTCGGTCCGGTTCGATTCGATTTTCGGTTAAAAACCGAGAATTGCTCACCCTTAAACCTAATGACTAAGAAAATCTACTCGAATATTTCCTAAGTCATATGGAAATAAAAAATATAATTTATTTATTTTTGCAATACTTAACATTTATCTGGGAGCATAGTCACCGTGAGTTTTCCGTCATTAATATGGGTGGCCAAGAATATAGTTACCAAAGTAGCATCCTTTACCCATTGCACCTGAAAAAACACTAATTATTATTAAACTTAATAAATTCATCCTAAACTAAATGATGAATATATCCTAAATTAAATAAAAATATATTATGTAACAATAATGTTCCGTCATCAGGATCTAGCCACCACATCATTTTTCGACCTTCTTTCTGCCGCCTTCGCTCTCTCTAATCTATCCTTTAATTTTTTATCATCAAATCTAGCCCTCGTTTCAATCTACTGCACATGCGTGATCGATCATTGGATTGATTGTCCCATGCATGGCCGATCCTTCTGATCAGGGATCGCATCCCGAATGATCTTAGCAATTACCAAATGGAATATATTTTTTGATCATCTCGGTCCGTTGTAGTGGCCAATAATAATTTTTCTGCAAATATTAGAAAATGTTATGTTAGATTATATTATATATGAATAATAAAATACATATACATTCACTTTAATAGAAATTGAATTTACTTATACTTTGAAGTGTTTGAACTAGAAAGTCTTCCTTGCATCTGAAGCATTAGTATAATTGATCCAAGGACATCATAGTTGTACCTCGAACACTCTTATTACTATCGAAGGTCGATAGATATAGAAAGATAATTACATTCAATAAAAAGTATATATATATATATATATATATATATATATATATATATATATATATATATAATATGAAATAAAATGTAAACTATATATATGCAATTGAAGAAAATGTAAGCTAATTAACTTAATTTGTATCGTTGGGCCAAATATCCATCCTTGGCTTATCACGAGGCGCACATGGAGAGTTATACTCATCCAACGGCTCGACCTCATCCGTCTCCTTCTTGTTGACAGAGATTGTTGGCTCCTCCGACTCCATGGCTCCTCTATTTATGCAATTGCCAGGTCTAGAAATGCTCATCAAATTAGTGGCACATCGAAACACTTGAGTGCTCAGAGATGTGGGTGCTTGTATTACTTTATCATATATCCTATGGTGCTTGTAAGTATTATTTTATCATATAATTTCCTGATGTTTTTTGAAACATGTCTGGTGATTCAACTTCCAAGAACATATGATTTGGTGGATATGGAAGCACCATGTGATTCAGGGACTCAAGCTAGTTGTTGTTCTGAGCCAAGTCAAGAAGTTAGAAGTTGTTCTTATGCTTACCCAGAGCAAGCCCTCCTCATTATATTGGTAGCTCTCTTACCAGTAACTACGCCATCTCTTTACTTTCAGTACCATAGCATTTAGGAAAGATCTTATGAATCAGTACCATAGCATTTTGGTATCCATGTCAGATAGGTATCAGACACGACAGACGCTCTGACACTTCTAATCCAATAACCTACAATTATCTAGAAATTGAGCTATGTTCCATAAACAATCACATTAGCATAACCAGATGGTTTATTTAAAAAATTGGCTGTTGTTCTAGCTCAATCACCGCCAAAGGGCATTAATACGCAATAGAGTATAACCACAGCTACGACTGATCAAAAGCTTAGCCTAGCAAAATTTTTTTCCACACATTGTATATGTAATGTCCCACAATCGCACGGTACATTACGCTAAGTCGGATTAAACAAGACAATGGTTGGTTATATTTCGATTAGTTAGATTTGGGAGCAAGTCTTGAATTGAGTTAGTTTTATGTGCAGATCGCGTGCGGAGTTCGATGGAATCATGTGTTTGTTCAGAGCAGTACTGGGATAGCGGGATTGGAGAGATAATGTCGTCTTCTTTAGTCCGATCGGTTGGATGATTTGGAGAGCACGGCCTGCTCGCACGGTCATACCAATTGAGTAGATCGTGCTTCGCATCGGACCACGGATTTAAGGGACCGGCCATATCGGCAAGGTATTGTGCTTAGCGGATTTAGACTTGGTGAGTGGGCTCTGTCCCTTCTCCTCTACTCCTTCATGCCTAATAATATGTAACACACGTAATAGTTTGAACACTTGAACTAGAACATTGGAATCACCGTACTTTGGCGTGCATAGAGTGTGCGCCGTTTGGTAGGATAAGATTTGTGGCTTGAGACGGTCTTGCGTTGGACAGTTGGAGCTTTGTGTAGTGCCTCAAATCCCGATCCGACCGGGACGAGCACTATGCAATTGGGCTTGTGACTAGTCCGTCTGAGTCGTAACTTAGATCTCGGCATCTTCTTGCCACGGACAAAATGCGATGATCCTTTCCAACTCATGGAAAGGCCTCTATTGAAACGAGTCCAATAGTTTTCGTGTTTTGGTTGCTTGGTTTTCTTGATTGCCGTTTTGAGGTTTTGGATTTGTTGTTGCTTAGGATTTGCTTGGTTTTCGCTACTGGTTTTATCGTTTGGAACTTGAGGTTCTGGGGAGTTCGGCAAGGAAGGATAGGCAAGATTTCTAACTCGGTGCTTGTGCTGTTTCAGGTCCGCGTAACTGACGTTTGATCGTCGCTAGCGGGATTCCTAGTTTCAGCCTCTTTCCCTTAACCAGTGAGTGGTTTGGTCCCTTCTTTCCTACTTTTTCATGCCAACATCTCTATATTTCAATCGTTCACTCGATGATGCCCGATTGGACGCCTAGGAAATCCTTAGCCACAGGCATGCCAGCCACTAAGAAAGGAACATGGGATTTGTAGACTAATATTATCATATGCTTGCACACCTTATAATTTGAGCTTGTTTATAAGGAAGAGTTGGTTGTTGGTGGCGGCCTGGTGCCTCGGATAGAGTTGGACTTATGGGATAACTGAATCGGAACACCGCTTGAGAAATATGAACTGTTGCATGAGATATATATATGTTGCTGCTTAACTTCTTCTGTTTAATTCGATGCATTGTATGTGATATGAATTATTTCATGCATTTGCATGGTCTGGGACAACTTGTGCACAGGGTTTGGCATTTCCTCGAAACGGCTTTCCGGGGCACTGGAACCGTATCGATCCGGAGGGAAATATTTGATTCGTGCTCGTCACGATGCCTAGAGGAACCTCCAGCAGGGCTTGCTACCCGGGCTGATAGGGCGCGCCGCTAAGCTTGAAATATGTCCCTAAGGTGTCGATCACACCAATGACCGCATAGAATAGAACGCATGCTAACTTATTGTCTTGTGCAGATGGTAAGTATACTTGTGTTTCGTTTCAGGGAAGGCGTGCATCGATTGAGTAAGCAATCGGTGTACTGGTTTGATTCAATGTTATTTCATTCCTATCAAAACATGCAACTGATATGAATTGATTTCATTTGCTTCCTTATAGAAGCTATCTTAATGCATGCTCGCCCCTAACAAGCTGGTGTCGATTTAGTCGAGTGGGATTCATCCCGCTCACCAGTACAAGTTGAGTACTGACCCACGTTGTGGGCAACTATTTCAGGCAATCAGACGGTGCAACGCTAGTGCGTTAGCGAGGAGGCGTTAGGAGCACCTCTATTTTGAAGTATAGCTGGAGTCAGTTCATTTTGGAGGCAGAGACTTCAATCTATACAAGGGCGTAATGTGCAACGACGTTGACTATCTGACGGAGCGCGCCCTGCATTTTGAGTTATCTTTTGTAATGCAATTCAATAGCCGAGAAGGCGCATCAATGTAAACTCTATGTAAATTACTCTGAATATTAAATGAAAAAGCATGTTTCTTCCGTATTTGTGTTCAAATCTCTGTGAATGTGTTTTATAATTTGTGTTTCAAAATGGATTCCTAAAACTGCAAGTTCTTGCCTTGTGCGAGCGCAACCCCAGGCTCGCACGGCATCACGCCCCTAGAGAGGATGAATCGGTTCCGTAAAGGATCCGGCGAGGACGAATGACCCTTACGGGATCGGGGCGTGACATATTGGTATCAGAGCACGGCTGTACTTCCTTGGGATTTCAAAGAATATAAAGGAGTTTGATGCGCCTCTCAATTGAGTTGCGTTCGGCGTCCGCTGCATCAGATGAGTCGCCTATACAATGAGCCCGTAGATATAAAATCTATCGATTTTGGAGTGTTAACAAGCTACTCTCTTTTGTAGCTATGGCTAAGAAAAACACTGCCACTGCAAGCAGTGCTCAGCCTATCCAGAGCGATCCGACAAGCTCTGGAGAATCCGGAGGAGCGGGTTCAACTAGTATGGCGGAACGGCTTATGCATCTCATGGAGGTGCAGCAACAACAAGTCGTTTCGCAACAGGCGCAATTTGCTTCTCAGCAGAAGCAGATGGATGCTATGATGCAACTGATTGCATCGCTGGTGTAGCGCCCCGTTCTCCCGGTGCGGAGAGCGCAGCTAAGAAACACAAGACGGTATCGTTCGATTGGGATAGATTGAATTAAGAACTCGTCCTCGTTATGGATTTATTTTTTTGGAATCGATTCCCATATTTAGTGGACTGCGCCCCAAGGATCGGCTTAGCGGCAGAGTCAGAAGGGACCTCTCCGCTGCTATCTTTTATTGCCTCGGTTTTCAATGTCGCTTGTTGCTTTCGTGCTTTGAGTTGGTTTTGGGATTTGCTTGTTTTCCTTGAATGGTTTTGATGGTTTTCATTATTTTCGTTCATTGAACTGCACTTCAATTCCGAGATTTGGAAAGAGAGGAAGAAGTATTGATCAAGCTGTTCGTGTGCAGGTGAACGAGCAGTAGGCGGCTTGCGAGCGGAGTCGTGAAGCGCCTCTTTCCTTCTCCTTTCCTTCCAACCAAGTGAGTGGCTACCAACCCGATTAGTTAACCCTGCTTCCAAGCTTCACTCCTTTGCCCCGATCAAACGATACCAACTAATAATAAAAGAAACCAAGATAAAAGAGAATAGACTTGGTTAATACTGCTTGTCAATCAAACTTGGGAACGGTTACTTACTTGCATGCTTGTTTGTTCGGACATTTATCATATGCATAAATACAAGTTAGAATGTTTGTTCTTCTTTAAAATTATGCTATGAAATATACTGAATCAAGAGGCTATGCAACTGAATCATAATACTGCTTGTCCTGAACTGGCATTGCCTCAACTGCATGAACTGTTAGCTTAATGAAACAATACCGATTCGATCATGGACAACTTGTGCACAAGGTCACTGGTTCCTGCGGACGGTCGCTGGGGCACTGGCACCGATCCGATCCGGACGGAACTCACTGTAGTCTACTACATCTGAACGGGATAGTTTGTAGCCACTACTAAATCTTCGCTGCATTCCATCCTTGTTTAAGACTAAATCGTCCATTATGGCATCCTAGCCAGTGATCCACTGTATATTTAAACCTGTTGCATACTAACTTGTGTCTTCGTGGCAGGGAAGGCATGGTAAGTATTGTGCAGGTAATTCAGACGGGCAGGTAAAATCCACCGAACGGTGGCACGTTTATTTCAGTAAATTTTATATGCTGCTTACTTATAAATGAACTAAGGCAAGATAGAAACCCACAAATATGCATACTTCATTAAAACAACGTGTTGATTGGTATAGTTCGGCTAGCTCGCCTTCACCAGCATGTTTCGATATGCTGACCCTCGTTGAAACAGGTTCTCCGCACTAAGGCGAACCGAGCGAGGAGCCGAAGTCGTCTTCCCGATCCAGTCCAGCTGTTAGCGCATCTTCCCCACGCCCCCTGAAGCATTAAGAAGCCAGAAGCTGCAACTCTTCATACACAAATGCAGCTCCGTGGCAAAGCCGTCCTCCAGCCTGGAGGTCTTTATCATTTTGTGTTTATAAAGGGATGTAATGTACATGACTGCTATCTCATTTTGAGTTATCTCTTTTGTAAGCCATTCGGCATATTAGCTAACTCGTTCAAGAGTTTGTAATAGATGTTCATTATCAATAAAGAGAACTTTTCCATGTTTCAAATCTGTGTTTCAATTTATCTGCGTACTCTGAATATGTGCTTGCTATGCAAATCATTAAAGCCTTGTGCGGGCGCAACCCCAGGCCCGCACGGCGGTCACGATTCGGGGGACGCCTCAATTGATTATACGGAATTGGGTCGTGATAGCTGGCACCCAACAACGGGGGAGTGACAACAACGCCGCCGGCTGTGGCGTTAGAGGATGAGTCAGAAGAGACGCAGCCTTCAGCTAGAAACACCTGCCGAGCAGCAGAGTTTACAAAGATGCATCCACCGACATTTAACGGACGAGCGGAACCGGACGTTGTGTTGGGATGGATCGCTAAGCTGGAGGGACTCTTCAACTTGGTTGGCATCCGGGGATCCAAGCGAGTTGCCTGTGCATCGGTTCAGCTGGAAATGCGTGCGCATGATTGGTGGGAGGCAACGAAGCAAGGGATTTACGATGCCAATCCCAACTGCAAAATTACTTGGGAAATATTCAAATCAGCTTTTATTGAACAGTATATTCCCCGAGCCGTGCGTCAACAAAAGGAAGACGACTTCAGCAATCTGGTGCAAGGGAGTTTGTCTGTTGACGATTACGATTCTGTGTTCGCTAAGCTGGCCAAGTTTGCGGGGCACTTCCTACCTAACCAACAGGCGTGGTGCTATCGCTTTCAAAAAGGTTTGAATGATGAGTTGCGTAGGGACGTCATCAATCAGAAATGTCAAACCTACAGGGAATGCTACGAAGCAGCCCTGGGCAGCGAGCGGATCTTTGGGCGTTGTCCCCCAAAGGCCGAAGTACAAACCCCCCGTACCAATAACAACAAACGACCTCAGGAAACGGGAGGGTCTGGAGCACATAAGCATCAGCACACGTCGGATAACAGGGGTCAGACTCAGGCACCGAACTGTACCAGGTGCGGCAAGGCAGGGCATCGAGTAAACGAATGTCGGGTTACTAGATATTTAAAATGTGGTCATCTGGGCCATAAACAATTTAACTGCCGGGAGGGTAAGCCGAATCAGAACAACGGGAATAATCAGAATAAGGGGCCTCCAGCAAGTGATGCAAATGCGGTGCCAGTAAACCCGCAACATCAGGGTGCTCAAGGCCGAGTCTATGCATTGACTCGGGATGAGGCATCTGTCTCTGAAACAGTCGTGACAAGTACATTACTTTTCAGAGAATTGTCCGCTAGAGTCTTATTTGATTCAGGTGCTACGCATAGTTTCATATCTGATGATTTTACTGTTAAGCATAAATTAGCTTCTACTCTCTTAACTATGAATCTCTGCGTAAGCACACCTTCGGGAGTCGTTATGCCCGCCCATGCGATCTGTAGGGATGGTTATATTTGTATCGGAGGACAGAAGCTTTCCTTAGATGTCATTGTACTAGACATTAAGGATTATGATATTATTCTTGGGATGGATTGGTTGGGTGATTGCCATGCAACAATCGAGTGCGCGGAGAAGCGAGTCGTATTTCGTCTACCCGGTGAGGCAGAGTTCTACTATTCATGCAGCGCTGCACCGAAGACGGCAATGGTGATATCAGCAATTTCGGCTAGGCGTATGCTGCATTCGGGTTATGAAGGGTACTTAGCTTCAGTTCGAGACACCCGGCAGAAAAGTGCAAATACAGCTCAGGCTGATGTTATAGCAGATTTCCTCGACGTATTTCCGGACGAGCTGCCTAGAATGCCTCCTGATCGTGAGATCGATTCAGCATCGTCACATTTTCGGATGCGCGACCGATATCAAAGGCACCTTATCGAATGGCACCAGCAGAGTTAAAAGAACTTAAGGTTCAGTTGCAAGACCTGTTGGACCGAGGATACATACGTCCAAGTTTTTCTCCGTGGGGTGCTCCGGTACTGTTCGTGAAGAAGAAAGATGGATCCATGCGGCTGTGTATTGACTACTGAGAATTAAATAAGGCGACCGTTCGAAATCAGTACCCTTTGCCAAGGATAGATGACTTATTTGATCAACTGCAAGGTGCAACAGTTTTCTCTAAAGTTGATCTCAGGTTAGGGTATCACCAGTTGAAAATCAAACCAGAAGACATTCAAAAATCTGCGTTCAGAACCCGTTACGGACACTATGAGTTTCTCGTGATGTCGTTCGGCTTAACGAACGCCCCTGCATCTTTCATGGATCTGATGAACCGCGTGTTTCAGCCGTACGTAGACAAGTTTGTCGTCGTATTCATCGACGACATTCTGATATATTCCAAGAACGAGGCGGAACACAAGGAACAACTGAAGATCGTGTTGCAGACATTACAACATAAGTTGTTCGCTAAGCTCAGCAAGTGCGAGTTCGGGTTGAACAGCGTGGCGTTCCTTGGACATGTCGTCTCGGCAGAAGGCGTCGCTGTAAACCCCCTCAATTTATTCTGTAGATAGTTAGAGTGGATCTGGAAAAAATTTGATAGCAGATATCGAAGTTTAGAGTAGAGGAATTTACTTGGAATTTTAATCCAATTAATTTAAACCCTTGGCACACCCTATCTTTGTCTAGTTATTCGGAGCCCATTATCAGCCCATAAATTTCGTACAAATATTGTACTTTCGACTCAACTCGCCAAATTAGGCACTGGACTTTTCTGACTGTTAAAATAAATTTTTATGTGCTCTAAATTAATTGCGCAACATTCCGAAAATCGTAACCCATATTTAATTCCGTGTCGGACACCTGTGTCGTTACCCTCGATTTTGGGATACCAATTTAACCCGTTGAGCCAGACCAATTAAAGGGTCTAAGACTGACTCCAAGCCTCCACCATTTTTGGCCTTTGCGTTATTTCCGGATTTTGACCCCACGGGCCCCAATTAAATTAAATTTGCGAGACGCTCTATTTCTATTTAAATCGGGATTACCAACTTAGTAAATCCCATTTTAATCCTAAATAAATCCCAATGCCCTTCTAATTAAACCCGTGCCTAACGCACAACACCCTCTCACCATGAAAATTTCTAAATATACTTTTCTCCGCAATTTTTATGTCATTTTATGTGTCCATGCAATTTCCCGAATTTACGGGGCTAAGTTGCAATTATTAAATTTTGTGGCAACATCCTATTGGCTTTGAACTATGGAGAGGTCCCAAAATAGGGTCCTATTCTCACCATCCACTCACCCCCCTTCATGAAGAAACCCACTCCCCCTTCATGATAAATCTCCACCACTTATTTCAAATAAGAGCATCTCCACCCTCCATCCAACACACCCTTACCCATAAAAAGTCTACATCACCACTCTCCCCCCAAGGCCGGCCCTAATCCCTAGGAGCTTGGGAAACCACCCCCTCACTCTCTCTTCTCCCTCTCCTCCATTAAAAACCGAGCCTCCTCCTATTTTCTTCTTCTTCTTCTTCTTCTTCTTCTTCTTCCTTTCACCTTCATCCTTCTTCTACTCCACTTCAGTTTTCGGCCGGCCACCCACACTCCGGCCGAGATCCCAGCTCAACCACTTGCTAGTGACGACGCCGGCGTCCCCCACGAGCTGCTGCTTTGCCATGAGCCGACCGACCGAGCTGCTGTCGAACGTTCTACTCCGGCGGCTGAACCACTCCACTACTGTCCCTGCTGAAGAGCTCCGGCGGCCAGTTTCTTCCCGTCGAACTCACTGTCAAGCCATCCGACATCACCTCCGGTCACCTCCTTCGACTTCGGAGCTCCACCACCCGACTCCACTGATCCTCGCTCCGGCCTGTGCACAGCCTCCGGCCGACTGAATCAACCATTGTGCGACCCTCGACTCCGGTGCAGCCATCCACCCCCGCTCCGATCTAATTCCTCCCCTCCGGCGGCTCTGGCGTTTCCAGTCCGGTCTGCAGCATCCGCCAGCGGCTTCTCCACTGTGCAGTCTCCGGCTGTACAACCATCCTCCGGTGGCTTCTCCCCGAGCGACTATTCCTGCAGCTCCCGGCCGAGACTCCCCGTCCGACTCCACCACTAGTTTCCACCACCACCATTACATCAACACCATTAGCTCTCCACCACTACCACCACTCGGCCACCCTCCACCGGCGATATCCCGTCGTACGGCCAGAACCACCTCGCTCCGGCCGCCTTGGTATATTCCTCTCCCTCTCTTTACGTTTATTCATATTGTTGGGTTAATTAGGGTTGTTGGTTTATATATGTTTTGTGTACGTTAGCTAGGGTTTAAGTATAGAGTTTTGTATAGATTGTAGTGTAGTAAGACATGAACCTTGTGTTTAATGATGTTTGTTAAAGGGTTTATTATACATGACATAAGGTGCTATTGATGGATAAATGCAAAGTTGATATTTAAATTTAATTCAGGTTATATATGCATTTGATGGTTGAGGAGGATATAGATAAATAAGGGGTTTATGTATACATCAAGTTTTAGGGTCTGGTGTGATTATTCCAAGCATTTGATGGTTAATTGAGGAGCAGGCTAAATAGTAGCAAAAATAATGTGGGGATAACAAAACATTGGTTACTTGGAAAGCTAATTCTTGTTAATGAATATAATTGTCTAGTAGCTAAGTTTTTGGAAGACGGCATTCAAATAATTGAATGAATGGGTTGTATAATCAAGAGATTAAATGATAAATATTTACTTTTATCCGAGGTTGATATATTTAAGCGTACATGGTAATGCCTGAGAAGACTAGGATGAAGTCTGAGGATGATCACGACTTGAACTATTGAAAAACATCATGGTGAACATTAGAGATTGAGGATTGGGTCTGATAATATTATACAGGTGATTTATTGTATACTAGTGTGTTGTATCAAACCAATAATCGGTGATTTGGAAACTGTATATTAATGATGGGTTTAATTGAAGAGGGGTACTAATTGCAAATTGACAAGATGATATAAAACATAAGGTTTAAATAATTATTAATTGAGTATTGGAGGATGACAGTAAATGCACATATTAACGTCAGTGTACACTGAGGGAAAATATGAGGAATAAATATACATGATATACCAAGGAACCCTGTACGGAATAAAGAAGGATTGAGGAGGGTTTGATGTTGTGGCACTGATGACTAGATGTTTTGACTATCGTACTGATAGTCAACTGTAGTCAACCCCCTAGTGTCTTGTCCCAGTGAGTCGTAGCTGAGACTGAGTTTAGTTGTTGATGTATGTAGCATCCCTGTCTGTCGTAGAATAGAGTATTGATTATGGTTTGTATCTCCTCTCTAGGTATTGCGGGACCTGAGGACTTGGACGCGGTACCCGATCCCCGTCATCAGCAGCCGCACGCAGGCAAGTGTACCTTGCCATCCTGTATTTCAGTTTACAGATATTGTTATTCTTATTGTACATTGTGCGCGTATTTATGTTGATGTTCGATATTCCGTGTCCGGTTCACAACCGGGTGTTGACATTCGACTTGACGTATTAGAATAATTACTGATGCTTCATAGCACCTCGATGCACGTACCAGAGTACATCGATACCCCAGGACACACTCATACACTGTGATCGTGCCATATTCCTGTATCCTTATACTGACATCATGACCAGAGACTGGGACGACCTTAGGGTCGCGTCTGTTGAGTTATTTCCATGTGTTGAGACTGTAGTTAGAGGTTCAGGTTCAACGCACAATCGTTGACCGCTTGGGAAGGGGAAGACAGTTACTAGACGTTTGGGCTACTCTGTACGCGCTTATATATATGTAGTATTTTCTAGTGATACCTGTATCTAGTGTAACTGTTTCACCCGTATGACTCTTTGCCCGGAGCTGCGGTACGTGTCGTGTGTTTCCGTGTCCGCCGCGCCCATCGGCCTTCCTCCTCCGCGCTCCGCCTATATATTCTCCCCTCCCCTTCTTCCCCCGACGACCACCGGAACCCTAATCCACCGCCACCGCAGAACCCCCTCGCCGCCGCCGTGCTCCGCTCGCTTCGCAGCGCCGCCCGTCCACTGCCACGCCTCGTCCCCGGCCCTCTCCTCCTCCCCCAGCAAACCCTCCGGCGTCGAGTAGCACCAGCAGTCGACAGCAGCGGCTCCGCCGGACGCCCTATTTATTTCCTTACTTTGCATTCTTAACCCTAATCCACCGCCACCGCAGAACCCCCTCGCCACCGCTGTAATGCGCAATGCTACTGTGGATAGAAATTTGCCTCTAGCATAGTGTGTTGATGTCAAGTCGAAACTATCAGTTGTTTTATCGAGCTTACTTATACTCCATAACCAACCTATTCTGATGGGAGATGGCTTGGATGACCATCTATTCTGGATGATCATCTATTCTGATGAGAGATGGCTTGGATGATCATGATGGATATCCAATATCCACTCTAGAGGTATACAATATGGAATAATATTTGAAAGTATCTGAATAATACCTTGAATCCTTTCAAAAATATTGGTTTTAAATTTTTGTTCCATTCTTTTATTCTTGTTCAATAATGTCAGATATCTCAGATCCATAATTGTATTCAATCAGAATCTGTCTTCCGTAACAAAATATCGACATGAGTTATTATTCATATTGTATCTGCTAAAAGAAACATACTGTAGATGTCGATATACCTATGTCCACTCTGCATCCTCTCATTTTGATAGTCACGAACGAGCCAAACTTGTACGAGTTCAAGTAGTAGTTTGATCATTGACCTTTTACTCTTTTCGTTACACATCTTTTGTCACTTCAGATTACATCATAATTGGTTTGGAGCCAATTCTTCTAAGACTGGACATTTTGCTTCCTACTCAATATTAGTTATTTTTCTCTAAATTTTCCAGATTCCAGTGTTGTTCTTTTTGCTGAAATATACGATATACAGTAGAAAGTTTTCGATGATCAATCCATAGCTATTATCCGAAGTTTATAGGATTTTACACCAACTTTTATCGAGAACTTTATGTGGCATGGCACCAAGATGACTGTAAATCCTTTATGTGAGTTTTCACTGACATCTCATTTTGTGTAATTAGCATCGTCTTCTTCCATGCAACAGCGAAGTCATCAAACCTAACATACTTGCTCTGCCACTATGCTCATTGTTGCTCCATTATTATTTTAACAACAAATACTTTTCACAGTTATCACTACTATTTTTAAATAAAGCTAGTCTGAACTGTTTGCAGCTGAAAGATATCTCGCACAAAAAAGGAGAGAGATTAGCTAAACTGTATCAGTTCATCCGCATGTGTGTTTTGAAGTTGAATGAATGCCAATCTTTGATTCTCGTTAGATTTATGTATGATCTTATCAATTGATTTATACATGTACTTTGCTAGTGTAGGTTCATTAGTAAGTAGTGTGAAGATGACACTTTCCATTATTTTAGTATTTCTTACATATACTTGGAAACCTGTATCAATCAGGTATTGTGAGAGGGGTGGACCTCAGGAAAGATGTACTCTATGTGATTACACCTATTCCATTTTGCAACTTAAAGAAAGTTGATCTTCTTCTTCAAGGCTTTATTGAAATACCTACTGCCTTTCTGCAGGTAAATTTTTGCTACTGTAATCATTAAAGGAAAACAAGTCCATTCTCTTGAGAGTGTATTTTCTTACTTTGCATTCTTAACCTCATTCATGCTTGATTTATTTCCTTTCATAAATTGCATTCTTAACCCTAATCCACCGCCACCGCAGAACCCCCTCGCCGCCGCCGTGCTCCGCTCGCTTCGCAGCGCCGCCCGTCCACTGCCACGCCCTCGACCCAGCCGTCGACGTCGCAGCCGCCAGCCCCCGGCCGGCCTCTCCCGCAGCGGCGCCACCCTCCTCCGGCCGGCCTCCCCTCGCCGTGTCCAGAAAACCCTAACCCTAACCCTGATTCCCGATTCTTCGTGTCGGTGTGTCGGACACGACACGGACACGAAAAATTTCGGTTTCTGAGCCCTGTTCAGGTACTCATATCTTTCTCCTCGCTGCCCCGTTTTTAATTCCGTAAATTGTGTTGCGAAGCCTGTATGACCCTCTCGGTGCCCGGATAAACCGCTCGGGGCATCGCGTCCTGTGGTGATCGTACACCGCGATCCAAAAACAGGAAAAACATCGACCCGATTCACCCCGGAACTGGGTACGCTCTGCCAAACGGGACGACTTGGTCGCGCGCGGTCTTCACAGATACGTGCGCAGCGTTGATACGGACGTGTGGGATTTTGCGAAAGTCGATTCAGGTGTGCGTGCACACCGGGATCAACGCGTATCCGCGGACACCGTCCCGTATCCGCCTTTTCTGTTTCATGCCCTAACTTTCTGTGTACATGTCGGATCGAAACAAAACTTGTGCCATCCGACTCGTAGCGATACGCTGGCCTTGTGACCCAAGTTTGGTTCGATTCTGAGAATGTTGACGAAATTGCGTGTCATGGGCCCCACAGGCCCCGCTCGACGGGCGATTTTGTGATCGGCTCATCAGAATCCAATTCTGGAAGTTCCGTTGGGTTCGTATCATCGTTCCTGACCTGTTGACACTAAGTTTGGTAAATTTGGAGACCTTTGACCCTGGCACATTTTTTGGTGCAAAGTGGCCCCACCTACGGACCCCGTTTTGACCCGAAACTGCCGTTCTTGCCCTTGTCTCCAAATTGGACTCAATGACAGGCATTTTTAGCTATTTGATATCTTCTGAGCATGATGGTAATATTTATTTCAGCATCCGGAGTCATTTCTGGAAATTTCTCCGAGAACACAACTGTAATTGGATCCAAACATCAGGCAAGTACCTGCACTTCAAGTTTAATCTTTATATTGTGACGATTAATTCCTTGCTCTACTAGTAACATTGATGTTTACATGTAGTGTTAGAATACTGGATTTCATGTCTTGAATACTAGATTTTCATGTCTTGCTTTTCGTGTCGGGTGGGAGAATACTAGGAGGCATGTAGTTTACCCTTCCCCCTGTCGTGACTGCTAGCTGTTGGTACGTGACTGTACCATCAGCCTTATACTTGTTTATTCCTTACTTATAGCCATCTATGACGGCCTGATTAGCCTTATAACCCCCTACATGCCAACTACGTATTCTAAATACACGTGTTCACACACAATAGTTTCTTGTCGTATTGCAGTTCTTGTTGTCTTGTTACAGTTACAGTCCCTGTCATATTTTATTCCTGTTTTACTCATGTCCCTGGTTTATAGCAATTAATCCTATTTTACTTATATTCCTGATTTTTAGTGCTTAATTCTTAGTTAATTTCACTACTTATTGTGCATATTCCTATCGTGATTGTTTAGTCAGTTCCTTCCTACTTGTCATAAATATTTAGTTTAATCTTATTGTGTATTGGTACTTTGCTCCTTTCCTGACTGGATTCATTGATTTAGGCGATGATAAGGACTATGCCCCCACCTATTATGGTCCCTATGATGAAGCAGGTGATACTATTGAGGAGCCGGTTTCCACCCAGGAGGCTACCTTTGAGGAGTAGCAGCCAGTTAGCTAGTATTTTCTTTCAGCACAGTAATCGGGTTTGTCCCCAATTTATCTTCTGGATTCTGTATTAAACTATGAATTTGTATATCACATTTAATCTATGAAATCTTAGCATTCCTATTTCCTGTTATTTTCCTTGTCTATTTATTTACTGTGGATGAGATAGATTTTATTACCTGTGATTATGACCTAGACAGCGTACTTCCGCCGACACTGCGGCGTAGGCTGGACGTACCCACGTACTCGTGCCCGAATATCCGGGTGCGGGTCGTGACACGTTTTTGTGGTGGCCCATGCAGGTCAACGACTAAATTGTTCGGTTTTAACTTAGGGACCGAACAGGCCTGCAATAAGATTGAGGATTTTAGGAAAGGCTCATCCACTTGATTGAAACGTTCTTGATATCCATATCGACTTCGAATTAATTCCTTGACTTGTATCCTGCCTTGATTCCTGTGCGCCTCTTATCGTTTATTTTGGATGCAGAGTAAAGGATCTATCAGCAAGCGACGAGGTTCCTACAAGATCACCACGAGATGCTCTACCAGCATGACCGTGGAGAGCGCGCAGACTCTTGGAGTAGCTAATGCGTGCAGGTGATTCGTAGATACCGTTTCTAGTATTGTTTAGCTCGTGCCTATTGGTTCGTGACCTCAGCCCCAACCTAGAAATTTTGAACTTGCTAATAACCTGGTATGCTTTCATATTCGATAACTATAGAGATGGTAGAGTCTTTTGTTATTGTGATTATTGTGTGTTATTTTGAGAACTTAAATAATTTGTACCTTCTTTCATCATCATCTAGCGTACTTATGTTCGTTGCACCTTGACTTATGCTGCTATTTTATAGCCTAGTTTTGCAAGCTTATCCTTTTATCAAGCTTGTTCATGACATATGTATTAGTGGGTCGACACACTAATACAATTGTCTATTCAGAATCAGTGTATTACGGTCTGATCAACCTTAGTGCATTTTGATTCGCCTTTCGAACTAATACTTTACGTGGATTGAGAGATGTAGTGATTAGTAGACAAGTATACCTGCCCTAGACATGTCTGAGCATAACTGTATTAATACGAGCATGTGAATAGGAATTACCAAGATAGGATTCAATCCACAACTACTTGACAATTCCCATTTAAATTCTTTAAACGCCTTGATCCCGATACTTCTGTTCTATCACCTCACCCTTGAACTCTTTATTATTGATCTCCGTCTTCCCTATTTCGGAAAGACGAAATCTCGTGCTTGGTATAAGTTTGGTACATAGATAGTACTAGATATGTCCCATAGGCCGATCACATACTTGAGGATTATTCTTTCAAAATTAAGGACATATCATATGTGATACGATCGGCGTTGAAGTTTCGAGGATTGAATGACATGAGTAACCATATTAAGAAATATTTTCTTAAGGTATATAGCCTTCTGTGATGGATGGGTAAAAATCTAAGTTGGGTAGCAGTGCATTGTCAACTCGAGGGAAATTTCTTTTAGATTGTTAGATTGGAAGAGGCTCAAGCCATTCTAATTTTGAAAATTTAGAGGAGTGACTAAGATGATTAATGAATTAATATCGAGGACCCAATAGTTGTACCTTAGGTACATGATTTAAATTTTGAATAATGAAGGTAAAATCATCAATTTGAATCTAGAGGATATATAATTCAGACTTGAATATGGTGAACTACATTTAAAATTATTTTTCAATTTGATGATTTGAATTAAGAATTAAAATTTGATGGTTGGACTACCTAGTTGGAATATTGAGGATGTGAATGAAATTTAAAAAGTTGAAGCATACAATTGTGAATGGGAATACTATTGGACTCGAAGCACTTCTAGAGAAAATTATGATAGTTAGAATCATGAGGCAAATTTATAAGCGTATGCAAATCTTGAAGATGTTATGTGGACTTAATTTAAAATTAGCCTGGGGATAAATTGAGGAAGTAAGAAGTGATAACCATAGGTTGTATTTTGAGTGGAACAGTAGTCATCTTAACCTTGAAGTGATTGTAGTGGACATGATTAGAATTTTAATTATCGCAAGAAGATTGCAATTGACTTGCCTTACGCACATGAAGGGTTAACAGATTATGACTTAATTCTAAATTTCGAGGACGAAATTTTTATAAGTTGGGTAGATTGTAAACACCTGATTTTTCAAAAATATTAAACTTTGATTTTTTTCACAATTTTCTGGAATTTTCTGAAAATTTTCTGTAATTAAAATCAGGATTTTTAATATTAAATGATTTTTTATAGATAATAAATAATATTAAAATATCATGGAAATAATATTTTTGGGTGTAAAATGGAAAACTGGACTTAGGATAATTTTTCTGGAATTTATTGGGCCCGGGACCTATTTTTAAATTACCTAAAAATATTTATTAATTATTATTATTATTATTATTATTATTATTATTATTATTATTATTATTATTATTATTATTATTATTATTATTATTTTCCGGCCCATCTCAGCCCGGCCCAGCCCGCGGCACACAGCTTACCGGGTCGGGTCGGGTCCACCCGAACCCGACCCGAACCCATACCCGCCTGAACCCCCCCGACCCATTCTCCCCGCTCCGCTTCCGCCCCCGCCGCCCGCGGCCGCCGCGCCACGCAGCCACGCGCCTCCGCCCGCTGCGCCTGACCCCCGCGCTGGCCGCCGCACCCCTCGGCCTTCCTCCTCCGCGCTCCGCCTATATATTCTCCCCTCCCCTTCTTCCCCCAACGACCACCGGAACCCTAATCCACCGCCACCGCAGAACCCCCTCGCCGCCGCCGTGCTCCGCTCGCCTCGCAGCGCCACCCGTCCACCGCCTCGTCCCCGGCCCTCTCCTCCTCCACCAGCAAACCCTCCGGCGTCGAGTAGCAGCAGCAGTCGACAGCAGCGGCTCCGCCGGACGCCCGAGCCGCCCTCGACCCCGCAGTCGACGTCGCAGCCGCCAGCCACCGGCCAGCCTCCCCCGCAGCGGCCCCACCCTCCTCCGGCCGGCCTCCCCTCGCCGTGTCCAGAAAACCCTAACCCTAACCCTGATTCCCGATTCTTCGTGTCGGCGTGTCGGACACGACACGGACACGAAAAATCTCGGTTTTTGAGCCCTATTCAGGTACTCATATCTTTCTCCTCGCTGCCCCATTTTCAATTCCGTAAATTGTGTTGCGAAGCCTGTATGACCCTCTCAGTGTCCGGACAAACCGCTCGGGGCATCGCGTCCTGTGGTGATCGCACACCGCGATCCAAAAATAGAAAAAATATCGACCCGATTCACCCCGGAACTGGGTACGCCCCGCCAAACGGGACAACTTGGTCGTGCGCGGTCTTTACAGATATGTGCGCAGCGTTGATACGGACGTGAGGGATTTCACGAAAGTCGATTCGGGTGTGCGTGCACACCGGGATCAACGCGTATCCGCGGACACCGCCCCGTATCTGCCTTTTCTGTTTCATGCCCTAACTTTCTCTGTACACGTCGGATCGAAACGAAACTTATGCCATCTGACTCGTAGCGATACGCTGGCCCTGTGACCCAAGTTTGGTTCGATTCTGAGAACGTTGACGAAATCGCATGTCGTGGGCCCCACAGGTCCCGTTCGACGGGCGATTTTGTGATCGGCTCATCGGAATCCAATTCTGGAAGTTTCGTTGGGTTCGTATCATCGTTCCTGACCTGTTGACACTAAGTTTGGTAAATTTGGAGACCTTTGTCCCTGACACATTTTTCGGTACAAAGCGGGCCCACCTACGGAGACCTTTGACCCGAAACTGTCGTTCTTGCCCTTGTCTCCAAATTAGACTCTAGGACAGGCGTTTCTAGCTATTTAATATCTTTTGAGCATGATGGTAATGTTTATTTCAACATCCGGAGTCATTTCTGGAAATTTCCCCGAGAACACAACTGTAATTGGATCCAAACATCAGGCAAGTATCTGCACTTCAAGTTTAATCTTTATATTGTGACGATTAATTCCTTGCTCTACTAGTAACATTGATGTTTACACGTAGTGTTAGAATACTGGATTTCATGTCTTGAATACTGGATTTTCATGTCTTGCTTTTCGTGTCGGGTGGGAGAATACTAGGAGGAATGTAGTTTACCCTTCCCCCTGTCGTGACTGCTAGCTGTTGGTACGTGACTGTACCATCAGCCTTATACTTGTTTATTCCTGACTGATAGCCGTCTATGACGGCCTGATTAGCCTTATAACCCCCTACATGCCAACTATGTATTCTAAATACACGTGTTCACACACAATAGTTTCTTGTCGTGTTGCAGTTCTTGTTGTCTTGTTACAGTTACAGTCCCTGTCACATTTTATTCCTGTTTTATTCATGTCTCTGGTTTATAGCAATTAATCCTGTTTTACTTATATTCCTGATTTTTAGTGCTTAATTCTTAGTTAATTTCACTACTTATTGTGCATATTCCTATCGTGATTGTTTAGTCAGTTCCTTCCTACTTGTCATAAATATTTAGTTTAATCTTGTTGTGTATTGGTACTTTGCTCCTTTCCTGACTGGATCCGTTGATTTAGGCGATGATGAGGACTATGCCCCCACCTATTATGGTCCCTATGAGGTAGCAGGTGATACTATTGAGGAGCCGGTTTCCACCCAGGAGGCTACCTTTGAGGAGTAGCAGCCAGTTAGCTAGTATTTTCTTTCAGCACAGTAATCGAGTTTTTCCCCGATTTATCTTCTGGATTATGTATTAAACCATGGATTTGTATATCATATTTAATCTATGAAATCTTAGCATTCCTATTTCCTGTTATTTTTCTTGTCTATTTATTTACTGTGGATGAGATAGATTTTATTACCTGTGAATATGACCTAGACAGCGTACTACCGCCGACACTGCGGCGTAGGCTGGACGTACCCACGTACTCGTGCCCGAATATCCGGGTGCGGGTCGTGACACCCTCCACTGGCCACATCCCGTCGTACGTCCAGAACCACCTCGCTCCGGCCGCCTTGGTATATTCCTCTCCCTCTCTTTACGTTTATTCATATTGTTGGGTTAATTAGGGTTGTTGGTTTATATATGTTTTGTGTACGTTAGCTAGGGTTTAAGTATAGAGTTTTGTATAGATTGTAGTGTAGTAAGACATGAACCTTGTGTTTAATGATGTTTGTTAAAGGATTTATTATACATGACATAAGGTGCTATTGATGGATAAATGCAAAGTTGATATTTAAATTTAATTCAGGTTATATATGCATTTGATGGTTGAGGAGGATATAGATAAATAAGGGGTTTATGTATACATCAAGTTTTAGGGTCTGGTGTGATTATTCCAAGCATTTGATGGTTAATTGAGGAGCAGGCTAAATAGTAGCAAAAATGATGTGGGGATAACAAAACATTGGTTACTTGGAAAGCTAATTCTTGTTAATGAATATAATTGTCTAGTAGCTAAGTTTTTGGAAGACGACATTCAAATAATTGAATGAATGGGTTGTATAATCAAGAGATTAAATGATAAATATTTACTTTTATCCGAGGTTGATATATTTAAGCGTACATGGTAATGCCTGAGAAGACTAGGGTGAAGTCTGAGGATGATCACGACTTGAACTACTGAAAAATATCATGGTGAACATTAGAGATTGAGGATTGGGTCTGAAAATATTATACAGGTGATTTATTGTGTACTAGTGTGTTGTATCAAACCAATAATCGGTGATTTGGAAACTGTATATTAATGATGGGTTTAATTGAAGAGGGGTACTAATTGCAAATTGACAGGATGATATAAAACATAAGGTTTAAATAATTATTAATTGAGTATTGGAGGATGACAGTAAATGCACATATTAACGTCAGTGTACACTGAGGGAAAATATGAGGAATAAATATACATGATATACCAAGGAACCCTGTACGGAATAAAGAAGGATTGAGGAGGGTTTGATGTTGTGGCACTGATGACTAGATGTTTTGACTATCGTACCGATAATCAACTGTAGTCAACCCCCTAGTGTCTTGTCCCAGTGAGTCGTAGCTGAGACTGAGTTTAGTTGTTGATGTATGTAGCATCCCTATCTGTCGTAGAATAGAGTATTGATTATGGTTTGTATCTCCTCTCTAGGTATTGCGGGACCTGAGGACTTGGACGCGGTACCCTATCCCCGTCATCAGCAGCCGCACGCAGGCAAGTGTACCTTGCCATCCTGTATTTCAGTTTACAGATATTGTTATTCTTATTGTACATTGTGCGCGTATTTACGTTGATGTTCGATATTCCGTGTCCGGTTCACAACCGGGTGTTGACATTCGACTTGACATATTAGAATAATTACTGATGCTTCATAGCACCTCGATGCATGTACCAGAGTACATCGATACCCCAGGACACACTCATACACTGTGATCGTGCCAGATTCCTGTATCCTGATACTGACATTATGACCAGAGACTGGGACGACCTTAGGGTCGCGTCTGTTGAGTTATTTCCATGTGTTGATACTGTAGTTAGAGGTTCAGGTTCAACGCACAATCGTTGACCGCTTGGGAAAGGGAAGACAGTTACTAGAAATTTGGGCTACTCTGCACGCGCTTATATATATGTAGTATTTTCTAGTGATACCAGTATCTAGTGTAGCTGTTTTACCCGTGTGACTCTTTGCCCGGAGCTGCGGTACGTGCCGTGTGTTTTCGTGTCCGGAGCTACGGTTTTACTTTGGGCGTGTAAACCCCCTCGACCAGATTTCAGTATTTTTAGGATTATTTTAACAATTTAGGATTTATGGCAATATTTTAATAAAATATCTTAAGATATTTTTGTTAAAATATCTATTATATTTCTTTATAAATAAAAAGAAAAAAAAGGAAATAAAAATCAAAACCCAAATCCCCCCCCCCCCAGACCGCAGCCGACCCCCCCCCTCGCTGGAGCGGCAGCCGACCCCCGCCGCCGGAGCCGCTCCGCCTCGCCGGAGCCCCCCCGCTGGCCATCTCCTCCTTCTCCTCCTCCTTTCCTCCTCCCCGCCGCTCCCTCTCTCCTCTCTCCCTCTTCCTCTCCTCATCCCCCCCCAGGCCGGAGCCGAACCCGCCGGCGAGCCGACTCCCGACCTCCGTCCTCCTTCTCCTCCTCCACTTCTTCTCCACCACCACCGCCACCCCCATCACAGTCCGCCGCCACCACCATCCTCCACCACCAGCACCAACGCCACCACCTCTCCTCTCCTCCCAGTCGACTCCGGTCAGCCCCTCCTAGCCGCTCCGGCTTCGACCGACTCAGCCGAGCAGCTCGCCGTCGAGGCCAGTCGACTCCGGCAGCGTTCAGATGCCCTAGGGAGGACACGGACGCAGTCGTCCCTGACCCTGACACGTGTCGGACACGAGAAATACAAGTTTCTGGAGCCCTGTTCAGGTACTCATATCTCTCTACTCGTAATTCCGATTTCAATTCCGTCAGTTACGTCGTGTAGACTATGTAACCATCTCGGTGCCCGTGCAACCTGCTCGGAGCATCGCGTCCTGCGGCAATCGCGAACTGCGATCCAAATGCAGGAAAAACAATGACCCGATTCACCCCGGAACTGGGTATGCCCCGCCAAACGGGATGACTTGGTCGCACGCGGTCTTTACCAAAATGTGCGCGACGTTGATACGGACGTGTAAGAATTCGGAGAAGTTGATTTGGATGTGCGCGCACACCGAAATCAACGCGTATCCGCCGACACCGCCCTGTATCCGTCAGTTCTAGAATATGCTGCAACTTTGTGTACACACGTCGGATCGAGACGAAACTTGCGCCATCGGACTCGTAGCGATACGCTGGTCCTGTGATCCAAGTTTGGTTTGATTCTGAGAACGTTGACAAAATCGCGTATCGTGGGCCCCACAAGCTCCACTTGACGGGCGATTTTGTGATCGGCTCATCGGAATCCAATTCTGGAAGTTCCGTTGGGTTCATATCATCGTTCTGGACTTGTGGACACTAAGTTTGGCGAATTTGGAGACCTTTGACTCTGACATATTTTTCGGTGCAAAGTGGGCCCATATGTGGACCCCGCTTTGATCGGAAACTGTCATTTTTGCCCCTGTGTCCAAATTGGACTTAAGGACAGGCATTTTTAGCTATTTGATATTTTTTGAGACTGTTAGTGATGTTTATTTCAGCATCCGGAGACTTTCCTTCTGAGGCCATAGTTCCCGACACTTGGTATTTGACATCTGGATATTACATTTACAGCTCTCTTGCCAGGCAAGTATACCTTGCCTTGTTGTACTGTTTAAATTCAGTTATTATTAGTTACATGTTTATTTATTATATAAATGTGCGCGTCCGAGCAGACTCGGGTGCAGTCAACGAAGGCGTTGACGTTAGGAGTAGTATCTGACTTAGTGTCTAGTAGACCCACCTAAAGTTATGAAGTTATTGATATAACTTCCCAGGCCTTGACACGTATCATTATACATCACAGATTGAGTTCATGTAGGGACGCGTGCCTCATGCGCGACTGGCCATCAGTGTGAGCAACACGTGTAACGGTATTTAGCTTAGTTGGTTATTTTATTGAGACTTGCATTATAGTAGGAGGTGTCCACGTCGTTTTCACGACTTGTACATCTATATTGGGCGGGGAAGACATCTAGTAGGCGTGTGGGACACCCCCTCCGTGATGTTATATCCTTCGTTCCATGCTCCTCGGAGATGGACGATTGCAGAGTGCCCATGAGTCTGGGGGCATATGACACATATACTAGCCAGTTATGACGATTGGTGAATTACGTCAGCATATGTCTAGCCTACACTTTCTCATGCGTACTACAAGGTCTTCAATTGCATTCACTTAGATGGTTAGCACATCCTATTTATTTATTCAGTATTTATATTATGGCATGTCATTTTTATGTATCTTGCTATGTCCCTCTGAGGACCTGGTCCCCTGCCAGGTGTATATTTTCTTGAGTATTCGCAGGAGCACAGATCCGGACATGTTACGTTTATTCCGAGGAGGTCTTCTCTTCGAGCCTCGTGATGGTCAGATGTTGTTCTTATATGGTGTGTATCTGGTTCCTTTATATTCTATTTCGGCAGTGGATTTGTTTCCATCCGACTGTCATTCTTTAGGTACTTTATTTTGAGTTCTAGTTACATGGTTATTGGTTATTCATGTTTATTTGATTTCTGTGGATGAGATTTAGATATTACCCTGTGACTTGTGATTAGTTATACCACTGGTGAACTATTGTTCATTATACAGCGTACGCACGTATATATGGTTTCCATATATTGGAGTTGCCATATATACGGGCGGCTGGCATGGTTACGTATCCTAGTCCTATGTATTTTGGGACTGGGACGTGACATGTTTTTAGTGGTGGCCCATGTAGGTCAGAGCATATTGTCTCGGTTACGTTACTGTACCGAGCAAGCCTGCACCTAGGATTAGAATATAGAATCTCATCCATATTTGACTATGACTTATCTTCCTTCCAGTCTGTCCTACTTACATAATTGCATCCTGCTTGAATCATGTCCCTCCCTAATATTCTTTAAGTATAAGCCCCTGCTAGAATATAGGAATCCCTGTTGATAAAAGGACACTTAGTGTAATATTCCTACTTAGAATACAACCAGGGCTTTAACACATCCCTAAGTTTAGGATACCAAATGAACCCTAGTCTTCCATATTACTAGATAAACCCTAGCATTACTAACTATAGATTAATTTACCATTATTCCTTGATATATTTATGTATGACTTGAGAGTAGTATAAACACTACTAGGATTAGTTAGAGAATTGACCATAGTATCGACCCTAGTCTTGAGGAACCAATAGAAATCTAAAGTTAGATACTAAAGACTGAAACTTCATCCTATGTTTGGATAAAACCAGTTTTACGCCAGAGACCCTTTACCCTTGTTGGCGTAAAACCCATTTGACCGTTGTTGGCAGAAGAACCAAACAACTGCCTAGTTGGCGTAAAAGTCAGATGACTTTCTTGTTGACGTAAAAACCAAATTATGCAAGAGATTGACTCCTTTACGCCACAGTTAGGACAACCGCTACCTACGATCCCTTAGTCTTCCTTACCCTGCGTCATGCAAGCCACGTAGGTAACTGTCCTGCGTAAACCTGATAATTCATAGATAAACAGCATAGAGTAACATGACTAGGCGTAGAACCTAAGAATAGAATGTGAGCGTATTGTTACAGCCTTAGCTTTCCCCAGCCATGACCCAATCTCGTGCATTAAAGGCAGAGATACGCCTCGAGCCCTGTGCAAAAAGAAACAGCTTTCTGACAGGACATCTGATTTTGTCTCACCTCAAGCGTATGACTTGTATCCAATCAGTCACTAAACGACAACCTGGGTCCCCGTGCAAATTCATCATCGCAACCAACCGATCGATCGTTGTGCAAGTACTTTTGTCAGATATCAGGATTCACTAATTCAACTGACAAACTCATGAGTATCTCGTACAACTTTACGCTGCAACGCAGGAGATTTTACGCAAACCTTTTAGGCAAAACTTTACGCAGGCAGACTTTTATACAAACCTTACGTACGCTAATTTTAGGCGCAGATTTTAGCGCAAAACTTTTACGCTCAGACTTTTACCCAGACTTTTACGCGCAGATTTCTACGCACAGACTTATTACGCGGACAGCTCTGAAGCTCTACCTTACGCTTCTCTGTTTTATGCGGATAGCTCTGAAGCCTTGCGTTACGCCAAATTATTTTATCTCCGCTTTACGCAGACAACCTCGAACCCCTACTTTATGCGGACTTCCTTGAATCTCTGTTTTAGGCAGACAGCCTATAGTGTATATTAAGATTGTAGAACTTAGAAGACCATACCTCTTTTGGTCAACTAGCAGCTTAGGAAGGAATTAGAATAATACTGTAGAGATTGTAGAGTCTTGTCTTTTTGTGAATTTGAATTATTTTGTAATTTCTCATATCATAATCTAGCGTACTTATATTTACTATACTACCTTGACTTATACTGCTACTATAGCCTAGTTTTGCAAGCTTATTATTTATCAAGCTTGTTCATAACATATGTATTATTGGAGTACTACACTAATACAATTGTCGATTCAGAATCAGTGTATTACGGTCTGATAAACCTTAGTACATTTTGATTCGCCCTTCGTATAACTACTTTACGTGGATTGAGAGATATAGTGATTAGTAGACAGATGTACTTGCCCTCTAGATATGTCTGAGCATATCGTATTAGTTACATAACTGTGCTAATACGAATATGTGAATAGGAATTACCAAAATAATATTTCAATCCATAACTGCTTTAACAATTTCCATTTGAATTCTTTAAACGCCTTGATCCCCACACTTCTAATCTATTACCTTTTCCTTGAACTCTTGATTATTGTTTTCCGTCTTCCCTTATTTCGGAAAGGCGAAACCTCGTGCTTAGTATAAATACGAAAGTGTATTGTTTCTGTAGCCATTTATGTTTGTTTCTTGGGTAATTACCAAACCCTATTATTAGATTAGATTATAATTTAAACCCGCGCTACCCTAAGAATGACCTTCACTACCTACTTACGTTACTGGTACGTGCATCTCTATGGCAGCATAAGATTTTTATTTTTGCCTCGTAACTTGGGTCAAGTTCAGAACTCAAGTATTACGATGAGGAAAATATCATTTGGCTATCAGGAGTCTAAATAGATTTTACCCGGATGAATAATTGACTGACTCCTGAGAGGATAGCAGCACCGATGACTAGGTTGACTTATTAGGATTAAGAATTTCTATGGACCAACGAGTGTCAAGCCGCTTTCAAGGAGTTGAAGAAGCGACTGACCACAACACCCATATTGACTATTCCATCCGGATCAGGCGGTTGTGATCTACAGACGCATCAGGAAAAAGTTTGGGATGCGTATTAATACAAGATGGCAAGGTAATGGTATATGCATCTAGACAATTATGAGTACATGAGAAGGATTTAGAACTTGCAACCGTCAGGATTACTCTAAAGATATGGAGACATTACTTATATATGAGACAAATCGTAAGATTGCACGACCTACCGGTCAGCATTTTTACCAGACAAGGATTCGCGTGACCAGAGTTGGTGGTCAACACCATTGAGACAATTAAGTAATACAAGGACACTTGCGAGCAGTGCAAGTCAGACAGAAGTAGTGGGCAGACCGTCATCATCGTCCCTTGGAATTCAAAGAGGACGATCATGTCATCTTGAGGATATCACCTACTAGAGACACCATTCGATTCAGAGGACACAGCAAGTTGAGTCCAAGAAATATTGGACAAGTGATGTGCTAGAAAGAGTGGGAGTAGTGGCATATCAACTTGCGCTACCACCTTCACTTGAGGAAGTAATTGCTGTAGTCCACGTGTCGCAACTCAGGCGATATATGACAGACAGCAATCGTGTTCTCAACCATTCGGAGATCACCATTAGGCCGAGCTTGTCGTATCAAGAGCAACCCGTAGAAATCCTTGATCATCGAGAAAAGGTATTGAGAAATCAGTCTATTCCCTTGGTCCGCGTAGCATGGAAGCATGGCGCGCCAGAAGAATCTACTTGGGAGCGTGTGAACGACATGCGTAAACGTTTTCGAACCTATTCGTAAACCCAAGATATAAATTACTTTGTTAAATTATATCTTATGCCGTCTTTTACTTCTATCCCGGCTTATTTTTAATTTCGAGGACAAAATTTTTATAAGTTGGGTAGATTGTAAACCCCCTCGACCAGATTCAGTATTTTTAGGATTATTTTAACAATTTAGGATTTATGGCAATATTTTAATAAAATATCTTAAGATATTTTTGTTAAAATATCTATTATATTTCTTTATAAATAAAAAGAAAAAAAAGGAAATAAAAATCAAAACCCAAATCCCCCCCCAGATCGCAGCCGACCCCCCCCCCCCGCTGGAGCGGCAGCCGACCCCCGCCGCCGGAGCCGCTCCGCCTCGCCGGAGCCCCCCCGCTGGCCATCTCCTCCTTCTCCTCCTCCTTTCCTCCTCCCCGCCGCTCCCTCTCTTCTCTCTCCCTCTTCCTCTCCTCATCCCCCCCCAGGCCGGAGCCGAACCCGCAGGCGAGCCGACCCCCGATCTCCGTCCTCCTTCTCCTCCTCCACTTCTTCTCCACCACCATCGCCACCCCCATCACAGTCCGCCGCCACCACCATCCTCCACCACCAGCACCAACGCCACCACCTCTCCTCTCCTCCAAGTCGACTCCGGTCAGCCCCTCCTAGCAGCTCCGGCTTCGGCCGACTCAGCCGAGCAGCTCACCGTCGAGGCCAGTCGACTCCGGCAGCGTTCAGATGCCCTAGGGAGGACACGGACACAGCCGTCCCTGACCCTGACACGTGTCGGACACGAGAAACGCAAGTTTCTGGAGCCCTGTTCAGGTACTCATATCTCTCTACTCGTAATTCCGATTTTAATTCAGTCAGTTGCGTCGTGTAGACTATGTAACCATCTCGGTGCCCGTACAACCCGCTCGGAGCATCGCGTCCTGCGGCGATCGCGAACCGCGATCCAAATACAGGAAAAATAATGACCCAATTCACCCCGGAACTGGGTACGCCCCGCCAAACGGGATGACTTGGTCGCACGCGGTCTTTACCAAAATGTGCGCGACGTTGATACGAACGTGTAGGAATTCGGAGAAGTTGATTTGGATGTGCGTGCACACCGGAATCAACGCGTATCCGCCGACACCGCCTTGTATCTGTCAGTTCTGGAACACGCTGTAACTTTGTGTACACACGTCGGATCGAGACGAAACTTGTGCCATCGGACTCGTAGCGATACGCTGGTCCTGTGATCCAAGTTTGGTTTGATTCTGAGAACGTTGACAAAATCGTGTATCGTGGGCCCCACAGGCTCTACTTGACGGGCGATTTTGTGATCGGCTCATCGGAATCCAATTCTGGAAGTTCCGTTGGGTTCGTATCATCGTTCTGGACTTGTGGACACTAAGTTTGGCGAATTTGGAGACCTTTGACCCTGACACGATTTTCGGTGCAAAGTGGGCCCACATGTGGACCCCACTTTGACCGAAAACTGTCATTTTTGCCCCTGTGTCCAAATTGGACTTAAGGACAGGCATTTTTAGCTATTTGATATTTTCTGAGACTGTTAGTGATGTTTATTTCAGCATCCGGAGACTTTTCTTCTAAGGCCATAGTTCCCGACACTTGGTATTTGACATCTGGATATTACATTTACAGCTCTCTTGTCAGGCAAGTATACCTTGCCTTGTTGTACTGTTTAAATTTAGTTATTATTAGTTATATATTTATTTATTATATAAATGTGCGCGTCCGAGCAGACTCGGGTGCAGTCAACGAAGGCGTTGACGTTAGGAGTAGTACCTGACTTAGTGTCTAGTAGACCCACCTAAAGTTGTGAAGTTATTGATATAACTTTCCAGGCCTTGACACGTATCATTACACGTCACAGAGTGAGTTCATGTAGGGACGCGTGCCTCATGCGCGACTGGCCATCAGTGTGAGCAACACGTGTAACGGTATTTAGCTTAGTTGGTTATTTTATTAAGACTTGCATCATAGTAGGAGGTGTCCACGTCGTTTTCACGACTTGTACATCTATATTGGGCGGGGAAGACATCTAGTAGGCATGTGGGACACCCCCTCCGTGATGTTATATCCTTCGTTTCATGCTCCTCGGAGATGGACGATTGCAGAGTGCCCATGAGTCTGGGGGCATATGACACATATACTAGCCAGTTATGACGATTGGTGAATTACGTCAGCATATGTCTAGCCTACACTTTCCCATGCATACTACAAGGTCTTCAATTGCATTCACTTAGATGGTTAGCACACCCCATTTATTTATTCAGTATTTACATTATGGCATGTCATTTTTATGTATCTTGCTATGTCCCTCTGAGGACCTGGTCCCCTGCCAGGTGTATATTTTCTTGAGTATTCGCAGGAGCACAGATCCGGACATGTTACGTTTATTCCGAGGAGGTCTTCTCTTCGAGCCTCGTGATGGTCAGATGTTGTTCTTATATGGTGTGTATCTGGTTCCTTTTATATTCTATTTCGGCAGTGGATTTGTTTCCATCCGACTGTCATTCTTTAGGTACTTTATTTTGAGTTCTAGTTACATGATTATTGGTTATTCATGTTTATTTGATTTCTGTGGATGAGATTTAGATATTATCCTGTGACTTGTGATTAGTTATACCACTGGTGAACTATTGTTCATTATACAGTGTACGCACGTATATATGGTTTCCATATATTGAAGTTGCCATATATACGGGCGGCTGGCATGGTTACGTATCCTAGTCCTACGTATTTTGGGACTGGAGCGTGACAGGACGGCCCACGCGTCGAACGTTGTCTTTAAACTGTGTCACACTAGTTGGTTATGATAGAGTACCCTGTCGTGCACTTGTACTTTCTGTTTACTTGGCATGTTATATTTTTGTACCTTGTTACGTCCCTCTGAGGACCTGGTTCCCTGCCAGTTTTGCAGTATAGATAATTACGGAGCATTTGGAGTTGCTGATGGAGTGGCATATCTTACGAGCATGGTACCAGTTACTCACATTATATCTACCGACATTATGGTTATTTTGCATTATTTATTCATCTGCTGTTGTAGCCTAGTTTTGTAGACTCATACTTCTTCTCGAGTCTATTCGAGTTAATGTGTTATTGGACGGCCGACCATAGCACATATAGCTCTTTCTTGTATACTGTTGTACATTGTGGATTGAGACATAAAGGTTTACATTTATGGGATATCTAGATTCTGCCCTTTATATTACAGCTTATACGTATTCGAGTCAGACCAGAGTCTGGTCGAATGAGTAGCTGGCGTGTCATATATTCCTGGTCCTACGTATTCTGGGACTGGGGCGTGACAGTCGCCGTAGACCCAAAGAAAATAGAGGCGGTGGTGGACTGGAAACAACCTACGTCAGCCAGCGAAATTCGAAGCTTTCTCGGCCTAACAGGATACTACCATAGGTTCGTGAAGGATTTCTCTAAACTGGCCTCGCCTTTGACTCGCCTTACTCAGAAAGGGATTGTATACAACTGGAGTGAAGAATACGAAGCCAGCTTTAGTGAATTAAAGCGGCGTCTTGTTTCAGCTCCGATTCTTGCACTCCCAGATGGGGTAGAAGAGTTTCAGATATACAGTGACGCTTCAGGACTCGGATTGGGATGTGTACTCATGCAACGGGATAAGCTAATATCGTACGCCTCCAGGCAACTGAAGTCGCACGAGAAAAACTACCCGACACATGATTTGGAATTGGCGGCGATTGTATTTGCATTGAAGTTGTGGAGGCATTATCTTTATGGTGTTGCTTGCAAAATCTTCACAGATCAAAAGAGCCTCAAGTATCTCTTCACCCAACGGGAATTGAACCTCTGGCAGCGGCGTTGGCTAGAACTTATTAAGGACTATGATCTAACGATCGCGTATACTCCGGGCAAGGGAAACGTCGTTGCTGATGCTCTGAGTCGAAAGCACGTTGGCTCATTATCTATAGACAACCGTTTACTTCGAGATCTTGAGGCGATGGGCATCGAGCTTCGAGTTCGGCATCAAGGCGTGCAGCTGGCACCACTCCATCTTGAACCGAGTTTACGGGATAGAATCAAATCAGCTCAGGAGGGCGATCAGTTCCTAGCAAAAGTACGCGGATTGATCTCGGCAGGGAAGACGTCTAACTTTGTGGCAGGCGAAGATGGGGCCTTACAAATGAAAGGAAGGCTATGCGTCCCAAGCGACCCTGAACTCCGAAGGGAAATTATGGCGGAAGCGCACTACGCGAAGTATTCTTTGCATCCGGGGAGCACTAAGATGTACAAGGACTTACGCGGTACCTTCTAGTGGCAAGGTATGAAGCGGGATGTGGCGACCTTTGTGTCATAGTGTATGGCCTGCCAACAGGTGAAAGCTGAACATCAGAGGCCCGGCGGGGAGATGCAGAACCTCGCTATTCTCGAGTGGAAATGGGACAACCTCACTATGGATTTCATTGTGGGATTTCCGAAGACGCCACGGGGGCACGATGTGATTTAGGTCATAGTTGATCGTTTGACCAAATCAGCCCACTTTCTTCCCATAAAAGTTGCGTGGAGCGTCGATCGGTTAGCACAGATCTACATAGACGAGATTGTTCGATTACACGGAGTGCCTGCTTCTATCGTCTCTGACCGTAACGGACGTTTCTTATCTCGTTTCTGGACTAGCCTAGAGTCTGCTTTGGGAACCAAGCTATAGTTCAGTACCGCATACCACCCCCAGACTGATGGCCAAACAGAGAGGACAAATCAGATACTTGAAGATATATTACGACTGTGTGCGATCGATTTAAAGACTAGTTGGGACACGCACCTTCCGTTGGCGGAGTTTGTGTACAACAACAGCTACCAATCGAGCATCCAGATGGCACCGTACGAAGCACTCTATGGGCGCAAGTGTCGATCTCCAATCTGTTGGGACGAAGTCGGCGAGCGGTAGGTACTCGGGCCAGAGCTGGTGGAGCAGGCAGTCGAGAAAGTTCGCTTGATTCGGAAAAGACTCCGCACTGCACAGAACCGACAGAAAAGCTATGCCGATACTCATCGTAGGCCCTTGGAGTTCATGGTCGGGGATCATGTCTTCTTGAAAGTGACGCTGATGCGTGGAGTGATACGTTTCGGCGTGAAGGGCAAGCTGAGTCCTAGGTTTGTCGGCCCCTTTGAAATACTAGAACGGGTGGCAGCTGTGACATACCGAATTATACTACCTCCCGTCTTGGCTGGAGTGCACGACGTATTCCATGTTTCCCAACTTCGGAAGTATGTGCATGACTCGAGTCATGTAGTTAGCTTCGAACAGCTAGAATTGCGCACGGATTTGTCATACTCTGAGGAGCCGACGCAGATCCTGGATCGTAAGGAAAAAGTACTTCGCAACCGTACGATATCCTTGGTTCGCGTGCTGTGGCAGAACCATACAGTTGGGGAATCAACCTGGGAAGTCGAATCGGAGATGAAGGAGAAGTATCCTTCGTTGTTCATTGAGTCGGAGGTAGGCCTTGTTCTTAAGTTTCGGGTCGAAACTTTTTCTTAGTGGTATATTATATAGTGCCTCAAATCCCGATCCGACCGGGACGAGCACTATGCAATTGGGCTTGTGGCTAGTCCGTCTGAGTCGTAACTTAGATCTCCGCATCTTCTTGCCACGGACAAAATGCGATGATCCTTTCCAACTCATGGAAAGGCCTCTATTGAAACGAGTCCAATAGTTTTCGTGTTTTGGTTGCTTGGTTTTCTTGATTGCCGTTTTGAGGTTTTGGATTTGTTGTTGCTTAGGATTTGCTTGGTTTTCGCTGCTGGTTTTATCGTTTGGAACTTGAGGTTCTGGGGAGTTCGGCAAGGAAGGATAGGCAAGATTTCTAACTCGGTGCTTGTGCTGTTTCAGGTCCGCGTAACTGACGTTTGATCGTCGCTAGCGGGATTCCTAGTTTCAGCCTCTTTCCCTTAACCAGTGAGTGGTTTGGTCCCTTCTTTCCTACTTTTTCATGCCAACATCTCTAAATTTCAATCGTTCACTCGATGATGCCCGGTTGGACGTCTAGGAAGTCCTTAGCCACAGGCATGCCAGCCACTAAGAAAGGAACATGGGATTTGTAGACTAATATTATCATATGCTTGCACACCTTATAATTTGAGCTTGTTTATAAGGAAGAGTTGGTTGTTGGTGGCGGCCTGGTGCCTCGGATAGAGTTGGACTTATGGGATAACTGAATCGGAACACCGCTTGAGAAATATGAACTGTTGCATGAGATATATATATGTTGCTGCTTAACTTCTTCTGTTTAATTCGATGCATTGTATGTGATATGAATTATTTCATGCATTTGCATGGTCTGGGACAACTTGTGCACAGGGTTTGGCATTTCCTCGAAACAGCTTTCCGGGGCACTGGAGCCGTATCGATCCGGAGGAAAATATTTGATTCGTGCTCGTCACGATGCCTAGCGGGACCTCCAGCAGGGCTTGCTACCCGGGCTGATAGGGTGCGCACTAAGCTTGAAATATGTCCCTAAGGTGTCGATCACACCAATGACCGCATAGAATAGAACGCATGCTAACTTATTGTCTTGTGCAGATGGTAAGTATACTTGTGTTTCATTTCAGGGAAGGCGTGCATCGATTGAGTAAGCAATCGGTGTACTGGTTTGATTCAATGCTATTTCATTCCGATCAAAACATGCAACTGATATGAATTGATTTCACTTGCTTCCTTATAGAAGCTATCTTAATGCATGCTCGCCCCTAACAAGCTAGTGTCGATTTAGTCGAGTAGGATTCATCCCGCTCACCAGTACAAGTTGAGTACTGACCCACGTTGTGGGCAACTATTTCAGGCAATCAGACGGTGCAACGCTAGTGCATTAGCGAGGAGGCATTAGGAGCACCTCTATTTTGAAGTATAGCTGGAGTCAGTTTATTTTGGAGGCAGAGACTTCAATCTATACAAGGGCGTAATGTGCAAACGACATGGACTATCTGACGGAGCGCGCCCTGCATTTTGAGTTATCTTTTGTAATACAATTCAATAGCCGAGAAGGCGCATCAATGTAAACTTTATGTAAATTACTTTGAATATTAAATAAAAAAGCATGTTTCTTCCGCATTTGTGTTCAAATCTCTGTGAATGTGTTTTATAATTTGTGTTTCAAAATGGGTTCCTAAAACTGTAAGTTCTTGCCTTGTGCGAGCGCAACCTCAGGCTTGCACGTATCACGCCCCTAGAGAGGATGAATCAGTTCCGTAAAGGATCCGGCGAGGACGAATGACCCTTACGGGATCGGGGCGTGACACTTTGAGTGGATCATCTTGGTTGGAGAAGCAGAACGTTTCATCGAACGAGCGTACATCCGTGCACGAGTATCAAGTTAGAAGCTTTGTCTGGCAAAGCGTGTAGTTGTGGTTCGAAATAGGGCAACTGCATTGGAGAAGGCATTGTGCCAGTTTTGGGACATTGTGCCACGGAGCTTTCGGAGCGAGGGGTGTTTTACCAATCGGAGCATTGTGTCGAGAAGCGACATAGTGCCTATGGAGATAACTTAAGATGGTGCCTTGGGCTATAGTTGGAGAATGTTTATGGTGCATTGGATGGATCGAGGAGAGTATCATTTGGTGGGGGCAAGAAGGCTCGATCTCTCGTTGTACCTACTATTAGAATATTGTATTGGTCACAGACAACCTGTTGCACATAGGGTTTAGCTTCCTCGAACGGGATATGATGTGGTGCACCGGGACCGTTCGGCCATGAAGGAAATAAATGGTAACGTAATTTAAGTACGATACTGGTGGTTCAAAATGACCAGGCAGGCTAGCTACTCAACGCTGGATCGGGTCGAACTACAGTTGGTTAGTCCTTGATGGCTTGGCTAGTGACCTTCATATAGATAAGTATTGGTTCGATTTGAGTTTGTGCATTCGTGTAGGCGGCGGTGCCACCTTATCTCTGAAAAGAGTGTGCATAGCGATGATTGGATTAACAAGACTTGGATTATGGCGTGATTTGATAGATTTGAGACTTGGGTGCGATGTGGTTCGATAGGTTCACGCTTTATCTCAGATTTGAGTAGAATGACTCGCATGCTTAGTTTCCTTGTGTTTGGTTATAACTGCTAGTATATTTCCTTGAGTTGAATGCTTGTATACTTAACCTGCTTTACAGTTTTTCTTAACATGTCATACCTCTGCCATAAAATAAATCTAGGATTCAAGTAGAAAGATAACCATATAATGTTTGCATTCACTATATATTATAGTGTCGGTTTAGACGAGTGGGTTATCCTGCTCACCAGTACGGCTGTGTATTGACCCACGTTTGGGGGTATTATTTTTAAGTATGCATGTGTAGTGGCTCTGCTCGGATATACGGGACATGATGTATGGAACGGTAAATACCTTTGTGGGCAAGAGAAAGAGCAAGAGTGTTGTATGGCCTTTGTGTCATTCTCCTTTGTGGAAATTTTTATTTGGACCCTTCGAGAGCTTCGCTACATATAATCTGATGTGTGCTTGGTACACAATACTTGACTTTCTCTACAACTTGGTCGTTTCGATGATAACTATGACTTTTGGCGTCATCGCCTTGTGCGAGCGTAACTTCAGGCTCACACGACATCACGTACCGATGAGAATGATTTTTCTTTGGGAGCACTACAACGTGGTGATTTACGTTCAACGGGGACGATCAAATTGCGGGAGATTGTGGCATGACAAATTGGTATCAGAGTGCCCGGTTCATTTTCTTAAAATTTGTCATTTGGTTTATCACAAACTCTAAATAGCTTTCGGGTGTCGTTTGGATCTTGGCTCTACTCGGTGCCGCATTATATGTTTCATACAATAAGTCAATATATTTGTTGGTTGTGGGTGCATGTTATTCTTCGTTCCGTTGGCTTTCGTTGGTTTTTGATAGAATCGTGTAGCATTGTTGCATTCGTGCAACAATTTGTGTGGCGTTGTTGCATTTGTGCAGTAAGTTGAGAGGTGTCGTTGCATTGGTTTGACTTATCATCTGGGGATATTCTTGTTGCATTAGTGGAACAGTTGGTTGTCAGACGATATTATTTTTGTGGCATGCTATGAGTAGAAACAACAGATGAGAATGGAAAGTTGCACGAGTTGCTCGTGTAGCGAATGTGTTGGACGGAGTTAGAGTTTGGCTGGGAATATCACGGAGGACGTTGCACGAGTTGCTCGTGTGGCGCATTTCTTGAGAAGATTTGAGCAGTAGCTTGGAATATCATAGAGAGCGTTGCACTAGTTGCTCGTGCGGAGAATGTGTAGAACAATTGGATATTGGCTTGAAGAGATCGTTGCATGGGTTGCCTGTGTAGCAAAAGTGTCGGACGATTTGAGAAATAGTGGAAGTATCAAGAATAAAACATGGTACAAGTTGCATCGAGCGAGATCAATAGAAGGGTTGGATGGTTCATGCATTGGCTGAGTTTCGTGTCAGACTTTGAGTTGTGAATGGCAGGATCACGCAGAATGGATGGTTCGAACGAATCTTGGATCAGTACAAAGAAGTGTGATGCGAGTAGTGACTTGATTCGGAGTGGTATATGGTATACCACATAATGAGCATGGCATTAAAATGTTTGGGTGGACAACTTTAAAATTGTCACGACAGACGCATATAACGGAAATATAAGTTGGTTGGTACACATCGGCTTAGTTATGTATCGGAACATGGAGCAAGCGAATGTTAAGTTGTGATTGATAGGATAGTCATGGAATAGTCAGTTCGGAATAGACATTCGTCGACGCAGAGTAAATCTGGCGTGAGAGCGACTCTATTTCTAAGTGGTATATGCGTGATATGGAGTAGTGCGCACATTAAAAATATTTGAAACAAGATAAGCAATAGGTTTGCTTACAACGGATGGGCTAGTGTATAATCATGCCAGAAATTGGTGCAATGGATTTTGACTCAGGTATTCTTTGATGTATTGGATTTGAGCGATCAGGAACGGACTTGTGTAAATAAAAGTTTCGTTGGACGAGAACGGAACAAGCAATGGAACGAGTGTTTGGAATTCGAAGGAGTGATGCAAACCAAGTATTGAAAACATGACGAGATTGATCGAAAGATGAATATCAAAGTTCGCTTACGCAATTTGGAAGTTCAGTGGAGCATTCTTTGATGAAAAAAAAGAGTTGAGCATAAGGAATAAACAGTTGGGGTACGCATGCGCGAGCGATGAATGTATCGAGGAGTAGCGAACACGGACTACGGATTTTGGTAACGCAAGGGAGTAGTTGGTTGAGCAGATGTAACAAGATTTTCTTTTGGAGGAGCAATGCGATGGATTCGCACAAACTTGAAGGATTTTAGATATTGGCTCTCGAGAAGTCAGACTCAGAGTTTTGAGAAACAAAAATTAGAGAAATGGTACAACGAAGGTGGACGAATTCTCTGGAAGATGTGAACGAGCATGAGGCAAGCCTAGTTGATTTTAAGTCATATTGAAAGTAACACTTACAGTACTGAGGCAGATTGAGGCAACGAGTGAAGGAGATATTGATTTGAGATTATGTTAGAACGTGTACAAGAGTCATCGAGAGCGTGTGGACGAATTGGAACACGGAGAAATCAGATGGTGCTAAGGAAGTAGAACGAGGACAAGAATTTTGGCAGATGGACTTTTGAAGATAGCTAAACGAGAGAGCAACATGGACGAAAATTACTGTGCTGCTATAGCAAGTTAGACGTGTAGTGTGAAGCTAGTGTAAGGATAAGAAACGGAGTAAGTCAATGTTTTGGAGAATCATTGCAAGTGGTAGTGAGAGAAGTCGAACATGGCAATTCAAAATTTTGCTGGATTCAGGACAGAACGACAGAGTTATGGAAGACGGTTTCAACGAGTGCAGTTCGACGATTTGTGTCTTGGATAGATAGTAAGACTCTAGGTGGTTAGGCGATATTTGATTGACAGATCGTCAGAGGTAGTGCATGAAGAGCTCGGATTCAGAAGGTTATTCAGATTGGACTGTTAGGTTATGACTCAGATTGGCAGAGGAGATATAGCACAGTTCATAGTAAACGTCCATCGTGATGACTTATAATTATCGAGCGTAGCTTTGGGACAGCTGACCTTAGCGACTTCACCGCTAAATCAAAATGAATATTGTAGACCCATAAAAACCCTTGCGGCGATGGCTCATTTGGGAATGCGTCGAGGGTGGGTTGAGAGTGGGGTATGTTGGAGATAGCCTAAGTGACTGAGTATTGTATTTGAGAGATCCTTGGGATAGCCTTCAGTTGAAGATGCATCCATAAGATCGAAGCAATGGTAAAAATGGCCTAAGTCAACTGATGAGTTTCAGAGTCGCAGATTTTTGAAGATGAATCGTCTTTAACTCGTCGTGCCCCGGAAGGGAATATCATTTGTATGAATTGACGACTATGTTACTAGCTTCAAGAAGTTAAAGTCGCAGATCGCTCGGATCAGATCCTAGCACTAACGGATGGTACAGATGTGCCTCAAATCTACAAGATGAAATCAAATTTAGTCTTGGATGCGTGCTCATGCATAGGGCGAAGGTGATATCCTGTGCTTCGAGGCAGTGGAAGCAGTGCGAAGAACTACTTCATGTGCGACCTAAGAATTGTAGCGAGTGTGTCCGCATTGAAATTGTGGCGACACTATCCTTATGACGTGGCGAAAAAATCTTCATGGATCACATGAACCTTAATATATATGTTCACCTAGAGAGGTATTGAGACGGAGGCAGAGGTGTTGGGCCGAGCTGATCTAAAAGCATAGTTCGATGTTGGGTAAGTCGTCTAGCTAGGGTAGTATCTGTTGTGATGATCGTTTGGAGTATGAGATAATAGTTAGAGACGGTGCATGTAGAATATGATGCGATTGTAGTCATGCTAGAGTTGGATGATAGGGCCTGGCAGAATAGTCATTGTGCTTGGGATGTGGAAGGACTTGGAGCGTGAGTTGGATCTTGTTAGAGAATGGATTGAGTCAGAACAATAACTGATTTGAGTCAGGTGGAGAGATTATTAGAGGGGAATCATCGTATTTGAGAATAGCGCTTGAGCGAATGTATTATGGATGATCGTCAGGATCGGTTCAGCCGAGAGTGAAGCGATGACCGTCTCGGACATGAATACACCCTTGTAACTTTTCCAAATTCTCTATCGCTAAGCTCAGCTAAAATACATGTATTTCAGGGACACCTAAAATATGTGTATGATACAAACTAAAAGATATGTTAAATTTGTAAAATCCCTATTTCTAAAAAACCATATTTTTTTTATTAATTAATAATTTAATTATAGTAATTACTGACTAATTAGGAGAAATAGATTTTTATTAATTTTTATTTTAGGTGTTGGCACACTTAGAGGATTTATGGGGCCATTAGGAATTTTTCAGAATTTATTTCATGTAGGAGACTCCTTGAGCAGTTGCTAGCTTAATAGTGTACATTAATAAAATCTGGAATTTTTCTATGAGTATATATATATATATATATATATATATATATATATATATATATATATATATATATATGCATGTATATATTTAATAGAAAAAGAAAAGGATTAAGAAAAGGAAAAGAAAATAATATAAACTAATAATAATATTATTAATAATATCCATTACTTACTAAGCATCAGCCTTCCTAGTAAACTACCCTTTTTTCTATGTTACCCACCCTTGTAATTCCACCCGCTGCCCTTTTTCAACATTAGGAACAGACCCCCCCCCCCTTGTGAGCCGCCCGAGCAAAAGCGAACCCCCCCCCTCGCGTTAGACCTACGTACTAAACCTCTCTCTCCCCTCTTACATATATATATATATATATATATATATATATATATATATATCATTATTTCAATAAAACCCTAAACCTAATCATCCAGACTCTCCCTCTTTCCATCTAGACCTAGAGAGCGCCGCCACCGCATCCGGAGAACCCCGCCAGGCCGTCCAAACAGATTCCGACGACCGCGACCCCGCGCACTGCAGATTCCCACAGCGAGGTACCTGTGTTCCGGAGTTGTTTTTCGTCGACTCGCTCAACTAAACACCACCCCATCTTCACCGATATGCTCACCCCTTAACCATCTTCCATATCTGTATGATAGTAGACCTCGAACAATACGAACCCATAGGCGAAAACAGCGCCAAAGTTGGTGGAAATAGACCAAATTTTGGGATCGCAGAAAACTGCGGTGATCACCCATATTTTGAAGTATGTATCTACCACAACAGAGATTCGAATTCGATGATTCTTTTTGTTATGCGTAGACCACTTGACCTAGTTTAATTTCTGTTAAATAACCCTAAATTATTAACTGTTGTAGGTAGAATTAAATTCATTGTAAAATCTCGCGAACACACTTTTCCAGATTTCCAAAAGTTGTAAAATGGAGCGCGCCCCACCGAACGGGACTGCCCCGCCGTGTACCAAGTATACCGAACGATGCGCGCAATATAAGCGGACACGTGAGAATTCGCAAAAACTGATTCGGACGCGTGTGCGCGCCAAAATCAGCCCGTATCCGCGGACACACCCCGCATCGCAACTTTTGTAGAAGTCGTGCGCATTTTGTGCACGCTCATCAGATTATGACGAAACATACGCCACTGGACTCATGGTAACACGCTGGTACTGTGACCCAATTTTCACATAATTCTGAGACAGTTGACCAAGTCGCCAATTGACGGGCCCCACGGTTGACTTTTTGGGTGAATTTGTGTTTGTCCCATCGAAATTCATATTTGGACATACCGTTGGGTTCGTATTGACATCTAGAGTTATTTGACCTATAATTTGTCCTATTTAGAGACTGTTATCCTTGGCACATTTTTCGGTGCAAAGTGGGCCACACATGGACCCTATTTTTATCCAAAATTACCGTTTTGCCCCTGTATCCAAAATTGGACGAAAGGGAAGTGCTTTTTAGCTATTTTGCTTATTTTGGGAACGTTGATGATGTTTATTTCAGCATCCGAGGACGTTCATTCTGAGGCCGTAGCTTTTGACACTTGGTGTTGACATCAGGACACTACATTTTGCAGCTTTCTTGCCAGGCAAGATACCTTGCCAAATTGCTTACAGTATTTTGCATGCTTAGTATATTTCTGTATATTTATTGCATTTCTGTTTATTGCATGTGTAGGTTCTTTCATTCATTACTATATATTAGATATGTTGACACACACTTGACACTTAGTATCATAGAGGACAATCATTAGGCGTATGGACTTTTAACCACTCTGGTAAACCGTAGTCACTAGCACGCACTATGGTGGTCATGTCCGATGGTCGCTACCCCCGAGGTATGTCGATTGATGGAGTCCGAGGGTCGCTACCCCCGAGGTATGTCGGCTGATGATGTCCACTGACGAGTGTATGAGTTGTGAGGATTAGATCGAGTAGCCTACCCTTGCCCATACGTCGAAAAGTTATCCTCATTTGCATTTATATAGATTGTCTTGTAAAGCGTACTTATTTATTTTCAAATATTATGCATGTTCACTGTATTCAAATTGGCTTGCTTCTATGTATCTTGTTATGTCCCTTTGAGGACCTGGTCCCTTGCCAGGTATACACGACCAGGAGTATCCGCAGGAGTACGGGCCTGGACCTGACGCATTAGTTTCTGCCGAGGAGGTCTTACCTTCTGAGCATCCTTGATTACATCTAGCGATGGATTCTTTTAGTTGATACACTTCTGCCATCACCTTATTTTTATATTGGAGATTTATACTCCTCTCTCATTTTAGTATTGATATAGTCATTGTTAGTGGATTTGTCTCCACCTGACTATTATTTTGGATATTTCAAACTCCTTACTCTAGTTTAGCATTTCCTTTCTATGACTTGTTGTGTGGATGAGACTAGCATATCTGTGACTTGTGAAAATATTTATACCACATGTGAGTTTATATTCATGTACGTGTGTATTATGGTATCCATATATTGGAGTTGTCATATACATACGGCTGGCATGCTTACGTGTTCCTAGTCCTACATATTTTGGGACTGGGGCGTGACATATTTTTGTGGTGGCCCATACAGGTCGAGTTAGCCGTTTCGGTTACGTAACTGTACCGAGCGGGCCTGCACCTAAGATTAGAATTTTAGATCTCATCCACACTTGACTATAACTTACCTTCCTTCCAATACGTCCTACTTAAGTGCTTGCATCCTGCTTGATTAATGTAATCTTCTTAATCCTTCGTCCATCTCTTACAGAGAGATGAATTTGCATAACAGACATGCCGCCACCGGGGATAACACGTCTCCAGGGGACGACGACCAATCACCCGGAGTGACCTCAATGACTCCTCTTCTTCCCGGACCGGATGGACTGACTAGCAATCCAATTCCATCAACCCCTCCCACGATACCTAATGGGACTTTTCCAGCTCCACTAGCACCGCAGGATGGCCAGACACAACTGTTCCAATTCTTTCAGATGATAATACAGGAACAGAGGCAGCAAGCAGCAGAGAAGAGGCTAGAATTTCTGGCAGCACTTGAGAGAATGTCTGCACTAACCCCTACACCAACCCAGGCACTAGTCTCGGTACCACAAGCTCGGGTTGGTTCAGTCAAGGACTTTGTGCAGATGGGCCCTAAGCCATATAAGGGCAATGGGAGTCCAAAGGAGACCACGAACTGGATTGCCAATACCAAGAAGTTGTTAGAGGCATCACAATTACCTACTGACCTATGGATGATAGGCGTAAGGACTCAGTTAGAAGGCAACGCGCATCACTAGTGGGAATCAATGGAGCGCCAGTTAGGTACGCGTCAGACTTGGGAACAATTCTTGGAGTGCGTTGAGAGAAAGTACTTTTTGGACACTGTAAGGGACGCTTTGTACGATCAGTTCCTCCATCTAGAGCAGGGGAACAAGACATTTGATGAGTATGACGCAGAGTTTAGTCGCCTCAGTAAGTATGGCACAGTCCTAATACCTAATGACTTAGAGAAGGCTAAGAGGTTTCACTGCGGGCTGACTCAGGAGCACCAGCACTACACTAGCTCCCAGTCCCGGATCTCTTATGCCGAGCTATTAACAGAGGCCAGGATCCAGGAGGCCATCAGCAAGGGAAACAGAATTCAACAAAGAATTTATCAGGGACCAGTAAGGACACAGCAAGGAGGACCCATTAGACACCCTTTGACACGCCAGCAACCAGATAATGCTGTACCATATCCAACCAAGGAGCTCCGTACTTGTCACTATTGTGGTAGGACAGGTCATATTCTAAGAGATTGTCATCGTCGATTGGGATTGTGCATGATATGTGGATCAAGTCACCATCAAGCCCGAGAATGCCCTCAGCAGAATCAGGGACCTATGGCATTAGAATAAGGAACACCGCATACACCCTCAAGTATAGGAGACCAAAGGGACCCACCACTGCTTCTACAGTCTGCAAAAATGGAGGGGACTAGACCCCAGTTGAACAACCAAGGACAAGGCCAAGCACTCATTATGACAAGTATGGGAGAGCAGACACAGGAAGCCGTAGATACAGGTACGACCTTTTAGTTATAATTGTCTTTGCATACTCATAACCCCAATGTGACACAAGATCTTAGATGCACAAATATATGTAGAGTTATATATATGGTAGTCTAGCAGTTATGAGGATATATTTCTATTCTACCCAGATGGCATACACGTAGTGCTAAAGGATGACGTGAGTAGCAGTAGTAGTATTCTTCCCCTATCCTTATCTCGCCCTCTTGGGTGACTCATCTCCTCTTTTTATATTCATTCCTTATCCCATGCTTAACTCTTCCTATCTTAGTCGTATCTTTCGTGCCATTATGAATTGTTGATTTATATCAACCTTATCCTTATTTTGTTAGTTAAAATATAAATATGTTAGTAATGCTTGATAACTAAGGATGAGTCCTTAATATGTATATGCACCATAGCAATGACTGTATTCTTTATTAGTTTAACCCTTAAGTAGCTCCATGTAGCATAGTAGAAATTGTTTAGATCATTTGAGATAGATCATACCCCTAATAGTTAGTCAAGACCTTAAGTGTTTCCCTAAAAACCTAGACTATGCCTAAGAAAGAGTTGAAGGCACTTGTTACGAACTGATGACTATGACAAATCGCTGGCGCGGTAGCGACAGTTGCAGCCATACGATTATGGTAGAGTAGTCGAATTACTTGCAGCCATACTGGCCAGGTGGCGTGGCAGTATTAGACTATGATACTTGACGGTTACGGGAAAAAGTCATAGTTATGAGATTCTAGACAGGTATCCCAAGATTCTTGACCCAATAAATGTATTTGCCTTACAACCTAGACAATAGCTTCAAAGAATGTGACTACTAGTAGAATTCTTGTAAGTTGGGTAGGGTAGACGAGTTAGAGGATGATAAAATAGGGTATGGACAATAGATAAGAAAGTGTTAGAATGGCAGACCATGAGTTTTAGGAGTCATGCTAGATACCAATGTAGTATTATAGCTATAGCTATCATTATGAATATGGGTTAGTGTCAATTTCGAGGACAAAATTTTTGTAAGTTAGGTAGAATGTAAAACCCCTATTTCTAAAAAACCGTATTTTTATTAATTAATAATTTAATTATAGTAATTAGTGACTAATTAGGAGAAATAGATTTTTATTAATTTTTATTTTAGGTGTTGGCACACTTAGAGGATTTATGGGGCCATTAGGAATTTTTCGGAATTTATTTCATGTAGGAGACTCCTTGAGCAGTGCTAGCTTAATAGTGTACATTAATATAATCTGAAATTTTTCTATGAGTATATATATATATATATATATATATATATATATATATATATATATATATATATATATATATACAAATATATATATGCATGTATATATTTAATAGAAAGGGAAAAGGATTAAGAAAAAGAAAAGAAAATAATATAAACTAATAATAATATTATTAATAGTATCCATTACTTAATAAGCATCAGCCTTCCTAGTAAACTACCATTTTTTCTATGCTACCCACCCTTGTAATTCCACCCGCTACCCTTTTTCAACATTAGGAACAACCCCCCCCCCCCCCCCGTGAGCCGCCCGAGCAAAAGCAAACCCTCCCCCCCCCCCCCCCGCGTTAGACCCGCTACTAAACCTCTCTCTCCCCTTATATATATATATATATATATATATATATATATATACCCTAAACCTAATCATCCAGACTCTCCCTCTTCCCATCTAGACCTAGAGAGCGCCGCCACCGCAGCCGGAGAACCCCGCCAGGCCGTTCAAACAGATCCCGACGACCGCGACCCCGCGCACTGCGGATTCCCACAACGAGGTACTGTGTTTCGAAGTTGTTTTCCGTCGACTCGCTCAACCAAACGCCACCCCGTCTTCACCGGTATGCTCACTCCTTGACCCTCTTAAATATCTGTATGATAGTAGACCTCGAACAACGCGAACCTATAGGCGAAAACAGTACCAAAGTTGGCAGAAATAGACCAAATTCTGGGATCGTAAATGTCACGACCCGCACCCGGAAAATCGGGCATGAGTCGTGGGTACGTCCAGCCTACGCCGCAGCATCGGCGGTAGAACGCTGTCTAGGTCAACTAACTAAATAATAATCTCACACAAAAATCGGGCATGACCTCTCTAAAAGGGGGGCAACCACACAAACAATATATATAATCTGCCAAGATCTCAACTCCAAACGGAGGAGCAATATCAAAAGATAATCTCAAGTACTCAATCACGAATCTAAGCACGATAGATAACAAAGAAGACTAACAACTATAAAGTCTAACCACCAACTACTACTACAACAACCACAACATCAATAATAATAATAATACAACAATACATCATCCAAAATAATATACAAACAAGGTCTCAATCCAAAACCGGAGACAAATCCGGTGCTAAAAGCTAATAAAAACAACAACAAGATCCTAGTGATCCCGGCTACCAACCCGGAAATCACCTCTAAACTAGAGGGTCCCTGTCTGCACCATCGACAGGCTCAGGTCCATAAAACGTCGGACACCAATCCTCCGGATACTCTGAAAAATATGTCCAGTCAGGACTGGAGCAAGTACATCTCTAACAGCAGTTCCATTTAAATGATAAAAACTATAAAACAGTTATAGCAAGTAGCAAGAAAAATGGAGCAAGTATGAACAAGAAAATATGTAAGTCACTGGTGCATAAAGGTAAAGATGCATGGATATCAGAGCAAGATAGTAATAACTACAAGATACAGAAAATCTAAGCTAAGATCAAGTCCGTGCACATGAACGTGTAGTGAGTCCAGCATGAAAAACATGTAGTGAGTCAAGTCCAGAAACATGTAAGTGAGACAAGTCAAGAAATGCATGAGAGTCCAGACTATAAAGAATGAACTCGGTGTCTTTGAAATACTTGTTTCGACATGTAAACGGCTAGGGGTAAGTACGGCTCACCGCGCACTGGGTGCGCGGCTGCTATCATTCCAGATTAGACCAGAGGGAGTGATTCCTGATGATGTCAGATAGGAATGTTTACATGTCTACTCGAGTATTTCCCTGCCCCGACTAATACAAGTGGATCCAAGACCCGACACGCAAATCAAGATGAGTCCAGCCTGAACATGAATGATGCCTGTAGGTGATGCCAGTAGTGATTCCAGAATAGAGGCCAGAAACATGAAATGTACGTGTCGCAAGTAAATGAATCCAGAAATATCAATCAGTGTCCCGTGTTGTGCCAGAATAATCAGATGATACTATACTAGAAGCTGAATCATAATAATCATCAAATAATGAAAACTATCAGAGAATGTACTCGCCTGACGTCCTGAGCAACTGGCGATCCGAACTGGTGTCGCAAGGACCTAATGCGAAAAGTAAGGTTAAACAGGGTTCTAATGAGTTAAACAGATATAAAATAACTAAAAATAGGCTTCTAGGGTCGTTCTAGGTCAAACGGGTCAAACCGGTGAAATCTGGGTCAAAAAGTCAAATCCGGGTCCAAAAAGTCAACTCTGGGTCAAAACTAGGTCAAAAGTTGACTTTGGCGGTCAACCGAGTCAACTACGGTCAAGTCTGGGTCAAACTAGGGTGCTCCTGAAATTCTAGGTCAAACCGAGGTCATTAAGCTAGAAAACTCACAAACTCGCCTCCTTGAGATACCGGGATACCCTCGGTATCCGATACCTCAACCTAGGCTACACACCCCGCCTATACCCGCTAAAACCTATGCTAGCACGCGTAAATATATACACATATACATATAAAAATCACTTCAATACTATTCCTAGGCTATTGCTCAAAAACCCCGCTCGAAACCCAATACCTTGATTATCTTAAGGTATTGAAATACCTTGGTATCTCAAGATATTGAGGTTTCGCTCTAAAACCCCTCTAACTAGCTATCTAGCTATTGAATATATACCTAGTTATTAATCTAGGCTAGATAATATATATATCTACCATATTTATATATATCTAAGCATATATGTACCTATGTATATATTTATCCACACACATATACACAATACCCTTTACCTTACCCATACACTTATATATATATATATATATATCTATACGTATATAGGTATCTATATCTTAGATAGATATATCTAAGTATCTAGCTATCTACCTATCTAGTATCTAGAAACCTAACTATCTACCTATCAATTACCTATCTATCTATCTAATTATCCATCTATTATCTATCTATGTTAACTAACTATCTAGATATATGTATCTATATATAGGTCTATCTATATATTTAACTATCTATCTAACTATCTATCTAACTATATGTATTTATCTATATAGCTATCTATATCTAACTATAGGTATTTATATCTAACTATCTAGGCATCTATTTACCTATGTATCTATAGTTATATCTATCTATGTAACTATCTACCTAATATCTATCCACCTATTTAACTATCTAACTATCTATTTATATATCTATCTCATATATCTATCTACCAATCTAACTATCTATCCATCTAGATATATCTAACTATCTCTCTATCAATCTATCTCTCTATCCTATCCCTCGCTACGCCTCGCTGCTACTCAAACCTGCTGCTGCTGCTGCTCTCAAACCTGCTGCTGCTGCTGCTAGCTTTTGCTGCTGCCGCGCTGCTATTTGCTGCTGCCGCGCTGCTATTGCAGTTTTCTGCTGCTGCTGCTGCTGCAGTTTTCTGCTGTGCAGGCAGCAGCAGCTGCCCAGGTTCTGCCCCCCCCTCTCAACTCACATACACACACACACACCCCTATATATATATATACACATATATATATATATATATATATATACATACATATATATATATACACACACAACTCTATATATATATATATATACACACTAACACATCTACTAACATATATATATACACACACATATTAACACATATTAACACATACACACTCATATACACAAACACATATCTATATATATATACAAACACACATATATCTATATACATATATACACTAATATCTATGTATATATATATACACCTATACACACTCACACACTTAAACATAATATATATAATATATAATATATCCTCACTCACACACACTCACTCACCACTAGCACACACCCTCACACACACACTCTCACACACACTAGCACACACTCTCACAAACACACAACCACACAACCACACACACATAAACACTCATACATATATATACAAATATATATACATATATACACACTCACTCAAACTCATATATATATATATAGGCACTCCACTCACACTCACACACACTCACCTACGCACTAGCACACACTCACACAAGCACTCACTAACACACTCACAAACACACTCACACAAGCACTCCCTAACACGCTCACAAACACATAACCACACATATATATATAAATATATATATAAAAACTCACACACAATATATATATACACATATATATAAACAAACACAACACAACGCACACCACGCCACAACGCCCACCAACGCACGCCCAACGACCCCGACACGCCCAAACACCTAAAAATATATAAAATATAGCCCGAGAATTCTAGCACACACTCCCCGATACTAACCCAACGCGCGCACAAGCCCGAAACGAGGAAACCAAGTCGAAATGGCCGTTCGGTCATTTCGACGAACACGTGGTGCGCGGTTCGGAAAACCTCCTGAAACGCACACCAAACGAACTCGGAATCGACCCAAAATTTACCCACGCGTCCTACACGATGCCTAGATCCTAGAAAATGCGCTCCCCGCGTCGATTCTAGGCCCGTGGCGGAAACGCACACGCACTTAGAATCGGCGACGACGAAAAGCCCCAATTTCGCCCGAAACTCCCGTTTCTCTGCGACGCGGCTTCCCGTGTCCGAACGGAGACACCGCTCTCACCCTCACGACACCCGACAACGACGTCTACCTAGGTCCATCTAACCTAGGGCATCACCCAAAATTGGGCCAAATTCGGATTTCACCCGAAATTGACACAAAACCTAGTGTTAAAGTCTCTAAACACTACCCAACTAGTTCCAACTTCCTCCCACGGGTAGCCTAAGGGTCTAGGAAGGTTCTAAAATATTAATTACACTATAAAAGAGTAATTACAAGGGGAAATTTAGGGTTTACCTCTTGGGAGTTGGAATCCCAAGCAAAAATCCCCAAAATGC